>CM053590.1:126640012-126663361 GCA_028646515.1 Pseudochirops corinnae
GGATTCAAAGAAAGGTAAGAGACTATCCAATTTGATGGAACAATTGATATATGATAGAGAGTAATGTATAGAGATACTGGGAAGGTAGGTGAGGCCAGGTTGTGACCATCTTTTAGGAATTTGTATTTGATCCCACAGACAATAAGGAGTTACTGGGGTTTATTGAGTGGCAGAGTGACAAGGTCAGGTTTGCATTTAAGAAAAATTGCTTGGGTAGCTCTGTAGGGGATAGGTTAGAGGGGGGAGGTACCTGAGGCAGGGAAACTAATTAGGAGGCTATTGTAATGGTTCAGGTGAGATGTGCTGAGGCCATGAAATAGGGTCGGGTCTATGTGAGTGGAGAGAAGAGGATCACAGATTCAAGAGATGTTAAAGAGATAGAAAGGATAAGACTGGTGACCGAATAGCTAAGGGGAGTGAGGAGTCTGGGAAACATAGAGGTTATGAACCTGGGTGACTGGAAAGAAGGTGGTGCCCTCAACAGGAAAAGAGAACAGAAGATTGCTTATTCCTCATTTCAGGGGCACCAAAGAGGAAGAAAGAGGTTGAAGAATTTGTTTTGTTGATTGCTGTGCACGTGCTGGATTTTTCTGCCGCAAAAAGAGATTTAATAGCTGCTGATCTCTACCCTAGCAATGGCTGTTTTCTTCCTGCAGTAGGGGTTGCTTGGCTGTTTGAAGATGGGTACTGATCAATCTCTGCACTATAGTTAATGAACCCAGAAAGATGGTACTAAACCCTCTGACTGGGTTTATTAGTCACCAGAGCCATGCTGCCTTGAAGAGCTCCTCTATGCCCTGGCAGGGCTCTGCTCCAGGCGTCTTTAAGCTAGGCTCAGGGCCTTCTAGGGGGGCTTCATTGAAGCTCATTTCTTAGGACTACTTTGTCTTTTCAGATATCAAAGGTAATGGATTTATGGACCCTCTTTGTGTTCTGTACACAGACACACACACACACACACACATGCATACACACAGAGCCTTCATGTCTTTCATAGTTTGCCATATAACAACCACCAGTGCCTAGCTAAAACTGAGAAAGATTTAAGAGACACCAAATTAATTGCTTTCTAAGCACAGCGGTTGAAAGCTGCCAGACACTTGGTATTTACTCTAGAAGTGGGTGGAGAGCAAAGGAAGATAATAGGGGAAAGGGCGAGGCAGAAGAGAAAGGAGCAACGTTAAAGCAGTTTAGGGCTTTTAGTGAATTCAGTGGCTCAAGGATACAAAGGAAATGCTCAAAACTGAGGGGGGATATGGAGAGAGAAAGGAAAGCATGTCAGTAAAATGAAAACTAATTCACTCATCCACCAAGGAATAGGTCAATCAATAAGCATTTATTAAGCACCTGTTTTGTGCCTGCTGTGCTAGGTGCTGGGGATATCAACAGGAAGAATGAAACAATCCCTTCTCCCAAGGAACATGTGTTCTAATGAGGGATACAGCTAGTACTTACATAAGTGCATAGAGAATAAACCTAAAAAGAACAAAGAGTAATGTAAAGCAAGATTGTTTGGGAAGGAGGGAACTAAAAAGTTTTGATAGGGACTTAATGTAGAAGGTGGTGCTTAGACTATCTCTTAAGGAAGAGAGGTGTTCTAGGAGATGGAGTAATCGAGGAGCTACATTCTGAACACAGGGACAACCCTGCAAAGGCACATAGATGGGAGATGGTGTTCAAGGGAGGCTAGTATGACTGGATTCTAGAATGAAAGAGAGAGATAAATGTCCAACACAGTTGGAAAGATAGGTGGGGTCAAGTTGTTATTTGATTTTGTAGAGACTATTGGAAGTCAATGGAGTTGATTGAATAGGGGAGTGATGTGGTCTAATCTACGCCAAGGAGAACCTGTAATATGGAATGTGTACTGGACAGAGAGATTTGAGATAGGAAGATCAATTAGAAATATGATCGTAAATACCATATTCCACACCCACGGTCCCTCACCTCTGCAAAGACAGGAGGGAAGTACATTTTCTTGTCTCTTGTTTGGGACCAAGCTTGGTTATTATGATCATACCAGGTTTAGCTTCAATTTTCAATTTATATTGTTATGGTCATTGCATATAATGTTTTCATGGTCTGCTAACTTGCAGTGGCATTAATTTATATAAGTCTTCCCATGAAGAATGAATTCTCGAATTTCTTATGTTGCTGTAGTATTCCATTACATTCACATACCACAATGTATTTATCTGTTGTCCACTTAATGGGTGTTCACTTGGCTTCCAGGTCTTTGTTACCACAAGTAATACTGATATAATTGTTTCTTAAGTGCTTACTATGTGTGAGGTATTGTGCTAGTTGGGGATATAAAGATAAGATTAAAAACAGTTCCTGTCCTCAAGGAGCTTATGTTCTACTAGGGCAGTGGTTCTCAACCTGTGGGTTATGTTCAATTTGTAACAATGAAAATACATCCTACATATCAGATATTTACATTACAATTCATAACAGTAGCAAAGTTATAGTTATGAAGTAGCAATGAAAATTATTTTATGGTTGGGGGTCACCACAACATGAGGAACTGTATTAAAGGGTAGAGGCATTAGGAAGGTTGAGAACCACTGTACTAGGGAATGGGGATAGGTTACAATGTGCTAACGGGAATCAGGCCTTGGGATTCTAAAAGTGGAAGGGTAGGAAGGAATGCATTCCACTGCTGACTTTGTGGGATGCTCTTCCTCTGTCCCCTCCCTTGTCCACTCTAACTGGATAGAACGCTCAATGTGAAGTCAGAGCTTTTGTGTTACTTATAACTCATATAACCCTGAGTAAGTAACAACTCTGAGCCTATTTTTTTTTTTTTAATCTATAAATGAGGGAATTGGAATAGCGATCAGTAAGGTTCTTTCCAGGTTAAATCCTATGACTCATGATGTAGTGGAAAGAGGAGTCACTGACTCTGGACTAGTAGAACCTGACCTGAGGTAAAATCTTGCCTTTGATTCTATCTGTGTGATCTTTGATGAGTTATTTAGCCTTCCTTGACTGGAGTTTCCTTGATTGTGAAACAAAAGGATTGTACTAGGTGCCTGCTGAGGTTCCTTTGAGTTCTAGGTCTATGATGCTGAGATCTCATGAATCAGCTTTTAGAGGCATAATAACTAAGGATATCAGGATGTTAATAAATAATTGGGCATTTCTTCCAGTGTATTCAGTGATTTCTAGAAGTTCTGAAAGAGCAATGCTACTGAAGATATATCTAGGAAATGCCTATGGGGAACTTAATCTTCTAAGAGGAGGTATCAGTCATGGTTTAGGTTCATCTGGAGTGATTTTATTCAGCCTTCTGTATGGGACATACTAGGTACTTATTTCCTTCACTTCCCCTCCTTCTTTTCTTTAGTCATTCTCCATTTGATGGCACCTGTTCAGGTTCAAAGTTCTTGCCAGGGGAAAAAAATTGCTATAAATATTTATGTACATATGGCTCATTTTCCAATTTCTTTCAGCTCTCTTTTTAGGTGCTTATTGTATTTTTCTTTGACCTGGAAGTTCTAGGATTTTGGTTATAATGTTTCTTTCACAAGGTGACTGGTCATGTCATATAATTTTTACATTGCCTTCTGTTTGTTGTTTGGGAAGGTTTGATATCTCTTTTTCCCAGTTATGAATTCCCTTTCCAATTCTTTCTTCTATAGCTCTTCTTTTTTTCCCTTTTTTTCTTTTAGCACTAATTTGAATTTTAAAATAATTTTTTTTAACTCTTGATTTTCCTTTTTTTTTTTTTAACTCTTGCTTTTCTTTCAGGTTTTTCATGTGGGTATTTTAGAACAATTCTCTTCTTCTGGATTTGTATCTTGAGTATCTTTGTCACCATAACAATTTTTTTTAATGATAGGATTCCTTGTTTACCCATTATTCAAGTCTACTCCCCTGACTTGGGACTTTATATTAGGGCCAGATTTTGCACACTTCTCAAGGGAATGTTTAGGCTGAGCTTATGTTCCCCTTGGGTCCCGCTACTTTCTTGGAGTACTGAGTGTTGTTATTATTCCAAGCAAACTTTTAGTGCCCTTTAAATGGTCTGATCCAGGGCAAAGTTTGGTTTCTCCCCTCTTTGTCTTAGTTCTGCAAGTTCCTGACCTGGATTAGTGTTTGACTAACACATCCACAAGCTTTTCCCATTTGAAGTTCCAGTAGATATTTGTTGGATTCAGCCACTATCAGCTAACTGGAAAGATCTGCTGGTTCAGAGTGACAGAATACATGCTGCCCTTTGGTCTAGGATTCCTGCCCTGGTTATGCCACTGCAGACTTCCTACTAGGCTTGAAGCTGAAACTGAGGAACTGCTCTGTGCCTAAGGTCAGAGTCACATAAGTTTCTGCTTGCTTCTGAACTTACTCCTTGGTCACTACACAACTAAGTTCCCTCATTATGTAGCCCTGAAGTTAGGACTCAGAAATAGAGAATGAACAGCAGAGGTACTAGTTGGCAGTAGTTACTACATCCTAAACAAGGAAGGGCTTCAGTCTGGCACTTCTTGCCCTGGTACACAGACTTCCTGCAGTGGAATGTCCTGTGCCATAGCTCTTGGCTAGACCCTCCCTACCAGTGTCTATAGACTTCTTTCTGTGTCTCCTTATGCCAACCTAGGCTGGAAAAATGACTCACTGTGATTTTTTTCTTGGATTTCATAATCAGGACTTAGTCTGGTATATTTTCTTGTATAGTGTGTGTGTGTGTGTGTGTAATGAGGAAGTGGACCTGGGCTATATTTCTTTTTGACATCTTGGCTCCACTTCCTTGCTACTTACCTGTTGTTTTGTGACTTGTTGACATTTATTGTCATCATCCTGATTTCTAGGGTAATTTAAGGCTATGTTTGAATATTTTTTCATTAAATGATGAGATTGCAACTTCTTTATTATTAATTAAGCAGTTAGTTCAGAGTCCCTACCTGAGATTAGTTGCATTATTTAACAAACTAGAGAAACTTCTTTCCCTATAAATTGTTGGTCATTTCTCTCCATTAGAATTCCTAATCTTCTAGGAATAATTCAATATTAAAGTTGCTAGATAGACAACTTATTGATAATATAATCAATAGTAGCACAGAGATGTAGATAATGATTTACAATATTTTAATTGTGAGAAAAATCACAGCCAGTTACCTCTAGTCATCATTGTAGCTGCAGATGACTTCTTTCTTCTGGAAATACACTTCTGTCATCCAGTTAACTCAAGATACCAAATAAAGTCTTTTTAAGAGTCCTCTTCATTCTGTGCACAAGATTGAGGTTAAAATAATTTCATCTGGAAAGAAGATCCCTCTCCTTTCTTTCTCTGTATCTTATTTCTAGTCATGATGATCTCTTCAGTTTTTTTCAAGTCATAACTCTTAACAGTTTCTTTCAGACTTAATTCTTATAGACTGGCAGTTAGTTAAATCTCCAAACTTTCAGACAAACCACTATTACCATAACATTCCATTTGGTTCTTAAATATATAGTAAAGGTATCTATCATCTCTGTGGGAGAAGCCTAGTGAAATAGATGTTATATATAAAATGAAAGAGTTGAACTAGATGACCTATGAGATAATACATAATTCTAGATATATGATTTTAAAAGGGTCATAGCAACATTGGACTTAGTCCTCAAGTAATAATATGGATGTTGCTTTCAGTTTTTATTGTAAAAGGTATAGGTTTTAATTGATTCATTCATGCTTTCTTTGGTATTTTCTCTTTCTCCCTCTCCACTTGAAAGGGAAAAATATATTCTGGTTTTCCATTTGCAGAATGTCTGACCAGGGTTCAGGTATAGTCTGTAGCCTTGGGACACAGATGTGTTAATGCCAGTCCTCTTCATTGTGACATACAATGTATTTTTCTCCTACCAATATTTCCCATGCCTTCCCCATCCCTCTGAACCACATCTGTTTCTTCTTGTTCTCTGTCTCAGCAGGGTAAGAAGTAAGAACATAGGGTTCTTTGTATATCAGTAATAGTAATTCACATTTAAACAGTGTACTAAGGTTTACAGAATACTTTCTCTATGAAACTGACAAAGGTTAAGTGTCTTCCCTGTGGTCACCCACTCATTATTAGGACTGGGATTCAAACATAGGTCCATTTTTGCCTCCCAGTCCAATATTCTTTTATTCAAATGTGCTCCTTCTCAGTAATTGGAAAGTGGTTTTTTTTTTTTTTTCCTTTTTGGAGGGGTCAAGGCAGGGCAATTGTGTTAAGTGACTTGCCCAAGGTCACATGGCTAGTAAGTGTTAAGTGTCTGAGGTCAGATTTGAACTCAGGTCCTCCTGACTCCAGGGCCGGTGCTCTATTCATTGCGCCACCTAGCTTCCCCCATTGACGAGTATTGAAATGCATTTTGCAAACATTTTAAAATGCTTAGAATAATAGATAGCACTGTTCCAGGCACTGCCCATGTCAAAAATAATAACAATGCACTTCTGGCCTAAAGGAGTTTACATTCTCCTGATGGGATGAAGTTGGATTATGAGGTAGTAAATAATGAGGACAAATGAGAAATCTAGGCCAAATGTTCTGTGGTATTCTGAGGAGAAAGAAATATCATTTATTTGGGGTGAATCATGGAAGAAACAATGAAGGAAATGGAAACTGAACTAAACCTTGAAGATTTTAAAAGACTGAGATGAAAAGGTGAGTATATTCCAGGTATGGGGGATAGCCTGGGCAAATGCATAGAAGTGAGGAAGATGGCATACTAATACATATGGCTGAAATGCAGAGTATATACAATGGGCCATCCAGTGAACAATAATTGAACACCTAGGAGGGCGTCACTGAATTGAAGAGTATATAGTTGGAAGGAAGGTGAGGGATGACTGGAAAGGTGGTGGAGGAGGTTAGATTATGAAGGGCTTCGAACAGCAAACAGAGGATTTTGCATTTGATCCTAGAGGTCATCGACGGGGAGCCACTTGAGTTTATTTAGTAGGAGGAAGACATAGTCAGAAGTCAGTTTTAGGAAAGTCACTTTGTTGGCTTAATAGAGGATGAATTGGGGCTGGGGAGAGGCTTTTGAGGCTGGTAGAGCTACCAGCAAGCTATTGCAATAGTCCAAGTTTGAGGTGAAGGGTGCCTATACCAGAGTGACAGTAATATCAGAAGAGAGAAGAGGATGTATTTAAGAGATATTACTGAGGTGAAATTGACAGGTCTTGGCAAAAGATTGGATATGGAACATGAGAACGAGTGAGGAATTGAGGATGACCCCTAGGTTGTGAACCCCAGGGAATTAGTGGATGGTGCTATCCTAAAGAGTAATTGGAAAGTTAGCAGTAAAGGAGGGAGCTTTAGGGGAAAAGATAATGAGTTCAGTTTTGGACACACTGAAGACATTCAGTTTGAGATGTCCAAAAGACATTTGGAGATACAAGATTGGAGGTGAGCAAGAAGATTAGGGCAGGATAAGTAGATCTGAGAATCATCAGCATAGAGATGATAATTAAATCCATGGGAGCTGATGAAATCACTAAATGAAATACTATAGAGGGAGAAGAGACAAGGGCCCAAGGCAGAGCCCTATGGGACAACTATGGTAGGAAGGCATGACCTGGATAAGGATTCAGCAGAGGATATTGGGGAGAAGCAGACTGACAGGTAGGAGAACTAGGAGAGATTGGTGAACCAAGGGCAAGGAGTAATGTTCAGTAAGACTGCAAAGGTGTGTGACAGCCATGTTATGGAGGGCCTTACATGACAGACTAAGGGGTTTATAGTTTATTCTATAGGGAGTAGGGAACTATTGAAGGTTTTTGAGTAAGATAGTAAGACAGATCTTTGATTTATGAAGATAATTTTGGTACCTTTGGGAAGGGGATAAAATGGAGGCAGGAGACCAATTATGAAACTAATGCATTAGTTCAGGTGAGGAGAGATGGGGATGGTGGCAGCTTGAGAGTAGGGGACTGATGGGAAAGATATTGTGGAGGTAAAACTGATAGGACTTGGAAAGTCAGAAGAGATGGAGGATAAAACTAGTGGGAAAAATTCAAGGTGACTTCAGTGTTACAAATCTGGTTGACTCACAAGGTGGTAATACCATTAATGTAAATGATAAAATTTGCATGACAAAAAAGATAATGAATTTAATTTTATATTTATTTAATTTGACATCTTGGTGAGGCATTTAGGTGGAGATATCCAGCAATCAGTTGTCAGAACAAGACTATAGTAAAAGAGAGAGATTAAAGTTGGACATGTGGATATGCTAATATCACTAGCATAAGAAGTGGTGATTGAACCTGTAGGAACAGATGAGGTCACCATGGTAGAAAGCAGAGAGTTAGAGAAGCAGACTGAGTACAGAGCCTTTGGGAATCCCTAGACTTTGAAAATGGGAGATGGATGATGATCCCTGAAAGTAGATTGAAGAGTGGTCAGAGAGGTAGGATGACCCAGGGGAGAGCAGTGACATGAAAGCTATTGGAAGAAAGAATACCTAGGATAAGGGGATGATCAGTCATATTAGAAGCTGCAGAAAGGTCAAGGAGGATAAATTTGAGAAAAAGAACTTTGGATCATATGTTTAAGAGAGAAGTTTTGGTAGAAATAATTTTATAATGGGTTGAACAGTGAGTGGGTGGAAAGGGAGCAGAAACAGAGTACAGATGACTCTCATTAGGGGTTTGGCAGCAGAAAAGAGAAGAGGTATGGGATGATAGCTTAAGGGGATGGAAGAGTGAAGTGAAGATGTTTTACTGTTGGGAGGGACCCAAGTATATTTATAGGGAATGGGAAAGAAGACAGTAGGTAGAAATATAAGACAGTGGTAGGGATTATCAGATTGGGCAGGCTCCTGGAAGAGACATCAGGGGATGAGATCATGAACAAAAAAGAAATGATCTTCAAAAGAAGGTGGACTGTCTTGTAAGAAGCATTTATTAAGCATCTGCTGTATACCAGGAACTGTACTAGGCACTATCCTTAGAGATTAAGTAAAGGAGAAGAAAAGAAAGGATATAGAGAAGATTTGAGGTGTGGAATATAGGAGATGAGGGATGCCATATGTGAGACACTATTAGGACATGATACATTAGGATATGATTTCTGTCCTCAAAGAACTTCTAATCTACTTGGGAGGGCAAAGCATGCCAATGTGAAATAACCATAGCACAATGCAAAACGGTGTATAATTTACTAAATATTCTAGTACAGGCTTCAGGAACTGTAGAACGACAGTTTTAAGGGATACAGGGTACTTTACTCACCACTTCTGTGAGCTAGGTAGTACAATTATTATTACTCCCATTTAACCACAAGAACGTTGAAGCTCAGAAAGCCAGGGTTCAAACCTAGATCTTCTGACTCCAAGTTTTTCCATAGTATCATATTTCACCCAACAGGGCTGGAGTTCAAAGGCAGCTTCATGGAGTAGATGGACTTGAGATGCAGTTTTCAGTGAGAACATAGCATTATAGAATCATATATCGAGAGCTGAAAGGGACCTCAGAGGCTGTCTAGAACAACTATCTCACTTTAAATATGAGGAAATGTCAAATGACTTGCCCAGGGTCGCACAGGGTAGTGTCAGAGGTGCAAGTTGAACCCAGGTGCTTTTGACTCCAAAGACAATACTTGTCTTTTACTATGCCACACTGCCTGCCATATGTACCTCTACAGTTAAATTAACTAGGACCTGCCATATGTACCTCTACAGTTAAATTAATAGTTAAATATAACTTGGAATTTATTGTCTTTCAATTAGTGAATGAATGAACATCAGAGTTTAATATTTTTTTCTCATACTATCTTGTGATTTCATCTCTTCCCCTCCCCCCCACTAGATCCTGGGCAGTGCTCATGTAGTGATTTGCATGTCTGGAATCATATTTAATTTCACAACTGTTTTATTAGGGCTTATTTGACAGTTTTTTCACTCTTACCTCTGTGCCAGGAATAACCTTAAGGCTTGAGACTGGCATTACTGGTCACAGACAAGGGTCTAAGAATTCTGGCACTTGGCTTGATGAAGCAATGGCTTTTGGGTTTGCAATCTCAGTCTGTGGTCTCATTGGCTTGGTTTGGCAACTTTGCACCAAAGGTTATGAACCTGTTTGGAAATCTTAAAGGTTTTCTTGCAGAAATATGAAATTATTCTGAATGGAGCCGCTTCTATCCTTGGTACTCAGGAGACAGAGTTACTCCATCATTTAGCTGAAATAAACACAAAAAGCTCTTGCCTTCTCTCTCTCTCTCTCTCTCTCTCTCTCCTTCTCTTTGTCTCTCTCTCTCTCTCTCTCCCCCCATCCCTTTAGCCCCGCCCCCCCCATACTTTCTCCTTTTGGCCTTTGTAACCTCTCCTGTTTGTCAGACTTTTATTGTTTTCGTGCTAACTCTTAACTAGGCCTAGGGAGGGGACCCTACAGTGACAGACTCTGGGGTTAGTCAAGGGGGGACTGGATGACTTCTAAGGCCCCTTCCAATTCTAAATCTATGATCCTATGAATCACAAGACCTAAATTCAAATCCCACCACTGCCACTTACTAGAAGGGTGGCTTTGGGTACATAAAACACACATCTTTTCTGGGCCTCAGTTTCTTATCTGTAAAACAAGAAGGTTCTACCAGATGACTTCCGATCTTTCTTTCTAGCTCTAGATCTTTGACCCTGGATTTGTTGCTCCACCAACCCTCTTTTTTCTTTAGATACATTCATGTGGTGGGGTTTCCCTGCTGCCAGGTAGGTGTTAGCAGCACCTGAATGATGGCTCTGACTCCACGGCATGTATTTTCATCTGAGATACAGATTTAAATCATTTTTAAAATTTTAAAATTAAATCATTTTTCCCACTCTCTAAAAATATGTCATTTTTTAAATTAGCTGAGCTTAAATAACATTTATCCACCACTCAATATAAAACAGAATTTAAGGGCAATAAAATAGAGGTCTAATTCAGCATCTGTATAATCAACTCTTAACTATTATGGCTATGCTGGGTTAGCTAAGTGGCACAGTGGATAGAGCGCTGAGGGTGGAGTCAGGAAGACCTGAGTTCAGATCTGGCCTCAGACACTAGCTGTATGACCTTAGACAAGTCATTTAACCCTGTTTGGCTCAGCTTCTTCATCTGTAAAATGGAGAAGGAAATGGCAAACCACTCCAGTATTTCTGCCAAGAAAACACCAAATGGGGGGGGGTCACATAACTGAAACAACTGAACATACAGCATGACTATGAGGGCTTTGTCCCTTTTGTTTTTCATGACCTCAAAGAGATAAACCTTCAGTTCCTTCTCTTACTTTGGTGTTGAAGCCTTTGGGATTATACAGAGTAAAAAAATCCACCCAAGATACACTCAAAACTTAATCTCTATTATTAATATTTTCTCCATAGCTTTCTTAAGTCTAGACAATCAACAGAGCAAAAAATCAACGCCTGATTTGTAGCATTTGCTAATTTTTTGAGGTTTAAATGCCCACACTGAAAATTTAACAATTAGCTCTCTCTGATAGGAGCTGTCTCCAGCACACCCTTGGTTATCCAGGTCTGTTAGTTCATCTGGTACAGAATTCTTCTGTCCTTGATCATCTGTCTCCTCATTTCCGGTGCTTAGCCTTTTCTAGTGAACAAGGACCCTTTCTATGGTTGTTTCTAAACTAATCAGAGTAAAGTCTATAATTTGTTCCTACTCCTTTGACTATGACAAAACAAAGAATTTAGAAACTTTTTTTCTTAGAAGAGTTCTGTATTTTCCCCCTTTTTTCAGCATCCCCTTTCCAAAGAACATTTTAAACCAAAATTTAAATCAGGTTTTTTGAACATACATTGAAACTGAACCTATGATAATACCATTCCCTGGGGACCCTTACTCTCTGTGGTAACTGTGATGCCTTTTGGAGACAGTGCCTTAACACTAGAGACTGTAAGGGCACCAGCATTTAAATCAAAGACAATGGCGAGACAAGGAGTTAAATTTCTATGATCCACTACCTCTCATATCATGTTTTCCCAGAAAGTAAGCTGCTCTGATACAATTCCAACGTGACCTTATTCTGGAGCTGCATCATCTCCAGAGAATTTCGAAAGGCCTTGTCATTTGCAGGTATTTGACTCTCCCATTTCATTCTCTGACAAAGGTGCCAGGGGTCAAAATATGGCACAGATAGCCTTGGCCAGTTCCTCACAGATCAACTCAGTCCAGGGCTACTCGGGAAGCTCCAAAAGGTGTCATGTGAGCCCAGAAAGCACATTTGCACTGGAAAATTTTTAAGACTTGCCCAGTGTTAGTTACTACCATAAGGTGTTTTTCATGCCTCTATAATTACCAAGGCTAATTAAATAAATTGATCTGCTGATGTTCACTCCACAGTAATTTCTGATGTGTAATTTGGCTTTAATAGAACTAGAGCATTAGTGAAAATGAAATGAAAACCCTGGGTAGAAGCTAGATCTTTTACTTTCAAGAAAAATCATTTTTCAGATGTTTTTTGTTCCCTATACGTATATAATTTGTGCATTTCCTGTCAAAATTAATAGAGAAACAGCAGCTGCCTGGTAGAAAGAACAATTTGGGGCTTCATGCAATAAGAAACCCAGATTTACTCTTTGAGTGTTGAGGAAAATATCATAACTTTGGAGGCAAATGGGGCATGAAACATATTGTTGGTCCGTCTGGTGTCCAGAGTATGGTGGCACCAACTACTTTGTCTCCATGCTAATGTTCTGCTGAAGGTCTGTGCATTCCACCTTGGCAGCTGATCATGGAGCACTGGGGCTCGTGTGGGTGTGCAAGCCTCCACTTGTGGGGTCCCTGTTCTAACCAAGAGAAATTGCTTATGAGAAGTGAAAAGAATGACACCCACATTTTGTATAGACCTGATCCTTAGGTAGTCCCCCAAGGACTCATGCATCTGATTTATAAATTAAACATAGGACAGGGCCAGTATCTCATGCTACCCATTTAAATGCTAGTTAGGAGGCTTGACTATTATTTAACCATGCTCTTTCTGTTAAACTGAGGTCAAACTAGATCAATTCCAATTAGTTTGTATTGGGAATGAGGCCTGAATAGCCTTCCTTGACAGCCTGGGTTATTTCTGCTCCTCTGTATTAGGTGTTAAAATAATTTTCTGTTGTTCTTTCTACATCTGCCTCTTTATTTCTCCCTCCCCATAATTAATAATAGCAATACATGTTATTAATAATGATATATCAATAAAATTAATGTCAATAATGGCAATTATTGCTCCCAGTTCTTAATTGTTCAATCAACAAACATTTATTAATGCCTACTCTATGCCAGGGGGAGCTAGGTGGCCCAGTGGATAGAGTGCCAGGCCAGTAGGCTGGAAGATTTGAGTTTAAATCTAGCCTAAGACACTGACTAGCTGTGAGACCCTGGGCAAGTCACTTAACCTTGCTTGCCTCAGTTTCCTCATCTGTAAAATGAGCTAGAGGTGGAAATGACAAACCATTCCATTATCTTTGTCAAGAAAACCCCAAAATGGGGTCACAAAGAGCCAGATATGACTGAAATGGCTGGAAAATAAACAACTGTGTGACAGGTTCTTGGGATGCAAGTATCAAGAATTAAAAATATTACCTACAAAGAGCTTACATTTTAATTAGGGGAATGAAGTATACATTTTGCTTTTATATATATATATATATACATATATATATATATATACAATATAAATATAAAGTGAATAAAAACAAATATATACAAAGTAGCTAGATCTAAAGTAGTTTTGAGGGGGTGGACATAAGGGATTAGGGAGAGTAAGAAGGGTTTCATGTGGAAAAGAGGGCTTGAGTAGGGTTAAAAATTTTTTTCTCCTTTTGAAAAATTTAATATTTTTCAATCGATGAAAATTTGCCTTATCTCCCCCCTACTTCCCCTTCCTTCCAGTTGAAAAAGAAAAGCAAAAATACCTATTACAAAAATGTTTGGAGAAACAAAACAAATTTCCTCATTGACCATGAAAAAAAAAGGCTCAAACTATACCCTGAGTTCATCACTTCTCTCTTTGGAGGTGTATATCATGAGTTCCCTGGAATGTTGTTGGTCACTCCATTGATCAGAGTCCTTAAGTCTTTCAAAGTTGTTTATCTTTACAGCGTTGTTACTGTATAAACTGTTCTGGTTCTACTTGCTTCTTTCTTCATTCACTAATTCATCTAAGACTTCCTAAGCTTCTCTGAAACCATTTCTTACAGTACAATAGTATTCCATCACGTTTCTATGTCATAATTTGTTTACCATTTCCCAGTTAATGACACCTCCTAAGTTTCCAATTCTTTTCCACTATTGAAAGAACTGCTATAAATATTTTGTACATCTTTAGGGTTAGTTTGTTTGGCTTAGAATTAATCCTTCCTTAGTCTAGTCTCCCTCTTATTCCCTCTCTCCTCTCCCCTTTTCTTCTTGTTTCCTTGTTGAGTGAAATGTATTTCTGTATCCAGTTGTGTGTGTATAAGAATATACACTCCATTGACCAGTTCAAGTGAGAGTTCAAATGTTACTGATTCACCCCACCTTACCCCTTCCTCCTCATTTGTAAAATCTTCTACTTGCATACCCTGATTATTCTAAATAATTTTTTACTCTCCCTGTCTCCCTTTCCCTCCCATATTTCATTCCTTTTTAGGATCATCAAAACATAACAGAACTATTGAACCTGATTCCATGTCCAGTGGGCTATCTACTGCATCACCTAACTGCTTATTATTATTATTGTTATTGTTACTATTATTTTTTTTATTTTTATTAATACTTTTATTATTACTGTATAGCCTTTTTCTATGCTAAAATTCTCTGTGCCACTATTCCTGGATGGACCTTTGCCTTCATATTCACAAATATCTTTGTTTGTTTCCTTATGCCTGTGTGTACTTGAAAAAAATGATTCACTGTGATTTTTTCCCCTTGGATTTCCTGATCAAGCCTCAATCTGGGGATATTTTTTTGATCTGTTTGGAGGAGTTGTGGGGTAGAGTTAATCTGCAGCTCTTTCTGTTCTTCTGCTATCTTTTTGCCACTCTTTTGAGCTGTGTTTTAAAAGAAGAGGGCCATCCTATGAGGTGATAGTAAGAAGAAGGAAGTGCATTCCAGGCATCTGGAATGGCTGATACAAAAGACTGGAGACAGGAGATGAAGTGTTGTGTGAGAGAGGAAGAGAAAGCTGTTCTTTCTTCTTTGTGTTGGTCATTGTTTCTGTTTTTTGGGGCCCAAATAAAGCAAATCTAATCATTCTTCCACGTGACAGTATTCAGATATATGATGACAAATTTGATGACAAGTATTTTCTTCTCCAGACTTAATATCTCCAGTTTCAGTCCTCTCATTATCCTGATTATCTTTTTCTGGACATTCTCCAGTTTGTCAATGCCTTTTCCCAAATGGAATATAGCATTAAAGATGTGATCTTACTAAAATACCATGAGACTGTCACCTACCTGATAATAAACTTTTTGCCATTATTAATGCAGCCTCAGATTGTATTTTTTTTGGCTATTGTGTCATGTTGTGTTTGTTGTCCACTAAAACACTCAGATTTTCTTAAGAACTATTGTCTAGCCATGCTTTCCTCAACTTCTGCTTATACAGATTACTTTTTGAATCTTGAAAGTGTGGACTTTACATTTATCCTTATTACATTTAATCTCATTGATTTATATCTATTGAGTGAGGCTAATATCTTTTTTGATCTTGATTTTCTCACCCAATATATTTGCTATCTTTTCCAGTCTTGAATCATTTGACTGTGTAATGAGCAGGCATTCTATTCCTCCACCAACCTCTCCTTCTGTTTCTAAATTTCTTTTCACTTTTCTTGCTATCTCATTCTCTCCTCATCCCTTTTTCCTCTCTTCTCACCTCAAGTTTCTTTCCCAGTTCTGTGCCAGTGGCAATATTGTCCTTTTTTTCGGTTTGACTCTTCTTATTTTGCGCTCCCCTTCTTAATTTAAGTCAGGTGTCTTTATCCTCTGTGGGAAAGCCTATCTTGGTATTCTTGCAGAGAGAACAAGCTTTAGGGCAGCCTCATTACTTTCTAAGATACAGAGATAGGACTGTTGGAGCCAGTGCACTCTGACCCCACCCCCAGGAGAGCTCATCCAGGCTCTAGTTGTTGGCAGTCACTTGTCTGCCTATTCCAATTACCTAAAGAGAAATAGAGGCAGGATACTTCCTCCTCAGTTTAAGAGTGTAGGTGTCTGGGTGTACCAGCTCTTTTAGGAAGCTGGATTTCCACTGTTTTTGCTGTTTGCTGGCTGGCAAGGCTGGTAGCAACTGAGAGACACATTGGTTTAGGAGTAGTGTTGGATTGTAAGCACATTGCATGGGAAAGATTTAGTGGGACCTAATTTCTTCTGAGAACCTCCTCTGTACTGCTCTTAGCTTTGAACTTAATTTGAACTTAGAATTCAGACTTTACTTGACCTTGGGGAAATGGGACTTCATGATGGTAAGAGAAATGGCTTTAAAGACTTCATACAATGGGTTCAGTTGAAACTAAGAATGGGAAATAGCTCTCTAGACAGTTAGTTTAATGATTCCTGTTGCAGGTGAATTAGGAGACTGTGGTCTGAATTTTCTTTGAAATGCTCTAAGATAGGCCTGTTGAGGAGTATTTGGCTGTTCTTCAAGGCTTATATTGGAACAAATGACTTCTTATTCAACTAAATTCAGTAGAGAACTTACTCCAGGCAAGGCACCATGCAATCTGGGTATACAAAGATGAAAAATGAAACATTTGTATTCCTGTTCTCAAAGAGCTTTCATTTAATCATTGATTAACATTTATTGAAACTTTTATTGAGCTATGCCATTGTTTTGGACACTGCAGACACAAAGACTTCTTAGGCAGAGTACCATCTGGCAGGGAGCTTACCCTCTTGTTAGAGAAATGAGATATACAAAATATAAGAAGATGAATAACAAATCCAACTAATACAGTTTAATTGCTAAATGAACAATATAGGCAGTAAGGGTTAGTAGCATGAGTTTTCTGGTTCCCAGTTTAGTTTCTGACTACCCTTGACCTATCCTCTCTCTAGATGTTTGGTTATCATTTTCTACACATGGCTTGTATTGCTGTGAGCAGAACACTCTTTGGGCATAATTGTGAAATTTGGTTTTGAGCATGTTCTCCATCTCATCATACCCCTTTTCTTCCTTGAACATAGTTCATAATGGAGTTGAAAGCAATCCATAACATGAATTCACACTAAGGTGTTAGTGATGATGTGTTATTCCTCCCAGGAATGTTTGCATGTTAAAAAGGTAGAGTAAGAGTTGGTAGTATTTAACATCAAGGAATAAATCAGTAAAGGTAAAACTGAAGGTACCATTCATAGAGACATTTTGGGTAGGGGTGAGGGAAAGGGCAAACAGAGCGACAAAGGACTTTACCCATGTCCCTCAAATCAACCACAATCATTATTCTGCTCATGTGCGAAGTTGGCTCTGAATGAGGCCCTTGCTAGATGTTGCATGTTCCTGGTGTTATTTGAGTTAGGTACCTTTGCAATTGCTTGCCCTTCATTTTAAAAGAGAACCAATGACATCATGGGGTGATGTCTTGACTTGCATATTAATTGGATTTAAGTGAGGAAGAATTGTACAAAATCATTAGCCTTACTCTGTCTTCCAGAGTTATCAAAGTCCAATGATAAGACATAAATCAGGATAACTGACCTGGGAGGAAGTGTATATATAGTCTTGGCATTTTCGATGTCTGACCAAGCTCTAACTACTCTACAGCTCCAGTTTCAGCTATCTTCATGGCATTGGAACAGATTGTTATTATCTGCTCATTCCACTAAGGAAGTCTTCACATGCTTGGGGTAGACAGCCCTCTAAGTCACCAATGAGTTTGAAGCCTGTTGGTTATCCTCAGCCTAGTTAGTCTATTTAACCTGAGTTAAGGACCTTTGTAAAGTACTCAAGGACAGTGGCTCCCTCTTCTACAAAAGGTGAATGTCAGCTGACTCCAGGGTTCCGATGGCCCCAGATTCTTTCAGGATCAATCTCTGAATACAGTCTTCTCTGCTTTACCACTTGAAACTGAATGTACGAGTTCTTTCTGGTAGTAGTGGAATGAATTTGTTGAGAGGCTTTCTCCTAGGCCAGGGAAGAAGAGTCTTTTTTGGGTCATGGTTCCCTTTGGCAGTCTAGTGAAGCCTATGGATCACTTTTTCAGAATACTGATTTTAAATGAAAAAGATCAAACACATAGGATTACAAAGCAAGGCAATTACATTAAAATAAAGTTATCAGAATGTTAAAAAGCAAAATGAAACCAAGTTCATGAATGTCAGGTTAGGAACCCCTGTCCTAGGCCCAGGCACATATGCTTATCTATTATATTCAGTGAGTTAATAGAAAGATTTTGGGGGTTTATCTTAACAGGTCTGGTCAGTGTTCTCTCTGGGTATAGAATAAATGACCTGGAAGAGCTTGTATAGGTCTCAGACTGTCCTACCCAGTCAAGGTAGATTGAGCTTTAGTGGTCTTATGCCATAGTGAATATATTATTAGGACATTAGCATCCTTGATGAGGAAGACAGCACACTTAATCCTAATTCACTCACTTGTAATGCTCTAGGATGGTTTACCTTGAGCTTCATTAAAAAAAATTAGTTCATTAACATTTATTGAGCACCTACTATACATAAGGCTTCAGTAGACACAAAAATGAATAAACTATTGTCTCTTGTCTCAAGCAGTTTACTCAATAGTTGGGGAAGGTGAGAAAGGTATAAAAATAATCATAATGCAAAAAACAATGTGACCAATGCATGGGAGATGTACAAAATGATGTTGGAATTCAGAGGAGGTAGAGATTATTATCACAGAAGACTACAGTTCTATGGAAGGGATAGTATTAAAAGTGGGACTTGAAGGCTGCCTGTAGTTTTAATAGAAAGAACAGGGTGTTATAAATAAAATCATAGTCACAAATTCAACCCAAGAAGGCTTACACTCTCCTTCTTCTAGCTTCCAAACTGGCGTTGCTTGGGTAACAAATGAAATTGTAGTTTGTAGAGTGAAAGAAGAAATCCTTTATTGATGATTCTCCAGAGAAGTGGGTGTGCACATTCCCTCATGAGACAAGACACACACAGGCACTCACAGACACAGATACAGACACACACACACACAAGCCCCACAGAAGCAGAACAAAGATTATATAGGTCCATCCCCATCACAATCATTGGTCCCAACTAGGCAGGTCATCCCCTCTCCTGGCCTGCCCTTCACCTGAATGGTTCTTCTTTTCCCTCCAGAGTAACCCTTGGTCAGACCCCAGCTGGTTTGAGGCAGCTTGGTCTGGACCCCCCCTCCCTTTACAGATTTCTTCCTACTATATAATTGGATAGTATGTTCTGTTCTTTTCTCCTTCACTTGGACCTAAGTCCTCCCAAGCATCCTGTGCAGGATCTGTTTCCAAAGCATTTGTTGTGCCTATAGAATCTGTGGAAATCAAACTATCAGTATTTCTCACAATTGGGGAAAGAATAGTGCTGGCAAAGGCAGTGACATAAAGATGTGGAAGTGAGGAAGTGTAGAGTGTGTTTGAGGATCTGTGGATAATTGAGTTTTGCTCAAGGATGGCATATAAGCAGAGAAATGGTAAGAAATAGCCTTGAAGATAGGTTTGGGCTATGTTGCAGAAGGATTTAGATATAAAGCTGTGGATTTTAAACTTCATTCTATTGGCATTAGAGGGCCAGCCAGACATTCAAAGTTTTTGAGTAAGGGTGTGAGATGATTAACTTTAGAGAAATTCAAAAAGGCCAAAGATTTGTAGGCTGCTCTTGGAAGTCTCACCTTTATAGATAATGAATGCTATCTTCCAGAAGAATTGACAAGTATTGGACTTTGCAAATACTGAAAATAGCTTCTGTCTTATCACACAGGAAAAGCCTGTATACTGTGTGGGAGTCATATAAGAATCAAGTGTGTATGTGTGTGTGTGTGTGTATGTGTGTGTGTATGTGTGTTTGTGTATGTGTCTGTATGTGTGTGTGTGCAGTGAGACCATTGACTAGTTTGAGCAAAGGTCAAATACAAACATTGATGCAGGTTGTAGAAAACAGGAGAAAGATGAAAAGAAGTTGATGATAATTTCAACAGCTTAATCTTGAGAAGAACCATTGATGATAGGAGGGAAAAAAGAAAAATGGAAAATATGCAAAGATACAATGCTAATTATCATCATTTCTGGCAGAAATGTAAATGATATAAAACAGTTGCCACAATGAAGAAGCCAAAAAAACTCCATAAACAGTCTTGTCCCAGCATTGGATCTCTTTGTCAAATGTTGATGGCAGTCAAGGGCAAGAGTTTAGAATATGAACTCATTTGTGAAACACTAAGGAAGAATAGAATAGAAGCTCTTGAGTAGTATCACTTCATGAAACATAACAGGAGAAATGAAGCCTATAGAAAGCTTGGCACAAGGCCCAACTGAGCCACATCATCCCAAGATCATTCATAGACTGAATTGGAGGGACAACACATAGAAAATGGAACATATTTATCATTGTTTCTCTAATCTAATTTTATCATCAGTGACAGAGGAACCTTCATATTTGGTGCTCACACTATACAAAGAGATTAAAAATGATATCTAAGAAAACAAAAACAGAAAGAGCAACTGGACCCAGACCATGCTCACGTTGAGAAAATCCTTGCTGGAGATGACACAGTTTTGAAATCATTGAAGGATTATTTTGAAAGATATTTCATGGAGTGGAAGACACCGAAAGAACAGAATGAAGGGCTATTCTTTTTTCCATTTATTTATTTTTAGTTTTCAGCATTCACTTCTATAAGTTTTAAATTTTCTCCCCTTCCCTCCCCAAGATGGCTGTCAATCTGATATGGGCTCTACACATTCATTCCTATTAAACCCATTTTCACTTTAGTCATGTTGCATAGAAGAATAATAACGAATGGGAGAAACCATGAGAAAGAAAAAAAAAAGCAAAACAAAAAAGAAAATAGTCTGCTTCACTGCACTCTGACTCCATAGTTCTTTATCTGGATGCAAATGGCATTTTCCACCATGAGTCCTTTGGAGTTGTTTTAGAGGGCTATTCTAAAAAGCATAAGAGACAATTGAGAGCAGATCATTAATTACTGACTCATATACCTATCCTCTCATTGTTAAATAATTTTTATGAGAAAAATTTTCAGCGTAGTGGAAAGAGTACTGGATTGGAGCCACAGATCCTGGGATTGAATTCTGGATCTGCTACTTAGTAACTACACAGTATTGAGCAAGCAATTTCATGTCTCTGGGTCTTAGTTTCTTAATCTGCAAAAGAACTGAGTTGGATCAGATGATGTCTCAGGTTTCTTCCAGCTTTAAATAGGGGTTATGGTACTTAGTTGTGTCCAACTCTTCATGACCCCATTTGGTGGTTTTATTTATTTATTTTTTTTGCAAAGATACTGGAGTGGCTTGCCATTTTACAGAAGAAACTGAGACAAAGAGGGTTAAGTGACTTGCCCATGGTCACATAGCTAGTGAGTATCTGAGGCTGAATTTGAACTCAGGTCTTTCTGAGTCCTAGTCTAGTGCTCTATCTACTGCACCACCTAGCTACCCAGATGACAGTGTTACCTAGTATTTATATAAAACTTTAAGGTTTGCAAAATGCTGTACGTATATTATCTCATTTAATTCTGTGGTCACTTACAGATACTAGCACAGTGTTTATACTTGCTTGTTGAAGTCATCCTTGACAGAAATTTGAGAAAGGAACAGGACTGCTTTTCAAAAGATTTGCTGCTGTAGACCACATATTTATTGTCACACAGTTGCTTGAGAGATGCAGAGAATACATGATCCTACCAGGATTATTGCTTGTTGATTACAAAAAAGAAAAAGACTTGGAAAACTTTTTTGAGGGGGAAGGCAAGGCAGTTGGGTTAAGTGACTTGCCCAAGCTCTAAACTAATAAGTGTCAAGTTTCTGAGGCTGGATTTGAACTCAGGTCCTCCTGACTCCAGGATCACTGCTCTATTCACTGCACCACCTAGTTGCCCCCAAAACACAGTCTTTTAAAGGTATTTCAACTGGGAGATTTTATGTATACATATACATATGGATATTCATATATGTAGGCATATATGCATTCATATATGTTTCTATAAATGTATATATTTCTGTATGTGTATACACACATATATGAAGGTCATATAAGACTCTTTGGGAAATGCAGTCATAGAAAAACTTTAATGAGCTTCTGATTATTAATGTAAAATGAAGAATATATGAGTATATGCTCACGAAAAGTATTTACTGTTTTGTTGTCTTGTAAGATACTTGGCCCATATGGAAGAGGGGTTTTCTCTAGAAGGGGAGTTCTTAACTTTTTTTGGTGTGTGTTATAGATCCTTTTGGTAGTCTAGGGAAGTGTATGGATTAATTCTTAAGATAATTTTAAAAAAAAGCAATTGAAGGAAATACTAAATTTTAGTTAGAGATAAGTGAAAATAAAGATGTTAGTTATGTTTTTCTATCCAAGTTGGTGGATGCCCTGAAATCTGTCCACAGACTCCTTAGGTGCCATCTAGAGTCCCCGCTCCAGATATGGAAGTCCTCCAGATACACTTGTTTTAGATTATATGGCAATAATTTAATTGATCCCTAGGACATTTCCAGGGACCCTAAGTGAAATTCACAAATTCTTGAAAGAAATTAGAAGAAAATCTAACTGGATGAAAGGTGTTTATTTTTGATACCTGACATACAGTTGGGTGGCCAGTTAGTAGATCAGGGACAGGAATTCTTATTGAAAATGACTTATTGTGTTCATGAATTTAAGAAGTAGCTTAAGTTATCCCAAGTTGGGTCCCAAATGTCCAAATGCCTAGTGAACATTTTCTATGGGATGTCCTGTGAATATCATAAACTCAGTAAATCCTAAACCAAACTCATTTTCTCACACCAAATCACTTCTTCCATATTCTATTTCTATAAACGGCACCATAGTTCTCACAGTCACCTATACTCAAAATGGTCTAATCTTTGTACTAATCTTTGACTCCTCCTTCACCTACCTCTCAAAACTAATTCAATCTCTCTCTCTCAAACTGGTTACCAAATCCTATTGATTTCTCTTTGGCATACTTTATATTTGTGGCCTTCTTTCCATTTCCATAACTTCTCTAAATCAAATCTTTATTACTTAGGATCACAGTTTTTTTTTAAAATTTAAAACCAATCTCCTTTTTTATAGATTGATAAAATTATGACCCAGAAAAGTCAAATACATTGCCCAAGGTCAGACAACTACTAAGTATCTAAGACAGAATTCAAATCCGGGTCTTCCTGACTCTGACAATCTATTTCCCTATTAGAATGTGAGTTTCTTGAAGACAGATACTGGCTCTGG
>CM053590.1:126663861-126673898 GCA_028646515.1 Pseudochirops corinnae
TAGAGGGAGTGTGACAGGGCTAGGGGGAAAGGGGACAAAGTGGAAATTTATTTTGCTTGCCTATACATGTTTTCTCAATTGATGGCGAGAGAGAGAATGTGAGTCTGAAAATAAACTAAAATTCAATTTAAGAAAAAAAGAGTTTGGGCTTGATGCAATTTGTCAAAGTGGAAAGAATATAATACTTGGAATCAGGAAGAATAAAGTTCAAATCCTGCCACTAATACCTACTAGCAGTAAGACCCTGGGCCAGGCATTTACCCTCTCTCAGACTCAGCTTCCTCACTTATAAAATGAAGATAATAACAGTACCTACATGATCGAACTTTTGTAGCAATTGAATGAGATAATATATTTAAAACACCTTGCAAACCTTTAAGCCCTATAAATGTTAGCTATTTTCACCATCATCACTATTATTATTATACTAAGCAATACATAATAAAATGCCTGTACGCCTCAGTTTTGGCATCTGTAAAATGAGTATTGGGCCAGATGACTTTTGAGGTTCCTTCAATCCATAAACATTTATTAAACACCTGCCAGGCAATGTGCTAGGGATACAAAGATAAAAACAAAAATAATTCCTGCCCTCAAGGAGCTTAGAATCTAGCAGGGGCAAATAACACTGGCATATGGGGAGGGGGTGAACTTCCCATGGAAGTGCTCTAGTTTGATCTCACACACATATATACATACAGATACATACAAATTAGATATAAAGTGATTAAGGTCACAAGCAGCTGAGGGGTAAATAAATAATAATTGCTAGCATTTATAGAGTCCTGAACACTTGCAATGCACTTTACATATTATCTCATTTGATCCTCATGACAACCCAGAAAGGTATTATTATCTCCATTTTACAAACAGAGAAACTGAGGCTGGCTCATTAAGTGACCTGCCCAAGGTCACACAGTTAGTAAGTGACTGAGGCAAAATTTAAACTCAGGGCTACTTGATTCTATGGCCAGAGCTCTGTGCCACTTAGGAGATCAGGAAAGGAAGTAGAACATGGTCCTCAAGATTCTGAGAGGTAGAAGGGAGAAGGGAGAGCATATCATCTGTGAGGAACAACCAAAGCAAAGATAAAGAAAGAGGCAGGAGATGGAGAGTCACATAGGAAGAGCAGTGAGAAGTCCAGTTTGGCTGAATTGCAATGTGTATAAGACAGGAAAGATAGGTTGGGGCAACGTTGTGAAAGGCTTTAAATGCCAGCTCTGACATTCAAGTGTTTTAGGCAAATTAATCTTGCCTTAAAGAAGAATTGCTGGAAGGAGAGACTAAAGGCAAAGAAATCCATTGGGTAACTGTTGCAATAATTAGACATAAGTGGGAAGAAGCCTGGATTAAGAATTGGGAATGAAGAGGGAGGGGCCAATCCAAAAGACATTTTGTAAAGAGAAAAAACAGCATATGTAAAAAGTGGCGAGGAAACTCTCCAAGTTATGCAAACATTAAGGGGAACATGGAGCCTTAATTAGTTCTTAATTTGGGCCTGAGACAGATGAAGGAAGGTAAGAGAGAGGGAAAAAAAGAAATGAAAAGTCTTGTGTTTGAAAGCTGCCATCCTGGACACTTCCAATGCCAAGTCCTCGTATGTTTAAAAAAAAACCATGAACACAAAGGGAAGCACCGCCTATTCCTCCTTCAGGATCCTTGGGTATGACTGAGATTTCCCTCAAATCCTCACATGCCTTGTTACCAGAACCAAAGAGTCCACTCATCATCCCTTTTACCTCCTACATGCTCCACTAAGGTGTCAGCGACTATTTCTATCGTCCCCTTGCTGCAATTCATCAGTTGGAATTGTTACTTCCATGGCAAAAATTTCCCTTCCTTTATTCCCCATTAATTTCTTATAAGGACACAGGACACTCTTGTCCTTCTCAAATGGTACTTCATACTGCCTGGGGTAAGATTTAATTTTCAAAGGTCTTCCTAATCATCAAAAAAATCAATGTGATTGGTTTTTTTTTAAGTCTTTTACTTGTTAAAGCCATAAAGATCCTTCAAACTGAATGTATTAAATGCTCTTTTTACATCCCCACCCCTACTCGGGAAAAAAAAAAAAACTTGAAAAATCCTGACTCTGGAAAAAAAATGTTTTTTTCTGCAAATGGCAGGATTTTCCATGTTTAAAAGCAATTTAGCATACGGTACTGGTCAAAATGTTCCTCATTAAATGTTCTAGAGAAATTTAGTGGAAATATTTCATATTAGCTAAGTTAAATGAATGTAGGCATTCTGCCCTGTGAATTTGGACATTAAGTAATAGGCTATCAAGTCCAAGGAATTCTAACCAGTGATTATTGACCTCATATTGCACAAAGGAGGGTACAAAATAGATCTATTTTTTAAAAATATGCTTTATAGATGTCTTTCACCTTTACATCACAGTCATTTCAGCATCCTTTTCCAGACTGAACCTTCCCTTCTGACAAAGGAAAACAAGAAGGTAAAGGCATTACTAGGATGGTCACATTAGATGATGTTTACAAGACTCTGTCATGGTCGTCAACCATCTCTTTGCTGAGACTGGAAAACTGTGTCATTATTTGTTCTCTTGGACTGGGGTACTTTTAACCACCTATTCATTTACATCGGAGCCACTGAGTATATTGTTCACTAGGATTTGCTCGTTTTGTTCTGCATTGGTCCCTGTGGATCTTCCATGTTCTCTGAATTCCTTCTATCTGCCATTCTTTACTGCACAACAATATGCCCTTATAGTCATATACCATAGTGGAGGGATGGGGAGGGTTGGTCATTCCTTAATCAGCGGGTACCCATTTTGTTTCCAGTTCTTTGCTGCCATAGTGCTGTTCCATTTAGCATTTTGATACGGTAATCTATGATTCTGTCATCTTTATGATAGCAGAACTGCAGAGCTACAGACCAGTGAAACGTAATTAAGTTGTCAACTTCAAGCCTAGCATATAGGATACACTCAACAAATATTTATTACTGAATGATACCTAGTATTACTAGTGTCATGGCTATGGAGTTTCTTTTCCTGATGAGTGTTTATATAAGTATAATTTCTCCCCTTTCTTTCATCTCTGATATCTGTTTTTCCCCCTATAGAAAGTAAGCTCCTTGAGGACAGAAACTACTTCATTTAGGTTCATGTATGTCCAGCACTTAGTACTGTCTCACCCAAAATAGGTGCTTAAAAATGCTTATTGATGGTTTAATTTTGTGCTGGATATAAACTCCAGCGACTCCCTATTGTCCCTAGGATCAAATATAAACCCTCTCTTTAGCTTTTAAAGCCCTATACAACCTGGCCCCAACTTATCTTTCCAGCCTCATTGGATACCATTTACCTGCCCACATCCTGATCTTCTCTATATTCTTTGTTCATGGCACTTCAAATCCCATGCTTTTACACTGGTCATCCCACATGCCTGGAATGCCCTCCCTCCTTACCTCTGACTCATAAAGCTTCTCTATTCCTTTAAGATAAGGCTTGAGCACTACTTTCTGTCAGAAGTTTATCTAGATCTTCTCCTCCTTAATTATCTCCTAAATTGCATAGAAGGTGTAAGTCTGCATTCATATAAGGAATGTCCTCATCTAGGAGTTTCTGATATCAATGAAATCCTTATCTTTATCTCTCTTTACATTACTTATATGTCTATGTGTATAAATATAAATTATTTTAGTATTATAAATAATATGTGGTATATATGTGATAGGCAGTATATTATATAATATATAATTCTGTATATACTTATATCACACACACACACACATTCTTGTATCCTTATCATAATGTAAACTACTTGAAAGTGGGGATAGTTTGATTTTTTGTATTTGTATCCCCGCTTTAGCTTAGTGCCTGACACAGTGACTAATAAATGATCTTTGATTGTTTGATCAACAGGCTACAATAACCTCTAGGAACCAGACTTTGTCCTGAGTACCGATAATGTGTTTAAATAGTTAAAAATTTAAATAGTCTGCATTATTGTGTAACAAAGACATTATGAGAGTGACTACTACAAATACATATAGCTCCTTTTTTTTTTTTTTAGAGTTCTCTTTAACTCCAAAGAGAAACAAAGTGAGCAATCTTGAAGTTCTTTATGCTTGTTTCCCACTTTATACAGAGAGCTCTTTCAGAACAGGGGACTATCTTTTGACTTTCTATGTATACCCAGTGCATAGCATGGTGCCTGAAACAGAGTAGGTGCTTAATAAATGGTTATCAAATGACCAGGACTGATAGAAGGAAGGCTTTGCTATAAATGACAAAATTTTTGTTCCACGTGGGTCCTCAATACTTTGCATAGATTATAAATGACTCAATGTGTACAAAGATCATAATATATCTTCCTCTGTATCTCTGCGCGCGCACACACACACACACACACACACACACACACACACACACACACACTAGCCAGGATGGATTGTAAACCTGAATCAGATGCCAAGCTTCATCTCTTCCACACGTTCTTCCCCATTCACCTGGGCTGACCCCATCATTCCCTTGTCAGTGGCTGGGAATGTAGTTACATTACTAGGTCTGGCAGTAGTTCTTCCTTTTTTCTCCTCTGTTATTATCAGAGACTCAAAGGGAGACTCTTAGCACAGAAGCATGCAGTCCCCTGCCCTTTGCTCCCTTATAATACTTCATAAGTCTCTGTCCTTTTAACAGGTTTAGTCTTAGAAGGGGGGGGAAAGCATATTTCCAATAGCTTTAGTTTAGGAGAATAGATGATTCCCTTTGCTTTTCTCAACTCTGAAAAAAAAATGTTGCAAGAAGCAGATAGAGTGCTGAGGCTGGACTCATCTTAATGAGTTCAAATCCAGTCCCAAACACTTACTATAGGTGTGACTCTGGGCAAGTCACCTAATCTTGTTTCCCTCGATTTCTTCATTTGTAAATGATCTGTAGAAGGAATGGCAAACCACTCCAGTATCTTTGCCAAGAAAACCTCAAAGGGCATTACGAAGAGTCACACCCAGCTAAAAACATGACTGAAAAACAAAGCGTTTTAGAGTTTATTTTCTAGAACAAAAGTAGAATAACAAAGGGAAAAAGTATTACTCAGCATGGTGCAATGGAAAAGTCACTGGATTTTGAAGTCAACTTAAGAGTTTCTTAAGTTGAATGTAGAGTCAGAGGACTCTCTCTTCGCTGCTTAATAATAGCTAACATTTAGTGGTTCTCAACCTTCCTAATGCCGCGACCCTTTAATATGGTTCCTCATGTTGTGGTGACCCCCAACCATAAAATTATTTTCACTGCTACTTCATAACTGTAATTTTGCTACTGTTACGAATCGTAATGTAAATATCTGATATGCAGGATGTATTTTCATTGTTACAAATTGAACATAACCCACAGGTTAAGAACCACTGAATTTTATATAGTGTTTCCTATGTATTTTATCATTATTGTTCTGCACAACAACCCTGTGAGGTAGGTGCTATTATTTTGCTTATTTGTTATTAACAAATGAGGAAACTGAGAAAAGTACAAGCTAAGTGACTTGGCCAGGGTCACACAGCTAGTGTCTGAGTATGATTTGATTTGAACTCAGGTGTTTCTGACTTACCTATGGCTTACCTTGAGTAAGTTATTTCAACTCTTTAGATTTCAGTTTCCCATTTGTAAAATTAGAAGGTAAGACCATATGATCTTTGAGTTCACTTCCAGCTTTAAATACTTAGGTCTTATGTGATCTATATAAAAATTTAGATATCCTGGTCTAGTCATATCATGCGATTGAATTGGTACCCTAGAGACCTGGAAATGCTGCTCTGCTGCCCTTGGAACTAATGCATTCCAGTTTGGGATTCTGGGTGACTGTGCTGTCCCTGGTGTGGATTCCCATGACAAGCGTAAGTTAAGAAAACAAGATATACAAGGTGCTGCCACTAAGAATTTCAGGACACCCTGTATAATTGAAGAGGAAGAGGGAGAGAGATTTCTTAGAGTATTTGTTATATGATATTTCATCTCTTGTCTCCATATTCAGAAATGCTGTCCCCATGCTTACCATGTACTTCTTCCTCACTTCTACCTCTCAGAACCTCAAACTCCCTTCCAAAACCATTTCAAGCTGTCTCGCAAGGTCATGGAATTATAGATTGAGAAACCATCTGTTTCAGTCCCTTTATTTTATAGATGAGGAAACTGAGGCTCAGAGCTGTTAAATGATTTGTCCATGGTCAGTTTTGTCTTTGTAGCCACAGTGTATAGCCAGTACCTAGTATATAATAAGTAGTTAGTAAGTACTTACTGATTGATTGAATTCTTGATCCCTCTAGTTACTAGTATCTGACCACTCACAAAATTACTTTGTATTTTTTATATATTTTTGCATTTTCTCATGTGTATACATATTATTTCCTCCTAATAGAATATAAGCCCCCCTGATGACAGGGATTATTTTATTTCTGTCCCTTCCATCCCCCTCCCTTTTAATTCTATTCTTATAATTATTGTATCTTTGTGTACTGTCTATTTCTCCCCCCAGATCGTAAACTCCATAAGGGCAGAGATCATGTGTTGTTTTTGTAGCCCATCCAGTACCAACTGAGTGGTCTGTACAATGTAGATGCTTAATAAATCATTGTTGAATGTACTGATTCATTGAATAGTGTGATAGAAAAATTGTCTATAACATCTTTTTATTATTATTAATTTTTTAGAGCCTGGATTTCTCTATTTTCCCCAGGCTTTAAGTGCCATGACCATTCAAGAGCCCAATCCCACTACTGATTGATATGGAAGCTTTAACTTGCTCCATTTTTCTTACCTGGGCCATTTAAACCCTCTTTCAGCAACCTGACAGCCCTTCTCTCACATTGATGCCTCATATTAGTGCCAGACTTAGTGCACATACCTGATTAGCTTTAGTCTCATTGTAGCTCAGAACTCTTGAATTCAATTGATCCACCAGGCTGAACTTCTTCATTAGCAGGGATTAGAAAAATTCCATGCCCCACCCTCCCAGATTCTAACTTCCTTTTATATACTGAGCAACTCAGTACATTTAAAATAGTATTTAATTTACATACAATTTTACAGGAATACACCTCATGGGTAAAATAAGATTCACTATGCTTTCCAAGTATTTTGCTTAGGGAAATGGTTAGGTTTTTTTCATCTCGTTTTCAGGTCTTCTGGGCCTAGAATAACATTATGTGGGAGTGATTTAGCCATAAAAATGCCCAGGTGCCCCAGACTACAACATAATCTGATTAATGGGTCTTAACAAAAAGTAATGAATATCTTCATATTTAATGTTCATGTTTACCAGTATCTATTATGGAGGCTAGTTTCTGAAGGAAAAAATAAATTATTTCTGAAGGAAGGCAATACTCTTTTACTTAAGTGATAGTAATGATTATTTTTTATAATAGTTGTCATTTGTTTTTTGACCTGACCAAATCTTTTAAAGGATGCTGTACAGGAAAGAACATTGAATTTGGAGTCACCAGACCTGAGTATGAATCGCAGTTCTGCCATTTACTGGCCGTGTGACTTTTGATAAACCACTTACACTTTTCTGGCCCTCTGTGCACTCATCTTTAAGGTTTGCAAAGCACTTAAAAAGTATTGCCTTATTTAATCCTCACAACTACTCTGTGTGGTAGGTACTATTATTAATTTTGTTTTACAAATGAGGAAATTGAGGCTGAGTGATTAAGTCACTTGCCCCAGGGCCAAATATCTATTAAGTGTGCAAGGCATGATTGGAACTCTAGTATTCCTCGTCCCAAGTCCAGCATTCTGTCCACTGTGCTATCGACCTGCATCTCAAGTGATTTGGGGAGGCAGTAGATTATGGTGGGTATATTTGGAAAGAATACCGTATATTGGGAAATATGGGTAGGGTCACTGTATATTTTGAGGGTTAGACAAAACTTTTGTGGGTCTAGAGTTAGTTATTGTAAACTTCATCTGTGTAAATGGCATTTGTCCAACTTCATCTGACCTCAACTCACAGAGTAGGAATTCTCCATTTATAGTGAGAGAAACAGTGTGAGAGGAAGTGTTAAGTATGTAACCAGTAATTCATGTATATTTTATCTTGTAATAAATTAATAGAAAAAAAAAACAAAATGATTTCCCGCATTCCCATAAACTGGTTTCAGTGTTCATGAAATGTTCTGTTTGAGCAGAGCAAAACAAAGGAGTGACTCCAGAGCTCTATTAGAAATAAACATCTCAAAAGGGTAGAAAGTTTCTTTGTCACATTAATTAATGTGGGATATGGGATCAATAGCCTTAATTGATAGTTATTTTCAGTATTATGCGTAGTCATGGTACATGTATAGTCTTGATAACTATCTGTAGTTTTTTATATTCCAATTGGAAATGTATTAGCCCTCCAACAAGGTGGCTGGTTTTATGAATTTTCTCAAATCTCTTCAACTGGATTTTATGCATGTGAATTGCTTGAACCATGTGTTAACAGTGTCAGGAACTGGACAGACAGGCCTAGACAAACAGAATATGAAGGCAATCATCCTCATTGGAGAACAATAACAGAAGCAAATCTTGGGGACAAACAGAAGTCAGTTCTTGGCAGGTGGGATGATTCTGCAGAACTGGTCAAAAATAAAAACCACTCAATTTCTGAACAGAAAGAATGTCATCAGTTGAGAAACATGGGGTCTGGCTCATTAGAAGCCTATCTGGGGTGCTAGGTCCATAAAGCCATTAGTCAGGTGACATTGGCAAGTGTTGGTTGTAAAGAATGTTATGGAAAGAGTTTAGGAAGTAACTCCGTGCCTGGCCAAGAGTTTGGAGAATGAGAGCAGTGGGAAAGAAGTATTGTGGAAGTCCTGGAGTAATTCAGACGCTTCATGCTGTTATGAATCCAGATGGGAAGCCTAAAGTTTTGGAACATCATTTCCTTCTTTTTTTATCCTGGGTCTATCACAACCAGGGAAACTAGTAAAGGTGTTTTTTTTTTTCTTTCCCAAAGTAGGTTGGCTTTACCATGATAGTGAATCAGATCTGTAAACATAAAATCATAGATATAGAGGTGGAAGAGATCTTTAAAGCCATTCTACATGAGGAAACAGAAGCACAGGGAGATTAAGTAATTTGTGCAAGGTTACATTGGTAGTATGGGATCAGAGGCAAGATTCAAACTCAGGACATCCTGACTCCAAGCCCAGACCTATATCCACAATAGCATCTACTTTGTTCTCATGGTATAATGAAGGAGGGCCTCAGGAAACAGCCTTAGACATGAATGAAAACTGGTTGGCCTTATGAAAATCTACAACTTCCCTGGATATCATTGTTATGTGGACTCTACCCCTTCAGATCACAATCCCTCCATGCCTTCTCATCCTGCCTGGTTCTTGGTCATGTTTATCCAGGACCTGGCCAAAATGTTGAATACCTTTTTCTTTTGAGATGAAGATCTGTCTGTTAGGCTCCTAATCCAGGATAGAGAAGATCACAGACCGCATTTAGATCACAGAGAAGCCCCAGACGCAGCAAAGATTTAGAACTGGAAAGAACCTTACAGGTCTCCTAGTCTAACCTCCTCATGTAATTTTTTTAATTTTTAAAATGTTGTTTATTTATTTATTTTTAGTTTTCTAACATTCATTTCCATATGATTTTGAGTTACAAATTTTCTCCCCATCTCTCCCTATACCCCACCCCAAGACAGAGAGCTCAGATACTTACTAGCTGTGTGACCCTGGCCAAGTCACTTAGCTTGTGCTTTTCTCAATTTCCTCATTGGTTAATAACAAATGAGCAAAATAATAGCACCTGCCTCACAGGGTTGTTGTGCAGAACAATAATGATAAAGTATATAGGAAACACTATATAAATGCTGGCTATTATTAAGCAGCAAAGAGAGTCCTCTGACTCTAAATTCAACTTAAGAAACTCTAAGTTCATTCTGCTATGCCATGCTTTCAGGTCTCCTTCAGGTTTGTTAGTACCTATGAAAACTAGGAAAGTATACAACTTTGTGATACTCACTGTGGAAAGGTCAGGGGGATATTGAACAGCTAGGAAATCATTTTATTTATTTATTTGTTTT
>CM053590.1:126681504-126726266 GCA_028646515.1 Pseudochirops corinnae
TAGCCTTCTCCTGGCTTGGAGAATGTCACAGCCCTCTAGACCCACTGCCCAATCACAAAGCTACAAGGCACGGGCATTCCTGAAAAACAAGCCTGGCGCCACAGGCTCCACGTGACCACATTCAGCCTATTAGGGAACAGAGTATACTTTCAAATATCCAAGGGTCCTCAGAGTCATGCAGCCACTTTAGCAAAGGGCCTAGGGGCAGGGAAGATCTTCAGATTCCCATAACAGCATCGAATCTAATTTGATCATGGAGCTACTGGACAATCAAAAACCATTAATAATCCAAAATTTTAGTTTTATTGCTGGGAGTTTTGCCTCCAGCAAATTTTTTATAGGAGCTACTGACCTACAACTAGGTGGTACAATACATAGAGTACTATACTTGGAGTCAGGAAGAAATGAGTTCAAATTCTATCTCTAATGCTTACTATCTAGGTAAAGTTACACAGGTCCTTTACCATCTTTCAGTTTCCTCACCTATAAAATAAGGGTCTTGGAGAGTCTTTAAGGTACATTCCAACTTTAAGTTTATGATCCTATGTTCTGATGATAAGATTACTAGTGGACTGATGTGGCATAAAGAGGCAGGTAGGTAACATATTGAATAGGACTTGGAGTCTGCAAGATCTGAGTTCAAATTCTGCCTCAGATGATCACTGGATTGGAACCCTGGGCAAGTCATTTAATCTCTCTCAGTATAGGTTTCTCCATCTATAACATGGGGGTAATAAAAGCATCTCCAGGGTTGTTGTGAGGATCAAATGAGATAACATATGTAAAGTGTTTTACCTTAAAGAGCTATATAGATAACGATGAGGGTGATGATGATGATGATGATGATGATGATGATGAAGAATGTCCCCTCCACCTCTCCTTTTAGGAGTCTGACCTTTTGTGGTAATGTTAGACAGACATTTAAGATGTCGACAATGTAAAAATTAGATAATCAAACTTGTGATAACTAAGAGTGAGATATTCTAGTTAAAATAAGCCACTTTACTGAGAATGCTATAAGTGATTCTATTATGACGCGTTTTGTTTTCTTTTTGATTCGTTTAAATCAACTTGAAAATGGCAACTATGAAGACCAGAGTTTTGGGTAGTAGTATCAGGAAAACACGTACCTGGGGTTTCAGAGAGATGCATTTGCTTTTCTAAAAGGCTTCAAGATGCTCAGATAAATCCATTGACAGCATGAGTAATCCCAGCTATTGTGCATCCTCAACTAGAAGTAACAAGCCAGCTTTCTGGCAAAATTAGTCTGGAGGCAACATGAAATAGGGTGAAAACCGGGTTATGAAAAGAGCCAATTTCATGGACATCTCAAAAGCACAATAGCCAAGGAAAAGAAGCAAAGAGCAGGCAGATAAACAGATTTGTAAAGTATGAAATTACATCAATAAGATAGGGGCACAATATAGAGATTAATGAAACTCAGATAAATAGGTATTATGTGATGTACAACAGAATGGCTAGCCAAAGAAGTCTGCAAGATTCAGAAGCCAGTTTTATGGATCTGACATGTACAGAGCTATCCTGCTAAGATGGAAGAAAGAGCATTTGAAAGCTACTCACATAGATAAAAGTGCTCCATATCATTTTGAGTGTACTCTCAACGGCTCTCATTCACGAACAAGGACAATTTAACTATGTTAATAGGATGAAAGAGACTTTGGAGTGTTTCAGATGGATTAGAACAATTCCACTGCTGAGCTCTGTAGCAACTTAAAGTACATTAAAGGGACAGGGTAATTAAAATACGTGGTACTGAGGAGGATTTTTAATACACATTTCTTACAATTTTAATTGATTTTTCTCATTATCTACAGACCTTATCAGAACCCTACCAAAAAGTAATCCCATTTCTTGACTTCACAGAAAAAAAATGCCTTTGATTGGTGCCAAGTGTGAACTGTGTATGCATTATAAAAAAAAAAATCCTACGAATCCCTACTGCTATATTTAAATGTCTTCAGATAGGATGAAAATGTACACATATAGAGTTGCCGTTTTTCTTAACATTCATTATGGTTACCTACAGTAGCAATTTCAAAGTTGTTTCAGTACTGTAAGCTACCCAGAAGTGGTTATTAGTCTAAATTATAATGCTGGCTTTGAATATACAGTAGGACTCAATAAAACATCATTAAACATATCGAGATTTGCCTGAATCAAAAAAGTCCACTGCAGTGCAATTTCTATTGATGCAAAGTGAAACATGCAGAACCAAGAATACTCTCATCTATGTATCTATGTTCTCTTGTACAGCCTCCATAGGGATCCACTTGACAATTTGGGAGCCTTCCCCTCAATCTCTTGACATTGCATGAATACACAGATGGCTCATGTTCTTGCTACATGAACAGCCCACCTTTTCCAATTGCACATCTCCACTACACTAGCTCTTACACTACTTCTGGTACACAGCTCTTCATTGTTAACATACTGTGGCATATCTATGCCTACCATGAGTCTCTCCATTGCTCCTTGTGTGACCTGGAACTTTACTTCTTAAGATGCTGCAGTATTCCAAAATATAAGCCCACAGAGTATCACTGGGCAAAGACTGGTATTGCATTTCCCATATAGTTTGTTTCAGTGTTGCCCATATAGAGCACATAATAAATATTTGTGAAAGTTTTAAAAAAAAAGAACGTGTGCCTTTCTTTCAAGGAAGGAGCCTGCAGTACCTAGAACTACTGTGAAGGTAAGTGTCATAGCATAGCCCTATACTCCCAGCTACAAGGAAGGCTGGGACTGGCAAATTTCTTGATTGCAAGTATTCTGAGCAACAGTGGGCTATGTAGATCAGGTATTTGCAATAAAATTTGCCCAGGAAGTGTAGACCTGGTTGAAAATGGAGCAGGTTAAAGCTCCCTGTCAGTAGTAGGATTGGGCCTGTGATTTGCCTTTGCAATTCTATCCTGGGTGAGACAAGAAGAGAAGGGAAGATGAAGGAAATATGGATTGTTACATAGTTCCTGACAGGCACTATGCTAAGCGCTTTACAAATGTAATCTCATTTGATCTTCACAACAATCCTGTGAAGTTGGTGCTGTTATTACCCCATTTGTACATTTGAGGATACTGAGGCAAACAGAGGTTAAGTGACTTACCCAGAGTCACACAGAGAGTAAATGTCTAAGACCAGATTTGAACTCTGGTCTTCCTAGCTACAGAGCTCTATTCACTGTACTGTCTATCTACCTAATTCTAAAACGAATAAATACAAAAGTACAAATACATAGGTAAATACATGGATAGTTAAATAGATTAATATATAAAAAGGCTGACAGATAAGAAGAAAAGCCATTGTGCAACTTCCCAACTCAATTCTGCTGTCTTCCTCCCAAAGGAAGGAATTTTATTTGATTTGGTATGATTAACTTCAGAGCCTGGTTGTTGTTGTGTCATTTTTCAGTCATGTCCAACTCTTTATGACCCCATTTGGGGTTTTCTTGGCAAAGACACTGGTGTGGTTTACCATTTCCTTCTCCAATTCATTTTATAGAGGAGGAAACTGAGGCAATCAGGTTAAGTGACTTGCCCAGCGTCACACAGCTAGTAAGTGTGTGAGACCAGATTTGAACTCGGGAAGAGGAGTCTTCCCAACTCCAGGGCCAGTGCTCTATCCATTGCACCACCCAGCTGCTTTGCTCATTTCTATTTGCAGTATCTTTCCAAGGTTTACAAACTGCTGGCCCAGCCTGATGGCAGCTCAGGCACTCTCCTACATGAAGCCTTTCCTGAACCCCCTTCCCATCTACTAGTGTCCTCCTTTCTCAAACTGCTTTGGATTTATCCATTTTGTCTCTCTGTGTGTATATGTATGTATAGATTAACTTTATATTCATGTTGTTCATATTTTTGTATGCACTTGTCTCCTCCTTCAAAATGTAAGCTCACTGAGAGTAGGATCTGTTTCTCTATTTGTACTTATATTTCCAGTGCCTAGCACAATGCCTGGCACATAATAGGCCCTAACAAATACCCATTGATTAATTGATCCAACTGCATATCAGAATATGGATAAGAAATATTCTTCCTCCACTAGTGTTTTCTTTAAAGAGTTAAATATGATCTTATCATACAGTTCTCATTTAGAAGGTACCTGTTATAATCAACACAATGCCAACTGCACATAGGAACATCTGAAGGCCCCCATTCCCTATAAGGAATCCCTCTTACACTTGGATTCTGGAATAGAAATTCTAAATGACAGTAATGAAGAACTCTGGTAAGTATATATCCCTGTTTTATGCCTCACTTGATGTAGAAAAGAGATTGTTCCCAAAACATGTTGCTATATTAAAGAGGCGGCTAGGTGATACAATGGATAAAGTGTTGGGCCTAGAGTTAGGAAGACCTGAGTTCAAATCTGAACTCAGCTACTTACTATGTGACCTTGGACAAGTTGCTTAACCCTGTTTGCCTCAGGTTCCTCATCTACAAAATGAGCTGGATAAGGAAAGAGCAAACCACTTCAGTATTTTGCAAAGAACGTCCCAAATGGGCTCACAAAGAGTTGGACACAACTGAAAAGGACTAAACAACAGTTTCTAAAAAAATATCCTAACCCTTCCCAGAGAGCCATCCTCATTAACAAAGAATAAAGCAGAAGAGAAAAAATCAAAGTTCAATAACACTATACATCACATCGACTACATCTGACGGTATATACATCATTGAAACTCATAGCCTCCCACATTTGCAGAGGGAGAGAAGTCGATGTCCTCATCTATTATTTGAAGCCAATGTTGGTCCCTGCTATTACATAGCATTCAATTTCACAGGGTTTTTTTTTTCCTATCGGCACTGTCATATCAGATATGCTGTGTACTGTTTTCCTAGTTCTACTTACTTCACTTTGCACCAATTTATTGAAATCTTCCCATATTTCTCTCTATTCTTCATGTTCACAATTTCTTATGGCACAGTAACATTCCATTACATTTGACCCTGTGTGAGAGCAATTTATTCAGTAATAACATTGGAAAGATAAACTATTTTGATAACTTTGAAAGACTTCAGAACTCTGATCAATATAATGACCAACCATGATTTCAGAGGACTGATGATGAATGCTGCCCACTTCCTAACAGATATGTAGGGGATGGACTCAGGATGCAGAAAGAGACATTTTGGAACTATCCAATGTGGGAATTTTTTTTTTTTGCCTAACTATGCGTATTTATCACAAGGGTTTTATTTTCCTATATTTTTTTCAATGTGAAGGAAATTTATGACTATTAATCAAATAAAATATTTTCCTTGTGCGCATAGGATCATCACAGATTTAAAGCTGGACGAAAACTGAAAGGCCACCAAGTTTAACACTCTCCTTTTATGGAAACTGAGGCAAAGAGAGTTTAAGTGACTTGCTCAGCATGGATAGTATCTCAGGTAGAATCTGAACACAACTGTTCTTGACCCCAAATACAGCCATCTATCTACTACACCAGGCTGATTCTGGTCTTGAAAGCTCTTCCAGACATAGTAAAGCTCTGTCAGGTTCTGCCATATTGGATATGCTTTGAGAATAGCCCTGCCATAGATTATATTAGTCTTTTAAGGGAGAGCCTAAATAGATTCAAAGAGGCTCATCCTCAATAGGATGACTACTAAGTGATGAAATTTTTATCATACCAATCAACAAAACAGAAAACGCAAAACATCCCTTAGTCCTGCATGGTCTCTTCTATTTTTATGGAAAAGGGGGCAAATGGTACTAGGAGTCACTCCATGTTTAGATGGTCCATAAACTTTAACTTCACTTTTGGTGCTCTAAATATTAAATCCTTATCTAACAAACAATATAGGACTAGAAGAACAGGATCACCTTAATTTTAACATTCTGGCTGTAAATTAAGCCCTAGACAAAAGGATCATAATTCTAGAGCTGAAAGGGACCTCAGAGGCCCTCTAGTCTGACCCCCTTCCTTTTACAAAGGAGGTAACTAAGGTCCAGGGAGATTGAGTGACTTGTCCAAGGTACCATAGGTAATAAACATCAGAAAAATGCATTGAACTTAAGTTCTCTGATTCCAGAATCAGTGTTCTTTACACTGTACAACACTACACATAAATAGGAGAATGGCCCCCAAATTCTCCTCAGAGAAGTAAAAAAAAAAAAAGGAATAGGTAGAGTTGGTTTTATCATGCATCCATAGCAGAAACAGATATCATGGAATCAACCCTTCAATTGCCTTAAAATTTTGTCACTTTCAGGAGCAGCTAGGTAGTGCGATGAATAGAGTTCTAGCCCTAGAGTCAGGAGGACCTAAGTTCAAATCCAACCTCAGATACTTGACACACTTACTAGTTGTGTGACCTTGGGCAAGTTACTTAACCCCTTGCTTGGCCTTTCCTCCTCCAAAAAAAAATTTTGTCACTTTCAAATGATGGGTACTACCTATCCATAATAAGAGCCTAAGAGAACCTGCACAATCCTAGTGAGTAAGTGCTAAGCTCATTTCCCAATACCAGTGTCATAAACAGATCATATATTGTTTTATGTTTGGGAATGCAGAACCCTTCATGAACCCTTTCAACACCTTTTGGTAAAGAAAACCCCTTGATTTAGTCTGTCTGCTTTGTCTTCTTAAAGATATCTCTGCTGAAAAACTCAGATTTTAATATCAGAAACCTAATGTTCCCTCATGAAGAGTCCAGCTCTGTACCCTCAGACAGACTTCCTGAAGGGTCATCCAAATGCTTGTCCTCTCTTATAGCATCTAACCTATAAAGATAATCAGCAAGATACCCAAGCTCAGCAGCTTGCATCTGCTTGATCAAGTGTTGTTTTCTCCCTCCCCAGGCTTCAAAGGAACCAACCAATCCACATTCCACACCATGTGTGTAAGCGTTGGATCCACAGGCACGATGGCAGGGTGGTATTTTGTCATCCTCATTCTTAATGATCACCATGCTCTTCAAACATGAGAATCTTAATTCATGATCAGAAATGTGCTTTGTGTTCCTAGGTGGAGGAAACAATGACTTTGTCAGTCATTCCTCTTTTGCTGGACTTACTGAATTACCTGAAATGTCAAGATAATGTCTCCCCAGCCTGTTTTTATTACAGTACCAGGCTATGCTCATTAAATTATGTTAAGATACATTGATTTCCTTCAACGGGAATAAGGAAACACTGCCAGAAATTAACACTAATCTTCTAATTCAGCAAGAATAAAATATGTGACTGATTAAATCTTAATTAACAGTTCACAAAAGGCTGCTTAATGTCATGTGGCATATGCATCTTAATTATCTGACTGTTCTACTGCTGTTTGCAGGGCAAAGGGGTGACTGTGAGATTTCTCTTTGGTTTCTCACAATCTTCTGATCAGCATTTCCCATCATTCATTCATTCAATGAACAGTTGTTGAGAGCTTAACATGTGCAAGGCATGACAGGTAGCTGAGAACAAGATTTCCAACTGAGTTGCTTCCTTTTGGAGCTATTCTTGTAGTTTTCCATGTAAAAGCTGCACTCAGACGTGGCCCATTGTGACTGTGTAAATCCTGCCCTATGATATATCAAGAATATCCTAAGCTCACTTTAACCCTTCCTGCACCATTTTTCTAGAGGAAGTCAACTAATGCTTGAGATTGTGTTTTTTCTCTAGGCATCACAGATGAAGTTGGGTGTAGTTGTACTCATGTATTGGGGTGGGAAAGTATATGGAAAGTGTGACACAAAAATCATTTTGACCATAAAGTTAGATATTCCAGATTTCCACAAACCACCACACAGAGAGAAAAGAAGCAGCTGGACAGTTGTGGTTTATAAGCCATCTTTGCAAGCCATGCAGCTGTCTGGCTCTCCAAATTTCAGCAACAAGCACTCAGAGGTAGGAAGTCTAGACAGCCAAAAATCCCCTTGGGTATCAAGTGTAAGACCATGGACTGCTTAGGAAGAGGAAGAGGAAGATCTTAACAGAAAGCATTAACACCCTTGAAATGTTTATATATTCAGACACTGGCCAGAGGGCCGAAAAGCCAAAGTTCCTACAAGAGTCAGAATCACAGAATATTATAGCTACACGGGATCTTAGAGATTACCCAATGTAATCCTCTCAATTTATAGATGAGGAACCTGAAACCCAGAGAGTTGAAGGGAGCCCTGGGATTAAAATCCCAGTCTCCTGACTCCCATTTAGTGTCCTTTCTATGTTACCAAGTATCCTTTTTGACAAGATGAACAGAGCCCTCATGTGATTATTGATATTAAAAGAAACAGTCATAGTTTTGGTCACTATTCAAGAAAATTCCACAACTATTTTTTTTCTACTCCATTAAAAGCACCCCAGTCTCTAAAGCACAAAGTAATTTGGCTGTTGCATCATGGACCTCCTGAAGCTCAGAGACCATAAAAGAAGGAATTGTAAGAGTCATGATGGGAAACATCAGCTGAGCAGCTTTTCTTCCTTGTACCCCCTGGAGCAGTTTCTCTTCAAAACATGCCAGAGCAGTTTCATCCAGAATTGTTCCTCTAAAGTCATTATCGACTCCATGCCACTTTTTTCTCCATGAAGTGAGCAGTGTTGTGTAAACAGAAAAGCTCATTCAGACTCATCAAGTGAGGGTAAAGATAAATGTGTATCCTTGGAGAATTTCAAAATTTAAGCTTGCACTGCCACACTCCTCAGACGAGATTATGTCCTTGTTGGTAACACATCACACACTAGTCATATTCTGAAGGCCAAGAAGCCAGCCATCCAATATTTTAGTCATGTACATATAGATGGGAGAATTCCAAAGTTAACACACCTCCTTGGTATGCCTTCTATAGGTAACCAGGTTTCTTCTTGACTTCAGGCTCTAATTTGCAATCTTATCAGAGAACCAAAGTCATAAAGAAATCATTATGTCCCATTCCCCTCTCCTCATTTCCTAATCCTCTATGATGGTGCCTTGTTATATATGTTATATAGGAAATCAACCTTTAAATAATGATGCTTAAGTTTCATAAGACTGAGATATACAGTGTAATGGAAAGTGTATTGGATTTTAATTCAGGAGACCTGTGTTCAAATCTCAGCTCTGCTTCTTACTACCTGTGTGATCTTGGAGAAGTCACTTAGTCATTCTCATTCTCAGCTTCTTCATCTGTAAAAGTAAAGGACAGGACTATTTCACCTTATATAGCTCTTCTAAAGCTATGGTCCCATGATCATGTTTAAACAGTTCATAAAAGCCCAACATTATCTGACAAAAATCATAAAATTATGGTTGCATGGCTAATGGGATTACAAGATGACTTAAGGACCAAAAGAGAATCAGAAGTCCCCCTGTGTCACCACGTCAAAGGATAACTCAATGGCATACATATGGACTCTTAGCTCTGGGACCAGAATGACTGCAAAAGCTGGAAGAGAATCTGCTTTACTGTCAAAAAGGAAGCTGTGCAAATGGCTTTTGTTCCTGTGGGCTTGTCTTCAAAAATATCAATTAGAAAATAATGAGATAAGGAATTTGTTGAGTGCAATGAATACATAAAGAAAGGAATGACAAGGATGAGACCAAGTCACTGCAGGCAAAGAATACCACCCCATGTTGCAATTCCACATGCTAGTCAAGATGAAGAAAGAACATTCCTTAGGTTATAACTAATAGACCAGATGCTCAGTCTTTTTGTTTCTTCTGCAACTTTGGGTGGTCCATCATAGACAATAGAAAACAGGGGAAGAGATGGAGGAATACGCACAAGTGGAAATGACCATACCACACACTGACTCCAAGGGCCTTTTTTTTTAAGAGCTTTTCCTTTGTGTATATGACCAAACAACTAAGTCCTGGAAACCAAACCTAATCTGATTATTCAATTTCTCAAGTAGAAAGTTTTTCTGATACTGACTTTAACAGTTTTCAGTTCAAAGAAGAAAAGGAAAGGAAGAAACATTGTCAGCAAGAAGGATCCAGAACCATGGAAATGGTGAAACAATTGGTGGTTAAATGAGAGTACCAAGGCATAGAGACTTTATGCTTTAGAAGATACTAGTTAAGTTTCTGGTGTTATTTAGACTAGCCGACATCCTTTTAGAGTAGCAAAATGAAGACTAGGGCAATTATAAAAGAGTTGGAAGGGGTCACAGAAAGAAGTTACAGGGGTGAAAGGGTTACAGGGGTCCATGGTGGTCTCGGTTTCCTTCCTTTTGAATAAATACACTAGACTGAATGGCATATCCCTTAGCTCAAGAAGACTTACAGAGGGTATGCACTGGGGACATGGACATGTTTCCTGGATGATTACCACTTATGCCATGATTATGGCATGAGTGCCACATTTTTTGTTTTTTCTTTGTACCCATAATACCTAACAACAAAGTGCCTAGTATATAGTAAGGGCCTGATAAATGCTTGGTTAGTGATTAATGGACATGTCTAAGACCACAGTGGCAAACCGTAGAATTTGAACAACAGGGGAAACCGGTTTCTCCCTGAGGGCACAACTGCTTCAGAGGTATCGGCTCTGAAAAAAAACTGGAAAAAGTTTGCTTCTGAAGTCTTCCTGTGAGGATCAGATCAGATAACAAAGAGAACTCTAGCACAGAGTTAATCTTTTCCATACATGAAATCGGCATTTACCTGCGTCAATGTACTTTGAATAGAACCTAGGAAAAAAAAACCTTAAGAATATCTTCCTTTGCGATCTTAAAATCTCCAATTATTTCTTTGAGTCCAGATACTCAAGGCCCTATCAAAAGTGAGGAGAATGGGAATGTTGGGGGAGCAAATTAGGCCATTATTAGTCATTAATACCTTAGCAAAGATCAGGAGCCTGAAGGAATGGGACATGAGATAAGTTATTTCCATGAAAGAGAAGATGGAGGGAACAGTCTATGGTATAGGCAGAACTGAACCTAAGAGCAGGGAAGGAAGTCAGCAACCTTGGGGGAATAGTCATAGTTATGGTCAATGCACATTTATTAGGTGCCTACTTTAGTGTTCAGTGTTCCAGGCACTACGCTAAGATTGAGGGTACAAATACAAAAAGAAAGAAGGATAATCATTGTCCTCAATGAGCTTACAATCTAACCTAATAATGCAGAAAACAAGGCTAAGGGGGGAAGGGTGGGGAAAACAAAGGCGTCCGGGCATGACAGCAAAGCCAGAGGGCTTAGGGCGTCATGTGGAACACTTGGTACCATTATATTTTAATAAATTCATGAGTTTTTCATTCCAGAAAATTCTACTCTCCATAATATATATTTTGTGATCAAATACCACGTGTCACTGTGAAGGCTGAAATCTTCCAGTGTACAGAAACAAATGAGGGAAAATTTTTCAAACACAAGGAGACTCCTTGCCTAAGATAAGTAAAAACTTGATCTCCCCCCTCCACCTCTAGGTATGGGACACAAGTCAGTATTTCTTCATGGTTTAAGACACAGTTGATTGGGGCGGCTAGGTGGCGCAGTCAATAGAGCGCCAGCCCTGGAGTCTGGAGGACCCGAATTCAAATACAGCCTCAGACACTTAACACTTACTAACCGTGTGTCCTTGGGCAAGTCGCTTAACCCCAACTGCCCTGCCTTTCCCCCTCCAAAAAGCAAAAAAACAAAAACAAAAGAAGAAGCCGTTTATTGATTACATGAGGCTTGGCTGTATGAGTTAATGGAAAGAGAAGAGGGCACAGAAATAGGCAGATAAAAGGGCACTGAAGTCAACTCTACCTACTTCAAAGGTCTGCCCAGGGTAAAATCCACCAGCACTAGGCACCCTCCAGCAATCAGAGATGAAATTTCTATGATCACAATCTATTGAGTACCTACTACGTATTCAGACACAATGTAAGCATTTGGGAGGATGTACAAGAAGGCACAGTCCCTGACCTCCAGGAAATAATAATCTGCATGACAAAAGAAGGTTTTATATAGATAATTGATATAGGTGATAAATCAATAAGACAAAAAAATGGTGATACTGTGTGTGTATAGGTATAAATACTACACTTGTGATGTCATTAATATAGGAAACTCTTAGGTGAGGAAATTCCTTTGACCAGTGCCGACTGGCATCTTCTTTGTAACCTGAATTCTTAGACAGCTCCCTAAAACATGAAGAGGTCAGGTGACATGCCCAGGTCACAAAGCCAGTATGTGTCAGAAGAAGGACTTGAACCTAGAAATGAACCCAGGCCTTCTTGGCTTCAAGGCCAGCTCTATAGCTATTACACCATGTTGACTCTCGTAACACACACACACACCTACATACATACATACATGCATACATACATATATACATGTATGTGTGTATATACCTACATATATTAAAATATTTATACACATAAAAGATAGTATATGCTCAGTGTCAAATGAGTGGTTCAAATGTGTACTCTGTGAATTTGGAACAGGATATATCACCCCAGGCTAGACTGGGATAGTCAGGGAGCCTTTCACAGAAGAGGTTGATAGGATGTAGCTGGACTGTGAAGGATGGATAGCAGCACTGAGACAGGCAGGAATATTGCATCGTGGAGGTAGAAAAAGCACTATGCTTGGAGTAGTCAAAGGACCTAAATTTAAATCCTGGCTCTGGACCCTGAGTGTGCAGAGCACTGAACCTCTATGAAATTTTAATTTTCTCATCTGTAAAATGGGAATGATAATGATGCATACTACCTACTTCTCAGGGATATAGGGAAAGGACAAACAAAAGGGAGGTATCTTGATTAGGTGGCTGGAATGGCCTAGGCAAAGTCATAGAGGCAGAAAAGAGAAGGGCCATTTTAGAGTACATTAAGAAGAGCAGTTTGGCATTTGTACAAGGGAATTGAAATAGATAAGACCAAAAAAGTAAAGTAGAGTTAGATAGATACAGGGCACTGAACACTGCTAAAGAGTATTTCATTTACTCTGTTGAAACTGGTGTTGGAATAGACCTATAATTGCATTACTTTGAGAACTCAGTGAGGAGACCCTCTCTGCCAATGCAAATTAGCACCTGTTCTTCAGTTTACAATTTTAGAATTTAAGTGGGGTATTGAAAGATTAAGTAAATTGACCAAGGTCACTTGGCCAAAAGTACACCAGAGGCAGAACAGGCCAGCTCTCTAACCAATATACTACACTGCCTTTCCATCCCTAGTGCTTTGTACACTAGCTGGCACATAGTAGGCATTAATAAATGCTTATTGACTGCCTCATAGAAACTTAGAAGCTGCACAGAATAGATGAATTCATCTGGTTCATCGCCAAGTGCCCTTCTAGACAAGGCTTCATTATAATGAGGCTGGCAATACAGAGGCAGGGACCACAGCCTCAAAATAATAAGAGAGAACACTGGACTCAAAGGAATAAATATGACCCTTCCACTTTGGGAATCTTTCCACGTCTGTGACCTCCATATACTCTACCCAAGGTCAATTTTGCTTTCAGAATGCTCTTCAAAACATTGAGAACACTATTAACAGCAGTCTAAAATATTCTACCTCTTACCTCAGATGGAATCCATGGAAGTGAATAAAGAAGAGAAACAGGAATTTGTCCAAATTAAGCATAATTCACTGCATCTAAATAAGCAACTAAGTTGCAAACATTAGCATACAGAGCTCAAGTGTGGAGACATACTGCGGAATTTGTGTGCTCAGTCTTGGTTTTAGGATGGTTATTATTTTTGCGTAATCTTATTACTCCTATTCAACTGCAGTTGTGTTCTCTATGTCAGTGCTCATACAGTTCATTTTGAATCCCATTGTACCCACCCAAATACCTGCTGTTTGAAGCAAAGCAGTTAAGATACAAACATACTTGTGACTCGGGCCATCCATTTCCAGGCAGGGGAAAAAATACCTATTACATGAGACACATTGAAATTAACTTAAGAATCTCCAAATCTGCTGCTGAACAGGACTAAAGATTTGCATTCCGTCTCTCCAGATCCCACACTCTTAGACCCTCCTGCTCCCCACCTTGGGTTAAGATTGGGAAAAAAGAAAGAGGGAAAAAGGAGTTAAGTCCATGTATCCTGATTCTTTCTCTCCTTCTGCTATTCATGCATCAGGAAAATATGGAATTGTGATGACAATCTGTCCTTCTGTAAGACAAGGAGCTGGGCTCAGTGGAGAAACTCCTGAGTATAAAGGAGAGAGCAGAATTATGGGATTGTGCATGCATATTGCATAGGATTTTTCCAAATTAAAGGAGCAAAAGATAAAGAGCATCCTATGTCTTTCACCCCAGTTAAGCTACCCACATAGACACTGTCAACAATGCTTCTTCCTTTCTGTGCTAATTCTTAGCTTTCCTTCAAGACCCAGATCCATCACAACTTCTCTGGGAAGCCTTTGCTGCTTATTTCTGTGATCTTTCCTTCTTCTCTAGTCCTATATCATTTAATAATAACTGACATTTTATAACATTCAGCATTATGTACATTTCATAATAATAACTAACATTTAGATAACACTTCAAAGTTTTCAAAAACACTTTACATACATGATCTCATTTGATTCCTCATAACAATCCTGTAAGTAGGTGCTATTATTATTCTCATATTACAGATGAGGAAACTGAGAGTGACAGCGGTCAGGTGACTTGCTCACAGCTATACACCAAGTCTGAGGCATGATTCAAATTAAAATCTTCCTGTCACCAAGTCCATCACTCTAAACACTATACTATACAAGTCCATCATGCTAATTACATATATATGTATGTATAAGTATATGTATATATATATATGTATAAGTATATATAGAACAAGAGAGATATAAGGTGATTTGGAAGGGAAGATAATCTAAGTTGGAAGAATCAAGAAAAGACTGATGTAAAATGTGACACTTGAGCTGATACCTAAAGGAAATTAAAAATTGTGAGAGACCAAGATGAAAAGAGAGAGCCTACCAAGCATGAGGGAAAACCAATGCAAAGACACAAATGGGATATGGAATGGAATGTGTAAGGAACAGTAAGAAAGCTGATTTGGCTTTAATGTGCATGGAAGGGAATAATGTATAATGAGGTGTCTTGGACAGGTAGACTAAGACTAGGTCCATTTTACAGATGAAGAAACTAAGACTCAGAGACATTGACTGGCTTGTCCATAGTTTCACAACTCAATGTCACTGGTCAGATTCTAACCCAATCCCTACAGAATATAAGCCCAATTTATCTTCTACTATACCACTTGGACTCCCAGGTACTTACTATCTCTACATCTCATTCAGTATGTTTTTATCTCTTCCTTCTAAATGATTTACATTTATCTTTTTACATATGCATAACTTACCTTTAAAGACTAGGGACTATGTTTTCTTATGTCTTTCTTTCCCCATAGCCCAACATAGAGCCTAACACAGAGAAGGTAATCAACAAATATCTGTTGATTGGTTGAAATTTGTTATTACATCCAGCAGCAATTCAATTCACCATAAAATTATTAAGTATCTATGATGTGCCAGAGAATGTACTATGCACCTAAGATTCAAAGACAAAAAAAAAAAAAAAGAAACAGTGCCTGCCCTCAAGGAGTTTACATTCTACTGAGGGAAGACAATCCATGAATAGATTTTATGAATACATATACATGATATGTAAGGTAAATACAAGGTGATTTAGGGGTTTGAAGTGGCATTAAGAACTGAAGGAAAAGAGTATGGCCTCCAGTAGGAGGTATCTCTTGATCTGAGCCTTTAAGGAAGCTGATGATTCTAAAAAGGAGAGGTAAGAAGAGATAGTATTCCAGGCATGGAGGACAGTCTGTTCAATGTCATGAAGGAGGTAAATGAAATTTTGTGCACAGTGAACATGAAGTAGGCTAGTTGTTCAGTGCATGCATGAGGGAGAGTAATATGAGATTAGTCAGGAAAAATCGGTTGGAGCCAAATTCCAAGGCTAATAACCTTTCTCCTTTAGGGATATGTGAAACTAAAAGAGAAAGGCGAGGTTACCAAATCAGCTCTGTAATGTCATGGGATTTAGGACATTTACAGCATAGCTCATTTTACATACAGATTGCTTTCTGAGATCAGTCAAGTCCAATGTCCATAGGGATTTGTGGTTGTATAAATGTGTTCCCAAGTCAAAGCAGCCTCAGATTCTGCCCTGGTTTCTTTCCTGGGCCCACCTTCCCCTACCAGTGACTAAATCCACAGGGCTAACTGCCTAAGGCCAACCTACCTCTTTCTTCCTATCTCATCAGAAATTCCCCCAGAAAGCAGTGTTCCCAATTCTCTCTCTGTATCTCTACACTTTACAAACAGTAAAAATAAAAGGGGAAAGGTGTTAATATGCCAGCAAGGTATTGACACCCTGTCATCCTTTTACAAAATATAACCTGTTTTTCTTGGAAGGAACTAATAGGACATAATGAAATTAACTGTCTGAAAACTGGCTCCACCCCCAAAGGGTGAGCTAGACTATGCTCTGAGCATCTTTGTGGAGTATGCCCATACCAGATAGCAGGAGGATTTTCTCCCTGACCCCACGACCACCACCACCACTGATCATGGTATTTTGCAGTAGGAGTATTTTATGGTGTCTCCTACTTGTGGTAGGAAACACTGCATCTAGCTGAGTAGAGACATATCATCTTCAGACAAATGCAGATATGGAGAGGTAAAATTCAAATAGCTCCAAGGAATGCTACCTCTGACTGGTGCTAGAGAAGAAAGCCAGCTACTGGATTCAACAGAAAGCTAGCCTTGGCAACCAAGAGCCAAGCTATAGAAAGGAATGGATCCATTCCTGAGAAACCTGCCAGACAGAGATGCTCTGAACAGGAAGTTGTAGCATGAGGACTCCATGAGGAGAGGAAGGATACCAAGTCTCTGAAATATCGAAGGCATGAATCACCTTGACCATTTGTGATATAGATGAGATAGAGATAGAGAAAGAGACAGAGATAGATAGCTATAGATACACACACATCACACATTCACAAGTGCATATGTGCATATGCCTATATGTATGCAAAAAAGTATATATGCTTAAAACTACACTAAGACTTTTAGGATACCCTATGTACGATTTACTATTAGTTGTACATGTTTGTACCTATTCTCACTACAAACAATGTATATGATAGAGGGAGAGTACATTCCAAATTTGTGTAAGAAATATTTTAAAGCTGATGTTCTTACTGTGACAACTTAGTAAATGCCCCTGTGTAAGTTAATTGTGTCTTCTGGCTGACTTTTAATGGGTATTCACACTGGTTGGAGTTCATGATCTACATCAGTAGGAATACAGACCTATAGTGTACCTTATAACCTGGAAGTAGAGTAATCAACTTCTGGGAACCCAATTCATTTAAAGGGCTGAACCCACTGAAATTTAGGGGGATAGCCCAGAAGGGAGCTACCTAGCTACCATTTAATAAATTAACAATTAACAAACCTTTATTAAATACCTACATGATAGGCACTACTCTAATTGTCTAAAGATAAAAAGTGTTTGATGAAATAAGCAACATCTTTCTGGGAAGCCTCATCTAAGAAAAAAGACTGTCTCTCACAGCAGTAAAGGGAACAACTTTTTCAAAAAGAATCTTCTTGAGAGCAGTATCTCCTGCTCTATCTCAGAAATCTTCTGAATCAGTCAAATTGGAAATGCTTATGTTCTCACGACAGTCAGCAAACTCTGCCAGAACCAAAAGGAGTATGACTTCCCTAGGATTCTCAGGGCATTTGATGTCATCCAAAGGAGTCAGGAAAAGGGATTAGTAATAGTGTATTAACTGGGTAGCTGGACACCTATGTTTTCAGATCAATAACCTGGCCACTGGATTCTCCAATACATATCAAACGCATCGTATTATAGCTTCATTCAACCTTTTAGTCTTCACAGGAAAATACAGAAATGACTGCATAAAAATCTGCTTTCAATGAGTTACAAAAAATCAAGTGTAACCCGATGCTCAAACCTGACAAACTCCCAGACACACATTTATTTAATCAGAGCTGCCTCTGGACCTAGAAGTAAATCCTGAAGTTGGGAGTAAAACTTGTAGCCTTTACTTCCCCTACCCACTCACACATGCGATGTTCTCCACCCCACCCCCCCTTCCTGCTTCTTAGAATCCTTAGCTAATGTCAATGACAGGTCTAGTCCAGAACCCTTTCTAGATGACCCCAGGAGTTAGTGTTAGTGTTCATTAGAGTTGATGTTCATTCACTTTATCTCCAAATTATTCTACATTTATTTACGTAGTGTGTCCTCAGTAGGATGTAAATTGCTCAGGGGCAGGCATTGTTTTGTTTTGTTTTTTTCTTTATATCTCTGGCACCTAATATAATACTATGCACACAGTAGGCACTTTATCATAAGACCATAGATTTAGGGTTTTAAGGGACCTTAGAGAGCATGAAACACAATTGCCTCATTTCCCAAATGAGGAAAATCAGGTAGAGGGGTTAGGTGACTTACCTAGCATCACACAGCTAGTAAGTATCTAAAGCAACATTTGAACCCAGGATTTCCTTACTGCAAGTCTCAAGCCCTAACCACTGCAGCACGGTGCCTTGCAGAGGTGCCCAGATCCTGAGAGAAGGGAGGATCTTGCATCTGTGCTGGAGTGTGGCAGGGGAGGATTTTGGAAGGAAGGAGAGAAGGGTGAGCTCACAGGATTGTGACAAAGACTGAGACTTAGACTGCATAGTTATGAAGGTCCAAAGAAGAAGGTTTTGAGACTGATGCTCAAGTGAGGAAGTGGAGCATGAAGAGGTGGTAGTCTGAGCCAGGTAGAGAAAAGAATAACATGGACACTTGGGGAATTTCCTAAAGGGCATTTGAAAAGAACCTTAAAGAAAGAGTTTCCTTGGAAAAAAAAAAAAAAGGTATTAGGAGCAGGGGGAGGTATGAGCTGCAGTATTAATATTGAGCATATCCTAAGCACTAGCAACTCCTTGGACCGTCCCCTCCCTGGGTGCAGCCACATTAACAGGATGGAACACCTGAGGTAATACTACATATAAACAGTCATTTATCAAAAGCGACAGCTTAATGGATTTCTCCGGCCACCAGCTCCCTGCCCACTATCTCAGAACTTTGTCAAACTCAGAATCATGATTCATTTGCTTAATGACTTCAGGGGCAGGAATGAACATTAGCTGGGAAGGGAGTGGCTACTCCAGCCTGAACAGCCAACATGCCAGAGAGAGAAAGGACTATAATAAATAAGGTTGCCTGTCCTACACTACTAGGGTCTCTCTGCTGCTCCTCCCCCCACACACACACACTCCAATTCACCAGAGGTAACCAACTTCTGGGCCGTGCGTGCCACTGAAATTTAGTGCAGAGGGGAGCTAACCAGCTGCTATTTAATAAATAAACAATGAACAAACATTTATTAAGTACCTGCTCTGTGGCAGGCACTGTGCTAGGCACTAGAGATACAAAGACAGAAATTCTTGATGAAATGAGCAACAAACCAAACAATGGGCAGCTCAGGGGCTTTCTGGGCAAGCTCACCTAGGGGCAGACTGTCTCTTGCAGCCTTAAAGAAAAAGAGCCAATCTTCTTGAGAATAGTCCCCTCCTCTCTTCTCCTTTCCTCCAGGGGTTCTATGGCTCCCTAAAGGAAAGAGGAAGACTCAGGTCTACTCCCCAAGAGAGGTTGAGAAGTGTCCTGTGGGAACCATCTAAGCACCTGGAGACTTTTTAGCTCCTGAAATTCTCGTAGCTTGGAGACAATCAATGACTCAAACATTTATTAAGTTCCTACTCTGTGCCAGGGATTATGCTAGGTAATTACGCGGATACAAAACCAAAACCAAAACAGTCCTTGCCTCCTGAGAGCTTATATTCTATGGAGGAAGACAATAGGTGTATATTATCACTGAATTCTACAGTCAGAACCTTGCGAATTCAACTTATCAAAAAAAAATTATTAAGGACTCATGTTGAAGGCAATGTACTAGGGGAAAAGAATATAACGTGGGTCAGGCACAGTGGCACTGGCACTGGCCCTGGAGTCAGGAGGACCTGAGTTCAAATTTGACTTTTGACACTTACTAGCCATGTGCCCATGGGCAAGTCACTTAACCCTGATTGCCTCAAAAAAAAAAAAAAGGATACAATGTATTAGGATACAAAGATGAGAACAGACTGGACAGGCAAAGGAAAGGCTAAAAGGTGAAGGAGGAGAGAAGAGCAAAGGTGAGAAAAGATCCCTACCCTCAAGGAGGATTCATGCCCCGCAGTTAAGAGATAGAGTGGATAAACCAGGGAGACCTAGTTTGAATATTGTCCCAGATACTTAGTAGTTACGTGATTCTGGGTGAGTCACTTTACCTTGACAAGTTTCAGTTTCCTTGTCTGTTAAATGGGGATAATAATAGCAGCTATTTCACGGGATTGTTGTGAGGACCAAATGAGGTAATAAATTAAGTATTTTACAAACATCAAGGTATTAAATATAAATACTGTGTGTTACTGTTATTCTTCTACTAGGAGATATGGTATATATGCAGTTCAGTAAAAACAAGATAACTTTAGGAAGAAAAAGGTAACCACTTCTGGGGATGGCAGAAAAGGCTTCCCGTACTAAGTGGAGCCTTGAAGTTAGCAAAGGACTCTATCAGGCAGAGGGGGAAAGACAGCCTGTTCCAGGCATAGGGACCTTCGCCTGTGCGAGGCATGAAGAGAGAGGCCATGGCAAGGTCAAGAACAGATAGCAGACCAGCTCAGCTGGAACACAGAGTATATGAAGGGTTAGTTTCTTTCCCCCATGCTATTGGGGTGGGGAGGGGAATACAGCATGTCTTCCAAGCTCTTAACAGCTATTCTGTCTCTGGCCACCTGCCTACAAGGCTCCTACATATAGCCTGAGGATAGAACAAGCTGGCTGGCAAAACTTTAACTCCTTCAAAAAGGTTAAAAGATTCCAGAAATGTGAGCAATGTCTAGTCTTATGACCCATTCCAGAGGTCGAGATTTTCCTTCAAGAAACTTGCTTCGTCTAAGGGCAAGGGAGAGCTCCATGGAGCCTGGGTATTCCCTCTGTTACCACTTCCCTGCCAAGCAGAAAGACAGGAAGAAGATAAAGACTGCTACAAACAAAAGAGAGGTTGTGTCTTAAAGGGATAGGATGATTTTTTTTTTCCCTGCCCTGATAGTCTAATGGAAGGCTTATGCAAGGATATACAGGGAGGAAAGGAAATAAACTGGAGGAAATTGTATGGAATCAGACCTGAGTACAAGTTTCAGAGTATTTGGCAGTTAATGGTGAGCAGCAGTGCAACAGAAAAGAGATGATGCTATTACAGTTTTCCAATGCAAGTTCAGAGGCTAAAGTCAGTCAATCAATCAATAAACCTTTATTAAGCTCCTACTATGTGCCAGGCACTGCGCTAAGCCCTGGGAATTCAAACACTGAGTTTAATTGACCAGACTACGCGGCAGATAGCTGAAATGCACTGAGACTGCCGGTTGTAACCATCCCTTTGGGGATTCCCTACTTCCCCTAGTGGGTAGGCTAGGTGTGAACTGGATAGGACACTAGTCCTACAGTGATGAAGACGTGAGTTCAAATCTGATCTCAGACATTTACTAGTTGAGTGTGACTCTGGGCAAGTTGCTTAACCCTGTTTGCCTTAGTTTCCTCATCTTTAAAATGAGTTGGAGAAGGAAACGGCAAACCATTCCAGTATCTAAGCCAAGAAAACCCCACTGGGGATGATGAGGAGTCAGAAACAACTGAAATGACTGAACAGCAACGACTTTCATTAAGAACCTAATTCTTCCAAAGAGATATTCCTGAGAAGTGGAGAAAAGATTTTAGGAACATGGATTTCAAGTTGAAAGGAGACATTGGACCATCTAGTCCAATTCCCTTCATTTGAAAGATAAGGAAACTGAGGTGCAGAGAGATTAAATGAGTTGCCTGAGGTCATAGAAGTATCAGGTGACAGATCTGGAGTTGAAACCAATATCTTCGGACTCCAAATTCGGCGTGTTTCTTTTCCTGGGAACGAGGTCTGCCGTTTGACAATGGGTGGAATCAAAGCCAGAGGAACACAAAGAGCTAAAAGGGGTATCCCGATTTTCACTGAATTTCTCTCCAATTCTAAGAAGTTTACGAAAATAAAATCAAGATGTGGAAGTACAATGGAAGCGGTGCTGGATTTGAAGTCTTGAAGTTCTAATCCCAACTCTTCTATTTGCTACATGTGTGACCTTGGACAAGTTATTTCCCCTCATCTGCAAAATGAAAGAGTTGGATCAGGTAACCTCTATGGTCTGTTCCAACACCTGTTATAGAATTCTAATTTAATGTGGTCTAATGTCCATGCTTTCAAATGAGAAGATGTCACATTTTCAGTTTAGTTGTTAGTCTGTTTGTCCCCAGTGAAGTGTCCACTTACAAAGAAAGGGGAATAACTCCCCAATCAGCCTTCTGTTTCCCAGGCATACTGCCTTGCCTCTAATTTTAGTTCCTAGTTAATTTTCCTGAAACATTGGTCTTTTTAGGTCTTCACCTTTTAATTGATGGTCATTAATAACAAGATACACTGAACTAGAAAGAAAAAGTTGTAGAGGCTTAACTTGACTTTCAGAGTTTCCAAATACTTCCAAAAATTGAATCTATAAATTATTCTATCTTGGCAAATACAGTCTCTTCCCTAGGCAACGTGAACTGTTGGCAGAAGCTTAAAAGGAGGCATTCATTTTCTTCACTCTTTGCATCTGTGGCTTAGATGTACAAAAATATAGTTCAGCATTTTTGCTCTAACTAAGATATATTCTTTTCTTTTCCAGCAGAAGATGAGGCCAATCAATCAAGCGTTCTATCAATATGGTTTTTGCCTCATGTACATTTCAATAGCAGTGCTGATTATGGGCATCACAGAAAACAGAAAGTGTCACTAATAAAGTGCTAAGTCAAGGATTGTTGTAACAAATAGCCCATTACAAATGACTGTTCTTTCTTCTGTCTTAAAGGCAAAGATGTGCTTTCCCTAGAGTCTCAAAGAAGGTACATAAGTAAAATGAAAGAGGTGAACCATTGTCCAACTCTTATAATGTATACATTCCCTTTCTCTACAATGAATACTGAACAGAAATCCAAATACCAACGAAGGAGTAGAAGTTGATTTGGGGTTGGCATTAAGATTTCAGAGAGGGCAGTGAAGAATGATGACTGAATTATTCTGCACCCCCTTTACTCTGCCAAGGTAGACACCTAGAAACCAGTTCATTGTAGCATAATGTAAAGAGCATCAGACTGTAAGGCAGAAGACCTGGTTTCCAGTCCTAGCTCCACTCACTGATTATATGATCATTTTTCACCTCTCTGCACCTTACTTTCCTCACCTGTAAAATAAGGAGTTTGGATGGCTCCAAACTGAGAGTTGGAGAACAGGGTATCTACAATTCCTTCTGGCTCTAACATCTCTGATTCTTAGATCAGAAAAGGAGGCTAAGTTGCACAGTGAATAGAGCACTGGAACTGAAGTCAGGAGGACTTGAGTTCAAATCTTGCCTCAAACATTAGCTATGTGACCCTCGGCAGCTCACTTACCCTTTGTCTGCTTCAGTTTTCACAACTTTAAAATGGGAATAATAATACCACCTACCTCACATGGTTGTTGTGAGGATCAAATGGATAATATCTGTAAAGTCAAGAAACGATTATTAAGCATCTATGTGCCAGGAACTGTCCGTGTATGTGTGTGTGTGTGTTTATTTAGTACATATATACATATAAATGAATATTTAATTATCTGTGACTATACTGAACTCCATTCCCCAAAAAGAATATAAGTTCCTTGAGTTCAGAAACTGTCTCACATTTGTATTTGCAAGTCCAGTGCCAGGCACACAGAAGGTGCTTAATAAATGCTTGCTGATTGATTGATTGATTGATTGATGTAAAAAGAGCAAAGGATAAATAATGAATATGCCTCATGCTCCACCTGTATCCATAAAATATCAAGAAAACTACATATGGTCAATATGACCCACAGGATGGAGAAATAGACATTTTCTCCAGTCATCACAAACGCTCAGAATTCTCTCAAATAAGAATTATGTGTAAGAGGTAAAGTGATTGTAGCTGGTTACACTGCCAAGACACTAAGAATTTGAACAAGGTAACAACCTGGTAAATTAAAAGTAGAGAGGGCTCTTCCCTAATCCCCAACATGCTCACTTATCACCACCTTCCTCACAAGTCCCTGAATTTGGGTGGGATAGCACAACTCAACCCACTGATATGTGCTTTGCAATCCACTTAGCAATTCTCTTGTTGCTATTGAAATCTCTGCCAGAATACTCTGGAGCTGCCTGCATCCCACCATTCTTTGGCAACAAGCAGCAAAGCTCAACCTTGACCATCTCATTGTGCAAAGAATAAAAGGTATAGGAAAGTATAAGCATGCTCTGCCTGGGTCTGGAGTATGCTGCACCAGTGGTTAGCCAGAGAAATAAAGAACAGAGGGAACTTGAGAAAGACAACAAAATGTGAGGGGGGTTGCACCATGCCAGAAGGAAAGTAGATTGGGATCCAGTTGGAGCCAGTCCTGTTCCCCTAAATATCAGTTGGGTCAAGAACTGAGATTGAAGAAAATTGAATTCCTCAACACAAGAAGAGTCTGAGATAGATTTGAGGTTCAGCCCTCAGACGATCTTCTCTCAAAGCAGAAAGAGTCAGAAAATGAATGATAGGGGAATATGAGCAAAAAAAACCCTCAATTTACCAAATATCTCAGGAGAAAGAAAACTCAGTTAAAAGCTTTAAGCACAAGCAGACAAATCAAAGGAAAGATATTTAAACAGAAGGGAAGATGACCACAATACACTTAAATTAGTCCGTGCATCTACAAATAATTTTACATGATAAAGGAAATAACAATGCCAGATGAGGCAGAGAACCCTGTGGTATGTGGATACCATATCTAGTTTTCTTGATATTTTATGGATACAGGTGGAGCATGATCCTAGGATGTTCCAAAACAGTTCAAAAGAGAGATAAGAATCATGAAGGAAGAATTTATGGTCCATGAAGCAGAAATAATTGGTGGAAGGGGAAAAAACTTGAATTCAAGGTGTTATCTTCAAAGGAACAAAGGAGAGAAGAGATTGTGAATATCAATATACAGAAGTAAAGGAAGATGAGAAGGAAAAGAAGCAATAATGTTCAAAGAACACACAATTCTAATACAAGAAAAATATATCCATCTCAAAGACAGGATATACAGAGACAACTTAAGGATTACAAGTCTCCCAGAAGAACATGAAAAATCAAAAAATCAAAACAACAAAATGCAAGAAAAAATACAAAGGAAAATTGTCCAGCACTTCTGAATATAGCAAAATACCAACTCAAATCCACAAATCAACAAAAAAAACCTATGGAATCAACTCCAAGACATATATTGATTAAATTTAACAATTCCAATGACAAACAATAAATTCAGCAAGCAACAAGGAAAAAGACCCTCAAATTTTAAGAAAATGAAACAATACAAAACTATTCTATACCTCCTAGAAACTGCAGAAGGAAATGTAATGATATATTTGAAAAAGCAAAAGAGCTCAAAATGAAATGCAAAATGATATTCCTTGCAAACTTGAGCCTAACAATGAAAAAAGGATTAAAGTTCAATAAAAAGAGGCATGTGTAGCATTCTTACAAAAATAAGACAGGAGCAAGTTATTCAATTTGCAGGCATCAGACAACAGAAACACAAGAAAGGTAAATAAAACTACTAAAAAAAAAAACAAGTAAGAAAGTAAATTGCCCCCATTTCTAGAGACTATTAAAAAGGAAAGAAACTAGAAAGAGAAAAATACCTGCAAAAACAACAAAATAACAGAAGGATTTCTTTCTACACATACATAAGGATATAAAGATGAAAGAAACCTTGAATAGGAGAAGTAATGGGAGAGAAACAGGCCTGAAACATCATTAACTAAACCCCACAACAACACCCCACCATGGGTAAATCAATGGGTTTTTTTTAACTAAACTGCAGAATGAGGGAAGGCATAAAAAGGGAAAGGAGAGGTAGAAAATAGATAAAAATAGGTGATGTGCCTTAAGTCAATGATAAACAACAATAAAGAGAAAATAACTTATGGAGACTCTCCAGAAGAAAGGGGGCTACAGGAAAATGGAAGAAGTGACAAATGAAAAAATTGTAGCGGGGGGAAAAGAAAATGACAAATCTTGAATCTGTGATGTGAAGTATCCTACTGAAGACTGCTATCATGGTAGGAGCGGACACACACACACACACACACACACATACACACATTCTGTAATGGGATATGCAGGACCTTGAAATTGGCATAATCTGAAGAGATTTGGTACTCTAAGAGAACCCTACTTCAAAAATTGTTGTAAAGTCATGGACAGCATCCTAACTCAGGAGAGAAGGAAATCAGTGCTCCTGGGGACAACCAGCATCCAGAAGAATGGGAAGCCATGGAGTCATTGGGGAGATTTAATGGCAAATGAAAAAGAAAGTGACCATTGGTGGGGAAGACGGTAAAAATGGACTGTATGATGGAGGACACAGAAAAATTTATATTGGGGAACAACTCTTCTATCTGCTCTACCTCCTGCAGGTATTAATATTTCTAAGTGTGAGGCACTAAAAGAGACAGAGAGAGAAGAGGGCAAGATCTACAAGTCAATAAGATACAAATCGTTTAGAAAAGGAAACTCAAAATAGATACTTGGGAAGCTTTAATTCCATGATAAAGACAAAAACTATAGAAGTAAGTAGAAGGACCATGAATCAAACAATAGAAATTTAGAATAGTCAGAAAATGAAGAGAATTAATGAAAAAAAAAAAGAAGTAAAGAGATGTGTTCTAGAAAATGCAAAGGGGAGAAACTTGTAAACAAAATAAATTAAAGGAAAAGAAAGGAAGGGAAAATTTAATTAACATTAAATGAGAGGAGGGAAGAGGGGGGAAATTACATAACTAGATAAAATGAAGAAAGAAAAAAACAAATTAATAATTAACCTCCAAACTAAGAAAAGGGGTGTCAAACAGGGTGGGGGAGAAGGTGAGGGAAACTGAACCTGTGGAAATAGTTGCCTTAAAGTAGATAAAGCAGAAATAACTGAAGAGACAAAATATTGTCTTTAAAAACAAAAGGAAGAATGAAAAAAATCCTAATTCAGAAATTAGGTAAAGACCCCAGTATATTGAGTGTAATCTCTGTGTAGGCTTTATAGGAGGACATGGTTCAGAGTTACCCAGGATGTGAGGATGTGGATGGGTTGCAATCTGTACTGTTGGAAAAAGTAGTAATATTGATGAGAATGCTGATCACAAAATTTCTAAGTTGCAAGAGATCTCAGGGGCAGCCTTATAGTCCAATCCATTACTGAAAAAGAAATTCCCCTACTACAAACATGAAAAGAGGTGCATCCAGCCTTGGCTTCAAGACTTCCTTTAAGGAGGAATCTGCTACATCCAGAGGCAACCTATGCCACTAGGGAATAACTTCAATTATTGTAGTTTTCTCTTACATCAAGCCTGTCTGCATCTCTGAGACTTCTATTCATTATTCCTGGTTTTGACCTTCAGAACCAAGAAGAATAAGTTTAATGTTTCTTCCACATGTCATCCTTTCAAATATCTGAAGACATGTATTAAATCTCTTAATCTCCAGATTAACTATATCCAGTTCTTTCCTTCACCATTGTGTTTGCCCTTCTCTGAACACTTCCCACTTACTGATGCTGTTCCCAAAATGTGGTACTCAATTGTACATAGTATTCCAGATGTAGAACGACCAGAACATAGAAGAGTGAGGCAAATTGCCTCCATTTTTCTGAATGCTATGCCTTTCAATACAGCTTTAGCTCTCCCTCACTTAAATCCAATTCATTTGCAAGTTATGGCATCACCTTCCTGAAGTCATGGACCTCTTTGAGGACAAAGGACAAACAACAGATGGCATTTATTTTAAAAAGCTAAAGGCTAAAGCCTCTCTCTCTCACACCACTGACTCATGCTGATTTTGTGGTCAATTAAAACCCCAAGATTCTTTTCAGATAAACAGAAGTTCATCATGATGGTCAAGTGACTCCCCCATCTAAAACCTATGAACTTCTAATCTTTCTTCCTAACAGTAAAGAAAAAGGTTAGAACCTAGGAGTTTCTGTTGCTTTAGGGGATCTGGAAACCAGCTGAGGACTAATTCAATAATAAGGTAGTGTTAAATAGACTGCATAGAGAAGAGTTATTCATCAGTAGATCAGTGAGAAAACAAAAACAGACTCTTTCTACCCACTTATCAATAACTACTCCAATTCTTTTCTAAGCAGAGAAAAGAAAAAATAAATATGCATGAGAATTTTGAAATCTATTAAGAACATTTTAAACACAGTTTTAAACACAATAACAGGGTCAGCATGCCATCTCTAGAGAATGGTTTCTCCATTTGGAACTTTTTTTCCTTTCAGTTAATAGTAACGCATTCAGGCAATTTTCTTTTTAAAGACTCATTATGATGCATAATGACCTTTTAAAAATTTTTCTATAGTCCTCCACTGTAAGATCAGGACAACAGGAAACTCAATACTGCACTGTGGTATGCTGAACATTTATAGAATAAAAACTTTAAAAAGAAAAATACAGAATTATAATCAGAGAATGCGGTGGTTGAGGTGGGAGAGCAATAATGAAAATGAAATTGTCTCGCAGTATTTTCTAACGAGAAATTTACTGGCATGTGGGAAATACAGTTTATATGAATTAACAAAGTAAGTGGTGAAGTTAGGAGCAGGGTCAGCTCTTCCTTTCCCATTCAAAAAAAATCTACCATCTCCCTCACCCACCAGCCACAATGCCTAACGTTGTATGATTAATTTGATTTAGGACTGACCTAACAAGTGTCTGTAAGTTATTAAAACATTTAAGCCAATTATTTCACCAATTATTTTCACCAATCAAGTATTTATTAGTACCCACTTACCGGAGTGACCTTAGACATGTTAGTTATCCTCTCTGAACCCAGTTTCCTCATCTATAAAAGGAGAGAGTTGAACCACCTGGCCTCTAAAGTCTTTTCTAGATCTTAATTTATGATCCTATGATCCTTCTAAATGCTAGGTCCTATTCAAGATGCTAAGGATGCAAGGGTAAAACATCAACATACTTCTGCCCTCAAGGAGCATGCAATCTAAGGGGAAAACAACATACCTAATATGAAATACATGATAAGTGGATACAAAATATATGCAAAGTAAATAAAAGGTAAGTAGGTGATTGGGCAGCATTAGCAACCGGAGGCATGAGGAAAGGCTTCATGTGGGAAGTGGGCACTGAAGTAGGCTAAGAAGAAAGTTATGATTCTAAGTGGTAAGATTAGGAGGGAGGATTGCCAGGTACAGGGGAAAGTTAGTGCCAAGACATAGGGATGAGACAGCAGTTGGGAACTTGAGTCTTCATGGCCACGTGTTCTTCTAGAATCCTTAGGTGTGTCCTTTTGACTGAGTCCAAGTTTTACAGAAAAAAATCTTTTTATTAAGGGGGCCACATATGGCCTTGAGGCCACAGGTTCCCCACCCGTGGGACGGGAGACAGAACATCATCCATTAAAGACCACAAAAAGATCAGTTTGACAGGAGCACAAAGTGCATGAAAAGGAGCAATGCCCAATAATAATGTCTAGAAAAGCAGGCTGGAACCTGGCTGTAAAGGACTTTAAATGCCTTAGAATAGTAGAGAAAACAGTGAGCTGGCAATCAGAAAACATCTCTTTGCTAGCATTAACTAGCAGTACATCTTCAAACAAAGCACTTAAACTCACCAAACTTGAGTTTCCTCATTGTTAGAACAAAGGGAGATGGACAGATACCTTTCATTATGTGACATCTAGATGGGAATTTAGGGACAGGCATATTTATTTGGATGGGGAGGGATAATTTTGGAGTACGGATCAATGGTCATCTAGGGATGACAAGCCTGAAGGGAACATTATTTATAGTGGGTAGAACCCTGAGCACATTGGTTAGGCAAAGATGGCACCAAAAATGATGGGAAGGCACGAGAAGGAGGAGAGTACTTAAGATAAACTGAATTTAGAATCAGAGTGGCAGGATGGCACAGTGAAAAGAGGGCTGGAATTGGATTCAGATGAACTGGGTTTGAATCTTGATCCTGCTACTTACTACTACCTGTGTGACTTGAGGGTCATTGACAAATTTGGAGTACAGTTCAGAAGCTTTCATTGTTTTTACACACTTTGGTAAGGATTATCAGTAAATTAAAAGTTTTCCTCTATCATTCAAGAGAATTCCAAATATACAATTTCCTCCTAATATATATGATATATGTATATACATATGTGTAGGCATACATATGTACACACAAGCATACATGAACATGCACACATATACATACTTTTTTACAGTCTTACTGAAATGGAGGCTCCTTTAAAGATGTAATCATTCATAACAGGAGAGGAAAGACACAGGGCCCCTCTTTTTGCTTCCACAATGAGGTCACTTAACTATATTGGGGAGCTGTTTCTTCTTCTTCTGCTTTACTTGCTCCCATGTGCCCCATGATCCAGTGACACTGTCCTCCTTGCTGTTCCTTGAACAAGTAACTCTATTTCTCTGCTCTCAGCATTTTACAGACTATCCCCAATGCCTGGAATCTCTCTCTTTCTCCTCATCTCTGCCTCCTATCTTCCCTGGTTTTCTTCAAGGTCTATCTAAAGTCCTACTTTCTGCAATGCTTTTTGCCTGGGATAGACCAACCTAGGCTAAAATTCTGAACCATAATATACCAAGTCTCATGTTTAAAATATCTCAGGGATTTGAAACAATAGCAGAAAAGCAGCCAGAACCACTGTCACTGTAAGGGGTCACTATCCCTTACAGATGGATCTGGGTGTGATCCACAGATTCCTGTATATAATCTAAAACATGCCTTCTCTTTGGACTGGTCCAACTTTACCATCTCTTCATCTTAATGAAACATTTGGGAAGAACCTATCAAATAAGGTCTTGGAGAGAATCACATCTCATTTTTAAATTATGGTTGATATGGTTGACATGGCTTCTCCATGCAAGAAATTTTGGCTTCCAAACCACATGTAACATTGGTTCAACTCTAGTGCAATGAAATAACATCCTTATGCTTTTTAGAGATTTTGCCAAAACCACCTTTAAAGAAACTGCACTTACCTTCTGGAACAGACATGTAACACAGCTTAATTTATGCTTTGCACTCTTCAGAAAGGGAAGAGAATATGGTATTTGTAGCATTATGAGTATAAGGCAGGATTCACGTATTTTACATAATCATAGGAATAATAATAGCAAGCATTTATATAAGCACTTTAAGATTTGCATGGCACTTTACTAATATCATCTCATTTGATTCTCACAACAACCTGAGAAAGTAAGGTGCCATTATTATCTCCACTTTACAGATGAGGAAACTTGGGCTGACAGAGACTGACTTGCCTTGAGTCACACAGCTAATAAGGGTCTAAGGTGGGTTTTGAACTCAGATCTTTTTGACTACAGGTCCAGCAACCTATCTACTTTAGCAATTAGCTGCCCATTGGTTATGTGTTGTCTCTTATGTTCATTGTTTGTCCAATTCAATTTTCTAACACATTTTATTATTTTGAACTGCCATACTACTAAATAATTTTACTTGCATAATTTCTAATAAATTGGACTGACCTTGTTTAATTGCTTTTTAAAGTCTAGCTTAATTGTCACAGTCTGGGATTTTGTTTGTTAATGTTTAGAAATATTAAAAAGTAAGCTGAAGTAGTTTGCTTGGTTTTCCCCCTCTTCCAGGGGATTCAGGGTGTTACATTGATCTTATTAATAATAGCTCCACCTCATTTGGATGTATGTTTCATGAGGATAGGAAGCATATGACCTTTGCAGGTCCCTTGAGATCTCTTTCAGTTCTAATATTCTTGGATTCTTTGAATTTTAAGCACCATATCATATCCATAATAAAAGAGATCTGGGGACAGAGGATGTTGCTTTCTAGTGTCTCTCAAATCAACATGTAGGTAACAGCCAATTCTACCTACCTATGAGGTCAGCCCTGGAAAGAAGGAGCCAATTTTTTTAAAATAGTGATATCTTTTGTTTTCATATCCCCTCCATTTCCAAACACATCCCTCTCCCCTTCCCTATTCAGTGAGCTGGCTTTTGTGACAAAGAACTTAAAGGAGAGAAAAAACAAAGCAATTCAGAAAAACTAACCAACACATCAATCAAATACGATAGAATAAGCAATGTTCCATGCCCATAGCCCCCACCACCAGCTCTGCAAAGTAGAAAAGGAGGTACATTTTCTCATTTTTTCTGTGGAGCTAGACTTTATCATTATAATTACAATGTTGGATTTGTGTTATTCATCTCTCCATTCAATGTAGTCATCAGACATATTGTTTTATTGGTTCTGGTTACTTTGCTCTGCCTCAATTCACCCAAGTGTCCCAATGCTTCTGTGTTCTTCATAGTCATTGTTTCTTATTCAATAGGACCTGACTCGTAAATTTGAAAAAAAAAATTTTGTCATTTATTTGCAAAGCACTTTCCTTATAACAACATAACGGGATGGGCAATATACATCAGGGAGCTGAATCCATGAGAAGAAAAGAAACCTTCATCCATGGTCACATAGCTCATGTCTACAGCATCAAACCCAGATCTACTGACACTAAGGCCAGCATGCTTTACCTTAAATTATATTGTCTCTTAGGGTAAACTTCAGTACACCAGGGAAGGGAGGAGGCAAAGACAGAAGAATGGGAACTAATCCTAGAAACTCCTCCTGGTGACATGGCATTAGGGCCAGTGTTGGACAAAATCAAAAGGTTGGAAAGTTTATTTTGATGATCCTCCACTCATCCTTTCCACAACCATCATACCAGGAACCCAGTATTTCATGCTATACCTAGATGCACAGGGTCTTCCACCCCAGCATCCCAACCAGAACTAGACTTGTCCTGCTTTCCTAGCATTACCCCATGTCTCTGTTCTCCCTGTCCCTCTACATCCCAGTCAAATTTTACTAATTTCCATTAAATAAACCAATCCCTACTACATATTGTAATTCCCTTAAAAATTGTTATAAACAGCATCTGCAAAAGAAAAGAACCAGGGAAAAGGGGACAAAATTAGAGAAGCAAAAATCAAGGGGAAGGAATATACATACCAAGGGGAAAGTTCCTGATCTAGTTAGGGGAAATGACTAGAATACATTGCTAGGAAAAGTTTGTAATAGCAATAACAGTAGTAACACCTGGCATTTACATAGTACTTTAAGATTTGCAAAGTGCTCTACCTATGTTATTTCATTTGATCCTCTCAATAACTCCAGAGAGGAAAGGTATTATTATTTTACAGATGAGGAAACTGAGGCTGGGAAATGTTCAATGATATGCTGAGGGTCACAGAGCTAGTAAATGTCTGAATCAGGACTCAAATTTAGGTCTTCCTGACTCCCAGTGCAATACTCTATTCACTGGACCACACAAATGCCTCATGTTTATAGTATAGGTTTGATACTTTTTTTTTCACGTGCTTTCAGTCAACTCCTTTGATTCCCACAAGAATCCTATGAAATTTGCACAATAAGCTTTACTATTTTTCTATTTTACATACAAGAAAACTCAAGGTCAGAGATCATCAAATCACAAGCCATATATGAGGCATTGAAAAGAATTGACAGGGAATGCGATATGTACAGAAATAAATATGATAAAAGATAGAAAATGATAGAGGCAAAAGAGAAGTCTACATAAAGTACTACATAAAGAAAATTCAAGGCAGAAGAGATCATATTCAGCTGAGGTGGGGAAAGAGTGGGAATCAGTCAAGGCTTCATCAAATTAGTACCTAAACTAATTTTTGAATTAAGAGAAATATTTCAATAATCAGAGGCAAGGAGGGAGAACATTTCAGATATAGGGGATGACCAATACAAAGGCAGAGAGGTAAGAGTAGGCTAATATGGATGGAGTGGAGAGAACATCAAAGGAAGTAACGTATAAGAAAATCAGAAAGATAGCAAATGACCAACTACCAGCAGGTGACCTGAGATTGGGGAATGACTAGACAAACTCTGGTACATAAATATTATGATACTTAAAGAAATAACAAAAATTATGTATAATACAGAGAAGCAAAGCAAGATAAGACTTATACAAACTGATCCAGAGTTAAGGAAGCAGAGCCAAGAAAACAATATATTCAATGACTACAACAATGTAAATGGAAAGAACATCTATGACCAAAAAAAAAAAAAAACCAGAAAGTGAAATTTACAATGAAAAAGTATAGACTGAAAGAAGGACTATGAGAAGGACTTTGCAGAAGTGGTTATGGAGGTTCTTGTGTATGAAACACTACACGTACACACATGTATATGTACATATACACATGCATACACACACATACATACATATACATACATATGTATATATGTGTATGCTTTTTCCAGATTTTGTTTATTGATTGATTGGGTTTGGTGATTCTTTTTTCTCTTATTCTTTTTTCTTTGTTTTCTTTAAAAAATATTTTTTGCTATATGGGATAACTTTCAAGTAAGGCAGAAGGGTAGAAGGCATAACTTAAGCAATGTAAAAAAGTCAATAAAATTTCTTTTTAAAAATTAAAAATAAAGTCATTGAATTGGAGAAGGGGAAGAAGGGAAGAAGAGAGGGGCAGAGAAAGGGAGAAAAATAGAAGTAGGGAGGCAGAATAGAAAGAGAAGAAGGGAGCCAAAGAAGGAGAAGAGAATAAGAGAGAGGAGGAAGGGAAGAAGAGAGGGGAAGAGCACAGGAGAGAAGAGGAACAGAGAGAAAGAGAAAGAAAGAAGGAGGGAGAGAGAGAGAAATCATTAGGAGCTTTGAACTTGAGTGACTTGCCCAAGGTCATATAGATAAGTGGCACTGCTGAAAATCAAATCTAGGTCTTCTGAAGACCAATCTATCACTCTTCACTCTTAACTATTAGGTTGGAGTCAGACTGTGGATAGTCTTAAAAGGCACGCTAATTGTTTTAATTATTATTCCTTGAGCATTTGGGAGTCACTGAAGATTTCTGAGCAGAAAAGTTATGTGATCAGAACTGAGCTTTAACAGGATGAATTGGATAACTGTGAGAATGATGAAAAATGGGAAAGGAGAGAGGCTAGAAGTTGGGAGACCATTTAAGAGACTCTGCTCTGAGGAAAGGGTAATAAAGATTGAATTAGTTTTATAGTTCTATTACTATAATAAAGAGGCTATAGTACAGAAGGTAGGAGGGAACAGATTAAAAGAATTTGAGGAAACAGAATCTTTAGGACTCAGCATCTGATTGGATGGACAGAATGAGGAAGAGAGAAGCATTAAAATCATCATCATAATCATCATCATTATTATAGCTTTCATTTATATAGTGTTTTAAGGCTTACAAAGTATTTCACAAATGTTATCTCATTTGATGCTCACAATAACCGCGGAAGGTAGGTGCTATTATCACCCCCATTTTATAGATGAAGAAACTGAGGCAGAGAGTGGTTAGGTGACCTGTCCAAAGTCATTCAACTAGTAAGAGTATGAGGCTGGATGTTAACTCAGGTCTTCCTGACTCCAGGCCCTGAATGCTACCCACTGTGCTATCTAGTTTCCCCTCACTGATATAGGGAAAAAAACAAGAATATATCCAAAGTACTCCAAGTAACTGAGACTTTGAGCCTGGGTAAGTCAGATGGTACCATCAACAGAAGCAAGAAAGCTAATGAATGTTGTGCAGTTAAAATTATCAATCCTGGAGACGAAGAAGAGATAAAATATACATCTCTCCCTTCTTTGTTTAAAGGTGGGGGACTATCGAGGTAGAACATTGTTTAAACTGTCAGGCTCAGCTGATGTGTTGGTTAACTTGACTGAACTGCTTTTTTCTTCTTCATTTTCATTTTTTTTTAAGAGAGATGGCATACTGGGTAGGGAAGGGGATAGGTATATTTGGAAATAATGGTGACACAAATACAAAAGACATCAATACTTTTTTAAAAAAAAGAAATAGAGAAGTTGGAAGGAGAAGGGGGAAATAATGAGTTGAATTTTGGAAATGCTGAAAATGGAAAAATCTCTTTCATGAGAGAAGGGCAGGGTCAGGGAAGGTTTAATAAAGGAGATTTCACCTGATCTGGGCCTTAAAGGATTTCAATGGGAGTTCATGTGGAAGTGCCATCTCCCAAGGGATCGATAAGTGGAGCTATCCAGCAGGCACTTGGAAATGGACTGGAGCTCAGGAGAGACACCAGGGCTGGAAAGAGAGATGGTCCTTGTTTCATAACAGGAAACTCAGCCACTGCATGACAGATTTGGAGTGAAAGGATATGGGTTCAAATCTCAAGTCTGCCATTACCTTGGCCTTAACATCTCTTGGGCCTGTGTTTCTTCACTTGTCAACTGAGGAGACTGGACTAGATGGTCCTCTCAAGTCTCCCCCTACCCCAGTACCTACATCCATGATCCTATAATATCTATACCTATTGCAACTCCTAAGATAGAGCTCTGCTCATAGAAAACACTTGATAAATGCCTGATGAATGTAGTGAAAGCATCTGTGGCCAGAGCATGCTGATGCTTTCCTCTTGTTCCTATATATACATTTATGTCTTATTAGATGCTTTTCCCTAGGAGTATAGCTCTGATCCTGAAAAGAAAGGATTTGAGGAGTGCCAGCACACTGTGCTTAAGGGTTGAGGGAAAAACATCTTTATAGAAAAAGATTCTTCCATTTTACCCAAGGATTCATTCAGTGTGGCAGAAAGGGCAGCTTTCTCTTATAGTCCACAGATCTGCAATTCAAGATGGTTGAAAGGGTTCTGAACTTGGTGTCATTAGATCTGGGCTCAATTTTCAACTCTGCTACTTACTAAGAACTGGACCAGTCACTTCATTTATCTGGGTCTCAGTTTCCTCAATTATAAAAGAATAGATTTCCTCTGTGGATCATTCCAGCCCCAGACTTAGGATCCCACAATCCTATGATTTCATTGGTAATTAAGGAAAGGAATAGAGATCCAGAGTTCTTACTCAGAGTCGTTAGACAGTATGAAGTCCAGTTCACATTCTGTGTTCCCAATATATCTTTTGCTTACTCCAGTGACTTCTTTGGTTTACCAGACCCAAGAGAACAAGTAGGCTGTGCATGTCGGCAGGCCCTGCACAAGATGACCTCAGAGGCTCTTTGGAGACAGAATTCCTAGTCTCTGTGAGTGAGTCAGACTAATCACTCTCATCACTTCAAGGACAAAAAGCCTAAGCCCAGAAAAATGAAAACAGCCCCAGCTGACAATGTTATCAGAGGATGCTGCAAGCACCTTTCCTCTATAGGACCACGCATTTTGCACAATTTCCCTTATGGAATTAATGGCAATATTCTTCATTCCTTAGAAAAGGTGATCTCTTTGAAATGGCCCTGTATCTCCAAAGGAGAATAACACTAATATACAAACTTTGCAAAGACCCTATTTAAGAAGAATGGTCATTTTACTAGACTTGCCTTAAATCCCCCTTTCCTCTGTGGAAGGAATAGTGGATTTTCAGTGAAAGGATTTGAGTTCAAAGCCTGGGTTTGCTATGTGACCTTAAGAAAGTCACTTAATGTCTCTTAACCTGTTCATTCAAATGGCAATACCAAGATACCACAGGAAAACAAAAAATAGAGTACAACTACAACCAATCATCAGAAAAATATCACACATTCACTCACACATACACACACACACACACACACACACACACACACACACACACACACACACACCCCATTCATCCATCCAGCCATCCAGCCATCCAGCCATTTGGGAAATAGATAAACTATGGGGCTCTATAAAACAAGTGTTATCTATACATCATCTTTAAAACCCATTAATTCTATCCTTTCCCAAAGCTTGTTATGCTAACACAAAAAAACAAAAAAAATGCAAAAATTCTGCTAAGATGGATTCATATCCTGCAAAAAAGGCTTGAATTTGGAGTCAGAGGACCTGGGTTCAAATCCCAGTTCTGCCACCTTCCGACCTTGGGCAATTCATTTTCTTCATCTTTAAATAAGATACCAGGGAAGTCCTTCTAGCTCTAAATCCCACCATTCTATAATTAAAAGTACAATAGGCTTGAGGTTAAGCACCAAAAGAATATTCACAGTTGAAATACTTTGACAAAGAAGAGATTGTGGAGTAATACAATGAATCTTCTGTTTGGAGTTAGAGGATTTGGGGTTGAATCTACTCCTCCCTGCTTGGTCTTAGGCTAATAATAACTAGTATTTATCTATTTAAAATTGGCAAAGTGTTTGATAAGTATTATCTCATGTGATTCTCCCAATGGCCTTGAGGTAGGTGCCTTATTATCCCCCATTTTACACATGGGGAAACTGAGGCAGACAGAGGTTAAGTGATTTTTCCCAGGTAATAAAAGGTAGAACTAGTAGTCAGTATCTAAGTTCAGATTTGAACTCAGGGTCTCTTGGCTCCAAGTCCAGAACACTATCCCCCGTAACACCTACTGGGCTAGTTATTTGACTTCTCTGGGTCTTAGTTTCACCATCTGTACATTGGGGATGGCACTAGATGCTCTCTAAGGGCAACTTCAGCTCCAAATCTGTGATCAGTCTGAAGATATTTCCTTCCCTGCGGACTTTTAGGGAAAGGATACATATTCCTCCATTACAATCCTGCCTGTAGACTTAAGACAAACAAATGTCTAGAGAGTTCTGCCAGTCAGGACTAGGATTAATGAGTTAGTGGAAGGAGGTATACTCTTGATTTCATGCTTTTTTGCCCTCCATTCCTCAGGGCTTACTCGGGAACCCTCCGAAACTGCCCATTCATCCTAACATAGAACTACTGGGGGCAGCTAGATATAGCAGTATTGGACTGTATTGGACCTGGACTCAGAAAAACCTGAGTTTGAATCCTGCCTCAGATGCTTAATAGTTGTATGACCTTGGGCAAGTGACTTAACCTCCCTGAGCCTCAGTTTCCTCGTTTATAAAATGGAAATAATAATAGCATCTACAGAGTTGCTGTGGGGAATCAAGTACAATAATATATGCAAAATGCTTAGCAAATCTTAAAGTGCTATAAATTTGTTATCTACTGTTATGACTAGCTCTGTGTACCACCCCCAACCACCACCACCCCAAACTTAGATTCCAAGGATTTAAAAATTATGACATTTTATTTCACTTCCTAAAATGAAGTTCAGAAATGTGGGTAGTGGTCACGAACAATGTACTGCAGCTTGTTAAATCATTGGAAATAAAAGCCAAGCAAGGATTTGAAAATCAGATTACTCTACATGAAGAAAATGCATTTTCATCTAAACTTGCCAGCCAAATTGCCTTAAATAGATGTTCTTGCATCGTGCTCTAAAGGTAGGATATTTTCCTTATTATTCTTTGCACAAGAAAAACAAGAAGGGGGGAAAAATACCACATTTGTCAGGTGCCCAAGCAATGCAGAAACAAATCTTACTGGCATTAATATTGCAATAACCAAAGAGAAAGAATTGGAGGTTTCCATTTTACAGGAACAGAATTGAGAGATGGAATGCAGGGCTCAGCACAGAGAAGTTATGAAATCTGCTCTAGTCTCATGTTTCACCAATGATTCAAGTAATCATATTAGCAACTTCAAACATTATGCAGTGACATCATTCAAACATATTGCTCCCAAAGGTTTGATATTAGTTCAGGGAATTATCATTCATCATAATATTTATGACAAATCTAATGGTCTGAACTGATTTCTTACCCATTACAGCTCACGTTAGCCACCCCACTGATGGTCACCATTTTCATTGGGCTCAGTCTTTTCAAGTCTTTCCAAGCTAAGGAGAGGGACACTGTGTAACTTTTAATGTCTAATTGGGAGAAGGAATGGGCAATTTCTTACAACCCAAGGTCAAGTGGCAGGATGTGATTGTTTTCTCTGCTTAAAGGCTGTGGCAGAAAAGATTCAATTCAACAGGCATTTGTTAAGTGTCTACTGTTTTCAAGGCACAATATTTGACTCATGGTACAAAAAGAAAACCACAAAGCCCCTTTCCTCAGGGTGCTTACATTCTAGACCATAAACATAGAAAAGTAAAAACAAGATATATGAAAAGTACTATAAATTCAAAATAAGTGGATCCACTGAGAGATAGATGGAGGGAACTGAAGGGGGACAGGGCTTCCAGGATGAGGTGGCACATTAGTTGGGCCTTGAAAAGAGCTCAGGATCCTAAGAAATAGAAAAAAGGAGGGAAAGCATTTAGGGTATGGGGTAGTGCCTGTACAAAGACCTGGAGACAGGAAATAGAATACAATGTCCTAGAACAGCAAACAGGCCAGTTTGATTGGAATGACAGTACCTACAGGGTAATAAAAAGAAACCAAGCAGGAAAGAAATAGGTTAGAATCAGGTTTTTAAGCGGCAAATAGAGGGATAGCTTCCAGAAGTAACGACACAATAGCACTGCTTTACTCTGCCCAGGCCAGACAACATTTTGAATATTATGTTCAAATCTGGGTATCACAGGAGCAGCTAGGTGGCACAGTGAATGGAGTGCTGGGCTTGAAGGAAGACTCATCTGCCTGAGTCCAAATCTGGCCTCAGACACTTACTAGTTGTGTGACTCAGGCAAGTCACTTAACCCTGTTTGCCCCAGTTTCCTCATCTGTAAAATGAGCTGGAGAAGAAAATAGCAAAACTCCTCCTGTATCTTTGCCAAGAAAATGCCAAGTGGGGTCACGAAGAGTCAGATGTGACTGAAAATGACTGATCAATAACAACACCTGGATATCATAGTTCAGAAAAGACGAGGGCAATCTGGAGAATATACATAGGAAAAGACTCAGAATGACAAAGGGACCTCAGTATGGTGAGGATTGGATGAAGACCCCAGCGACGTTTAGCCTGGAGAAGACTCAAGAGATGAGAGCTATCTTCAAGCATGAGAAGAAGTGTCATAAAGTAGAATTAAACCGAATTTGTTTGGTCCCAAAGAAAAGAACTCAGAACACAGGGTAAGAATTATAGAGACAGATTTCCATTCTGTGTCAAGAAAAACTTTCTAACAGTTACAGCATTTCAAATATGGAATGGGCTGCCTCAGGGTTTACTTTCAAACTGAGGTCTTGAGAGGGTAGAAGACTACTTATCATTGATGATGTAGTAAGAATTCTTTGGTGGTTATGGATTGGATTAAATGGTCCATCCTTCCCAACTCAAAATTTTGTGACCCTATGTTGATATTTCCTTGTCTCATTTGCAAGTTTCTTGGTCTCCCTTCAATTCCTTTTATAAGTGGATCCCAGAGTTATTACATACACTCTGTAGAGGACTGAGGTGTTATAAATGCTCCAGAGATGGTGTGGAAATGGAAAGGGGGGAAGTAACGGGCCCTCTGGCAGAATTCAAAGAGCTGTTGTGAGTACCATCTAAGGCTCTAGGAGTTCAGGCTATGAAGACAATCATAGACTGTTCAAGCTAAAGGAGATATGAAGATCATCCAATCCAAGGTGACTTCATCTTTTTGTTTGTTTTTATTTCATGGATCCCTTGGACAATTTGAGAAACCTGTAGACTCCTTCTTGGAATAATGTTTCTAACTGCATAAGATTACAAAGAAAACCAGTTTTACTGAAATACAATGAGATATATGTATACATATATATATATATATATATATATACACACACACACACATATACCTCATTATACAATTATATATATATATCATATATAGTCATGTATTTATATGTATATAAACATATATGTATGTATACATATATATAAGTGCTTTAAAAAAACAAGTTCATAGATCTCAGATTAAAAATTCCAGATAATCCAACTGTCTCATTTTATAGATATGGAATCTAAAGCTCAGAGAGGTCATGTTACTTGCCTCAAATCACACAGTTAACTAGGAAAACTGAATATGAGCAGCCCGGAGTCCAACCTTTCCTTTCCAGCCCGTTAGTCACATCATTCAGCCACACAGCATGGTAGAAAGAACACTAGACTTGACATGAAGCTAGCTATATCTAAATTCAAGTTCCCTCTGTGAGCCCGATCAAATCACTTGACCACCCTGGGCCTCAAATTCCTCATATGACAAATTGAGGGGTGAGAACAAATAATCTAAAGCTCATTTTCAAGTCTAAATTCCATGGCTTTCTAAAGGAAGTCAGTTTGAACTTTTTAATTTACAGTATAAACATTTCTTTGGGAGACAACATATTTTTAACCAATGAACTTCTTCCTCCTCCACTCTGCCTTCTGGCTTTAGAGTTCTGCTTCTGCAGGAAGCTTTTCCTAGTCCCCCTTAATGTGAGTGCCTTCTCTCTGAAATTACTTCCAATGAATCTTGCATATATCTTGTTTGTGCATAATTGTTTGCATGTCATTTCCCCCATTAGACAGTAAGCTCCTTAAAAGCAGGGACTTTTTGCCTTTCTTAGAAACCTTGGTGGTGCAGCAAAGTGGCACAGTGGATGGAGTGCCAGGGCTGGGGGCAGGAAAACTCATCTTCCTCGGTTCAAATCTGGCCTCAGACACTTAATGGCTGTGTGACCTGGGCAAGTCATTTAACCCTGTTTGCCTCGGTTTCCTCATCAGTAAAATGAGCTGGAGAAGGAAATGGCAAACCGCTACAGTATCTTTGCCAAGAAAACGCCAAATAGGGCCTTGAAGAGTCAGACACAGCTGAAACTACTCAACAACAACAAAAGCATCCTTGGAGCTTAGTTGATGCCTGGCTTATAGTAGGTGCATAATAAATGCTTGTTGACTTGAACCTTTCCTTAATTTCCAAGGACTTTGCCAGACTTCGTCTTAGTCTGGTGGGACACTTCTGTTTGAAAGGGTTACTTCATCTTCCACAAAGGAAACAGGAAGCCTTAGTTCAAACTGGGAAAAATTGGGAAGTTTTTCTTCAATATACTTTTCAGTGCCCATTGGAGTAAGCAACTCAGACCTTTCCCACTCTACAGCAGCCTTCCAAGTACCCAGTACTCTCAAACTACCTCAATCTCTCCTCAGGAAGAAGAAAAGGCTGATAAACTAAGGCGTTGCTCCTAGGAATATATACCATTTAAAATAATGCAATCAAAGAATGCAATTTAATCCAAAAGAAGGATGGAATTTCGGACTTTACTTGGGACACTGTCTTTTCCTTTAAATAGATATGGGAGAGTAGAGAGGAGTGGGGAGATGCTACAAAGGCATTCACTTACTCTGGTTTTGCAAAAGGTTGGCTAGGCCCTACCCACTATGGTTCAAAGAACTTGGTCCTATCCAAAGACTATTGCCATTGTTAAGTGTCTTTAGTTAGGGTTAGAAAATGCTCTCTGGGTTATTATCTCAGCAGGTGATTCACATCTTTGTAAAATAAGGTGGTTGAACTTGTGATAAAGGTGTCAAAGCCTTGGCTCACCAGCTACATGCAGCCTACAATGACACTCCCACGTGCAAGAAACCAAAATGTGAAAAATATTTAACAAAATCAGAAATATAATAAAATATAGATAATATTACACTGTATAACTAAGTCACATATGGCCTACAGTGACACACAGTTTAGTGGCCCTCATTTCCATGTGTTTGACACCACTGAACCAAAGTCCCCTGCAACTCCACATCCAAAATCTTAATGCAAAGAGGGAAGAAAGTGAGTGACAAGCACACAGCAGTTTATGAATAGTTTTGGGAATGCAAAAAATAAATGTAATGATTTCACATGTTTCTAATTCTCCCCTAAGAGAAGTTTTGGCACATAAACGCCTCAAAAAGGTAATATTTAAAAACAAAACTCTGGTTTTTTTCAGTCCTCCAGGAGGAACATTCCCTAAATATAGTTAAAAGAAACCGTTAAAGCTTAATGAAGTTATGAGCAACTTAGGCATTAGCAATTTTCTTAATGTTTCCTAACATGTTCCTTTTAAGCATGTCATGCTGGTTTTTGCCTCTGGTTCATACTAATCAGAAAACTCCAGAAGGAAGGAGGTATCAGGCACTCCTTTGGCTTTTCTGTTTTCCAAATTTCTTGGAATCACTGGACTTGAAATATCACAACACCTGTAGGGATGGCAATGACAAGGATTCCGGTGGAACCCAAGTTGGGCTATGAGGCCAGCTCTTCCCATCACTGTGACAGATCTGGCCAAAAGACTGGGAAGATGAGATTACCAGGAGCTTCATCAAGCAACAACTGGGATACAGAGCATTCTAAAGTGAACTCAGGGTAACCTCACAAAAGTAAGCTTACTGGCTTTTGTTTTTCTAACTAGGATCATAAATGTAGAACTGCAAACCACCTCAAAGATCATCTAGTCCAACCATCTCCTTTTATAGATGAAGAAACTGAAGTCCAGGGAAGGCAAAAGATTGGCTCAAAGTCAAACAGACAGTAATCATCAGCAGCAAGATTTTAACTCAGGCTCAAGATTCCAGAGCCAATGCTTCTTCCACTCTTTCATTCCCTCCTTTTCTCATCATTTCATCTACTCTGGAGGCACAAGTGCAGCTGTTAAATATTATTTCTTCACTCAGAACTGCCAGAAAATTATCATAGGATGTTACTATTGGCATGTTTGAATTTTATCTCCCAATAAAAATTTTGCAAAGGGATCTGCTTTCTAGCCCTTTGTCATCAGAAAAGTCCTCTACTTTAGATTCCATCTCCTCCTGCTTTGCCCCAGTCTTTACCTCTCTCTTTCTTTAGCATTTTTTTTAATTTTTTTAAATTTTATTTTAGTTTGCATCATTCATTTTGACAAGATTTTGAGTTACATATTTTCTCCCCCTCCCTCCCC
>CM053590.1:126726766-126758732 GCA_028646515.1 Pseudochirops corinnae
GGGCAAGTTACTTAAGCCTGTTTGTCTCATTTTCCTTGTCTATAAAATGAGCTGGAGAAGGAAATGGCAAATCACTCTACTGTCCTTACCAAGAAAACCCTGAATGGGGTCATGAAAAGTTGGACAACAACAATTTAGAAATGAAAGGAATTTTAGAGACCATTTCATTTAACCTATTAATTTTTACAGATGGGGAAATGTAACACCATGCACGAGCAGCTTCCCAAAAGAATGCTACTATGAACAACTTTTAAGGTTCTGGTTACATAGTATAGTGAACACTCCATTTATTCCATTATAAATCAAGGCAAACATTCACTACAAATCACAATATAATATTCACAACTTAATCATTCAATCAATTCACAATACAATAATCAATACTTAATCATTCAATCAATTCACACTACAATAATCAATCTTCCACTCATGGGGCAATTATAGATTAACTTAAGCAGACGCTTATCTAGCAATCAGTCACTAAATACAATCATTAGAAAATCATATAAACCCTCCACCCCTAGGTACCAAGTACACTTCAATTTCATCATGTGTCCAAGGGGAGGCCTTTTCTTCATCTTGACTTGGAGTAGTCTCTCAGAGTCCCTGGATCCCCTTCCATGGTCCCAAAAAGTTGCCTGGATACAGAAGCAGACAGCTCCCAGGTCCTTGTCCAGTCCTCCAGGCAGTTCCTGATACACACTGAAGTTCACAGGGTCCAACACATCTCAAAACCTTCACCACTTCTTTTGCTGGGAACTCAAGGATCAACCAAACCACAAACAATGTCTTAGCTTCCCAGTCATGTTTCTTCAGTCCTCCAGCAGTTCAGCTGGCCCTAGGACCCAGAAGGAATCTCAGCCTTCCAGGTGGCCCTCTTAGCCTTCCAGACAACTTCAGCCTTCACCAGATTCTGGTCTCATAGAAAACTCCAACTCAGTTCTCAGTCCAGCAAGCCCAGCTCTCAGATGCTGGGACAATCCTGCTTCCTCCACTACGAGCCACCAGGAGGAAAATTCCTGACTCTGATTCTCTGTCTCTGGAATTCTTCTTTTATACACACACTGGCCTCCTGTCTTAGCCAACCCCCTCCTGTCACATCAGCCACAGGAGACAGAGTTCACACCCTCTGCCTCTCTCAAGGAGTACTTAGCCCTAAGTTACCAAGGGCTAAGTATCTGCTAAATTGATTACTGTTACAGGAAATTAAATTGGAGAAATCTGTAGTGGAAATAGTTTAATACTTGATGTCAGAGATACCTGGTTTTGTATCCGACTTCTTATACTCTGTAAAGATAGATAAGTTGCTCAACCTCTGATATCCTCAGTTTTCTCATTTGTAAAATGAGAAGAATCCCTAGAGTACTTACCTCACAACATTATTGCGAAGCATAAGTGAAATAATATACAAGAAGTACTTTGCAAGCTTTAAGTACTTTATGAATGCCAGCTGCTATGGTTGTGTCAATAACAATGGTGATGTGACTTGCCCAGGGTCATATAGCTAGAAAACGACAGAGTTGGGGCCAGAGATATGCTGGTAAGTGTCTAATTGGCTCTCTAGAAAAAAAAAATGTCCCTCAAGATACACTTTTAAGTTTAATCTACATTTTAGACATTTTACCTATCACTTTCTTGAGTCTGAAAGCAAAATAACAGTTAATCAAGGCTTGATTTGTTGATTTTTGTGATTTCCAAGGTTTAAATCCTTGCACTGATAATCTAACTTGACTCTTGTGAACTGGTTTAAGTTGCCTCTAGCACATTCCTGTTTGGAGCTCAAACCTGAGTCCAATGCTCTCACATACAGTGCTTTTTCCACTAAATCATATGGAATCTTACATCTTCAGGAAACACTGATACAGGTATATATACACACGACAGTAGAATGGAAATAGAAAACTGAAAAAAAAGGGACAATATTCTGATATTTTGGTAAATTTTTCTTCCTCTTTCAGGATCTTACGATGTCCCTCTTAGACATTGGTTTGGTTTAGGGGTACAGGGACCCCAAAACTGTCAAGGTACAGGATGCAGTTGTCTGCAAAGAATTCACAACTCAAGCACTCTTCCAGTCAAGTGGCAAAAGTTTATTGTAATGCTAATGAAGTGGGTGGAGCACCTTAAGGATATTGCAACTTAATGGGGGTTAGTCTAAAGCTTTTATAGAAAAAAAAATACAGTGAATGGTGTGCCAAGTATGCTAATTAGGTGGTATGGGGTGGAATCAAGGAGTTGACAGCTGTTAAAGGAACATAAAGTTTTTGTACCTTGGGCACAGGCATCATTAATATTGGAAGCACTAGGGGTGAGGGGAAGGCCTTCTAAGGGTTATATTTTTGGTCTGTTATATCTGTAACAAGCCTTGGGAGTTGACACCTGTAGTTTGGCCTCTAGATTGCATATAATGACTGTAGGAATCAGTACATGATTACTGGTACCAGTTCTGCTTGTACAAGATAGTCCTGTTCATACAAGTGAAATTCTACAGAAGTCATCTTGTTCTTGTAACAGGGAGAGATAGTTTATCTCATTGGGCTCACTCATGAGTTATTGATAGAGATATGGTCTTTGGGCTGGGGAGAGATATGGTCCTAGGGCTGGGTTCCAAGTACCCTCTCAACTTGAAATGCCACTATGTGGTCTGAACTTCCTTCAGAAAGCATACATTTTTTGGGAGGCTTCTGGGCAAGCAGCCCCTTTCCCACAAAATTTGCATTGCTTGAATAATTCACAAAAATAGTGTGGGGGCAGAGTACGGGTTTTATGATCCCCTGTGATGTGACTTTAGTTCCTTACTAGTCCTCCAGATGGAGCATTCAAGTTAGGAATCTTCTTTTGCTTCAAGAAGAATCCTATTGAGACATATGATTTTCAATAACCAATGATTTGGGGAGACCCAAAGTTCTCCCTTTTTCTAAAATCCTCATTTCAAAGTTCAGTATCTTGAAAGACATTACTGATAATGAGATTGAATTAATTCTCCTCAATCTTGGTTAGATCCCACCCAACCTTAAAAGGAATTTAATCTAAGGTGGGGAAGCCCATTGTGTTCTACTCAGGTTTAGATAGGGGTAAATTATTTGATTAGATTGCTTAAACCTGGGGGGTGATCTGGGTATAGAGATAGCCTCCCTCTTTGGCAAGCTTATCAATGGGAAAAATGGGAAAAAATGGGGAAAAACACAAGCTGATTTGTTAAATCAGCTTATCTTTTTAATGAAAAAAAAAAAGACAATTTGACATAGTGGATAGAGTACTCAACTTGGAGTCAGGAAACCCTGAATTCAAAGCCCTTCTTATTTATATGACATTGGGTAAGTCATTTTCCCTTTCTGAGTCTCCATTTTCTCATCTGTAAAATGGAGTGAGGCTAGATGCCCCTACAATCTTTTCTAGCTCTAAATCTATGATTCTGGGAATGTCCCTAAAACTCAAGTACTTAGAGTTATAAAAGATTAATAAAAGGCTACAGTCAGGATTGGAGACCTGATCCTGGGTTTTATTTGCTTGGCTCTGACCAAGCAAAATTATTGACAAATGAAAGAAGTATGCTTTCCTCTTGTTCCATTTATAAGGGCTAAGGTGAAAAGCTCATAATCACTTGGGCCCAGAATTTGCATGGAGAGGGAGGCATGAGGACAGTGAGTACCTTGGCTTCATGAACATTCTGAAGTAGCTTGGGGCTGGATAATTCAGATCTTTCTGCTTTTGCTGACTATTCTCTTGAGTGTCATGTTTTGTTCTATGTTAAACAAATGGCCCCAGAGTGGAAGCTTGGTGCCAAGAAAAATACAAGTGATGGCTCTCTAAGGCTAGGGTAAAGAAAGGAAACTCAGTTCAAAAGATATGATAGTGAAATATGATTTTTCAGGACATTTCGTATTAAATTAGAGGGAAAGCTTCCAGGCTTGGTGGTAGGGAACCTCAGATGGGGCACTTTTAATCGGCAAAGATGTGTGTGTGTGTGTGTGTGTGTGTGTGTGTGTGTGTGTGAGAGAGAGAGAGAGAGAGAGAGAGAGAGAAACAGAGAGAGAGGAGAGAGAGAGAGAGAGAGAGAGAGAGAGAGAGAGAGAGAGAGAGAGAGAGACTGAGTTGGATTTTAACATTAAATTTATATACAAATGAATGATAAAGAGGCAGAATTCTAGGCTGAAATATGGAATAGGCAAAGTTTGATTTTTTAATAGCATTACACCTCTGCTTTCATTAGTTTTTTCCCTTATTTCATGGTATCTGCAGGTTCCCAGTACCCTGAATGTCCAAAGCTCTTTTTTTCTGGCACCCCTTTGCCCCCCTCCCCAGATCTGTGCCCAGTATTTGTTCTTTTCCCTCCCTTCTCTACTTTCCATGACAGAACACCACCAGAACATAACTGTTCTAAGTTTCATTCCCTTAGCATTAATCTAAGTTCTGAATTCTTTCAGGTTTCTTTTCCTTAACATTAGTCACTGTGTATGTCTTTCTCTTGGTTATATGTATTCCAATCTGCAGGAGTTCATATGTGAGGCAATTAGATGGGGCAGAGGATAGAACATTGGGGTATTAGGAAGATCTGAGTTCAAATCCAACTTTAGAGACTTCCTAGCTGTGTGACTCTGGGCAATTCATTTAACCTTGTTACCTCAGTTTCCTTATTTGTAAAAAGGGAGATAATAATGGCATCCACCTCCCAAGATTGTTGCGAGGAGCAAGTGAGATAAAAATTGTAAAGTGCCTAGCCCAGTGCCTGGCACATAGTAGTGTTCATATATGTATACTATTATTTTTGTTATCTTAGATTTCTCTGAATTTTTCCTATTCATCATTTCTTACATCTCAAGAATTTGTCAGTATTCATATAGAGAGGTAGTGTGTCATGGTGGCTAGAGAGAAGAACTTTATAATCAGAAAGACCTGGGTTCAAGTTAACCCTGGACAAGTCATTTAGGTCTATAAATGAAGAGAAGATACAAATCTGGATTGGTAGAAGTTCTTCACCTGAAGTCCTATATTAATAATGAAAAAATATGATTATAAATAATTCAGGACTATATCAGAGATCCAGAGATATTTGATATGAAGATCCCATCCTGCCATATTTTATGATTTTTCCTCTTAGCAGAGTTATTTTGATTCTGTTCATGTAAAAGTATCGTTGGTAGGCCATGTTGTACAATGAGAAGAGAAATGGGTCTGGAGTTTGAGGCGCTGGATTCAAATCTCACTTCTGCTGATTACTCCCTGTGATATGCTGGACAAGTCATTTAATCTTTTGGGGTGTCATTTTCCTCATCTTTGAAATGATGGGGTTTGAACTAGATGGTCTCTAAGCCCTTGCTTCACCCCGCAAGGGCTGAGGATCTACCACTGGTTTTGCCAAGGTGGATCTTGCTGCTGGCTTGTTGGAATGCTTCCTATTCTGACTGGAATCCCCAAGTAAGATAGACCTTCCCTGCCAATCTTCCAACTTTCTGCAGCTCAAAGATTGTTTTTTCCCGTCTTTTTGATGATTCTGCTACTTCAGGAAGTGTTCTAGGGCCCATGTTGTTGTTGTTTGGAGGTGAATATGGGAGAGTTTTGGTGATTTACTGCTTACTATGACATCTGGGCTCCTGGAAGTCCAACCAATCTATATTTTTTAAATGACATAGTCTATTTTGTGTCATTTGTTTCTTGTTTTGGGACTTTTTTTTGGTATGTGGTATAAGTTCTTGGTCTAAACCTAATTTCTGCCAAACCACTTTCTAGTTTTTAAATATCTGTTCTTGTTGAGTAGGGATTACTTCCCCTAATAATTTATATTTTTAAGGTTTACCTAACACTGGGTTACTCTATTTGAATACTTTGGGGCCTTGTTTACTTGGTCTGTTTCACTGATTTACTTTCCTTAATTTTAACCAGCACAATATTGCTTTGATGAGTAGGGCTATATAATATAGTTGGAATTCAATATTTCCATTGAGATTCTTGACCTTTTCTTCCTCCCAATGAATTTTGAAGTTGTGAATATTCACAATGTATGGGAAGGAATAGGGTTCAAATTTACTCTGTTTTCTGAGAATTCAATTCAATTAAAGCAATTATTAAGTACTTGCTATGTCAAGACACCATTTTAGGCAAGCAAAGATTAAAAAAAATGTTGCCCCTGCTCTCAAGGATCTCAGAATCTACTGAAGGGGCTATGCTACATACATAGATAATTGTGTTATAATGTAGGGAGTGGCAGAGTCAAAGGAGAGAGAGAGAGAGAGAGAGAGAGAGAGAGAGAGAGAGAGAGAGAGATAGAGAAAGAGAGAGAGAGAGAGAGAGAGAGAGAGAAAGAGAGAGAGAGAATGAGAGAGAGAGAGAAAGAGACAGACAGACAGACAGACAGCCACACAGAGACAGAGAGTCCCCAGACAAAGTTGAACAAAAAGAGATGACGTTCAGATGGGGTTGAATGGTGTGGGAATTAGACAAGGCTTTATAAGATTTCATGGTTGACATAGCACCTGAGCTGAACTTCAGGGAAGAAAAGAACATGAAAGATGGAATCAGGAATTGGGGTCAATCAATCAGAAAATAACTATGTAAGTGGCTGGTACTATGGTCAAAGGGAAACTGACAACACCATCTGAAGATGGACTGTTTTGCCAAGTGGGTTTTTTCCTAAGGCAGGAGGAATCAGAGAATGTAAAGCATAGAACCTGGTGGGACATGACAGTGGCATTGCACTGAAAAGAGAATGAAATCATAAAGGAGGGAAGATGTGGGGTCCTAAAGACAAAATTGAACTCTTAGATTTAGCATCATTTTTCCTATTTTTCTCAGAATCTTGGCCACTGAAGACTCTTCTAAATCAATTAAGTACAAACCATGTTGAGGTGAACAAATCCCCCCCCCCCCAAAAAAATACATCTCCAACAAGTTGTCCTCCAACCTCTGCTTAAAGGCATCTAGTGAGGGGGAATCAAGTAAGGCAACTCCAGTTATTAGAAAAATTTTCTTGATGTTATCCTTGTTCATCTACTTTCATCCACTTTCTTTGGGTGCTTCCACCTGTTGTTCTTAGTTTTGTCCCAAAATTTAATCTGTTTTCCACATGATAGTTCTTTGGATCCTTGAAAGCAGTTATCATGTGTCCTCCTAAATCTGTTGTCCAGATTAAATATTTCTAGTACCTCCAACCTGTCTGTCTTGTAATCCAAGCCTTTTAGCATCCTGGTGGCCCTGTTCAATATATCCTCTAGCTTATCCTATACTTGTATAAGATACATTTCTCTTATGCTTCATAAAAGATGGTAACTAGAGTTGAGCATAATACTCCAAATGTGATCTGACCAGAACAGAATACAGTAGGAGTATTATTTCCCTTTTTAATGTGAAATATTCATTAGCTTTACTTGATTGCCCTTTTATGCTCTTGTCTCATTTGAGCTTGTAGTCTCTTAAACCCTTAGAGCTCTTTCATAAGAATAGTTATCTGACTACTCAGGTTTTATCTTGTATTCATGAGCTGATTTTTTAACCCAAATATAGAACTTTTCCCTGCTCCATTCCATGAGTGTACTTACAGTGTATATCTATCTCTACATTTTCCAGCTTCCATCTTCTCCTTACAGTGACCTTAGTGAAGGCTGATTGGGAAAGGGCTTGTGTGTCTTTTAGATTAGAGGTATCAAACATATAGCCCTTAGCTCCCAACATTCAAGTACTCCCATAACGTGATAAAATGTAATTGGGAAATGTTTGAGAATGGGAAAAATTGGACTGGGAATTAGGTAATGGGAAAAATAAATGAAAATAAAATAAAGCTTAAATCATGTTAATATGTAGTTTTTTTGTCAATATTCAGCTCTTGGGGATCTTTATTATGGTTTAGTAGCTCCCATTTCTATTTGAGTTTGACAATATTGTTATCATCTCCCTAATGTCATGGTCTTCTTCGAGAAAGAAGGACGAACTACTATCTGTGAGTAGTCCGAAGTGCCTGAATGGGGATCCAGCTGGCCAGTTCCAATTGGGTAACTCTTCTCCCCTCCCTTCCCCTTCCCTGCCCTCTCCTCTTTCCACCCCATCCTATCCCCTCCCCTTCCCTCCTCACTTCTTCTCTCCCCTTACCTGAGGGTGTTCTGCCCAAAGGAAGGTAAATTTTGATGACCAAAAGCAACCTAGTTAACTTGGGGTTTACTGATTAGATTTCTTTCCCAAAGACCAAGCCTTAAAACCAATTCATTCTGGATCCTATAGATTGGACAACAGTAAGTCCCTCCCCAAGCACCACTTAATGGTTACTTTTTGGACCTTCCTGCCTCAGAGTGAATATAAATAGTAACTGTTTCTCTTTTGGAGAGCAACCTTTAGGGTCTTCCCCTCCCAGTCTGATTTTTTTTATTAAAGGGGCCATACCTTGACTCACTTCTTAAAGAAGCCTATTTACTGAATGGGTGTTGCCTCATTCAAATAGAACCTGAAAAGACCTTAGCTTAAAAGGACTGCATCCTGGGCCATCTCTAATCTTTCTGATTGATATCTGGCCACTGGACCCAGATGACTCTATAGGAAAAAGTGAGAGTGTTGACTTTGCACAATCCTCCCTCACTCAACTCCAAGTCAATTGCAAGTCATGTCATCATCTCCTTGATGTCACAGTGCTCTTTGAGAATGAAGGACAAACCACAACAAGACAATCTCCCCCAAATCTTTAGAACAGCTCTCAATACCTTTAGAACAGCTCCCAGTATCTTTAGAATGGGGAAGCTAGGGGGAAGCTAGGTGACAGAGTGGATCTAGGTTCAGAAAGTCTCATCTTTCTGAGTTTTAATCTGGTCTCAGATGCATACGAGCTGTGTGACCCTGGGCAAGTCATTTAACCCTGTTTTATTCAGTTTTTCATTGGTAAAATGAGCTGGAGAAGGAAATGGCAAACCACTCCAGTGTCTTTGCCAAGAAAACCCCAAATGGGGTCGTGAAGAGTCAGACACAACTGAAATAACTACACAACAAATCTTTTAAACAGTTCTCACTATTTTTGGAATGGCTCCCAAAAGTCACTAGAGGTTCACTGTGGACAAAATGCTGAAATTCACATTACTGAGTTGTTCACTACCTCCTTCAAACTGGGCCTAGAACTCTAGATGTTATTTTTATAAGTCTACACATGAATTTACATATATGTGCCCATTTTTCTAAGGGAGTTCTCATATCACTCATGCCTGCACTTTCTCTAACAATGACATTGTAACTTAGCCACACCTGTCCATCCTACCTGTCTCATAAATCTACCAAAGGGAGTCCAATCAGTATTCATTTCATTATTTTGATATTACTTGTATACTGAGGGGGCATCTGGGCTCTACCTCAGTTATCATTGTTCTTTCCGTGTGTTTGACTCATTTTTTCTTTTCCTTTGCCTTCATTTGTATCAGTGGTTCTCAACCTGTGGGTCATGACCCCTTTGGTTGAATGACCCTTTCCCAGAGGTTACAGGGGTCGCCTAAGACCATTGGAAAACACATATTTCCGATGGTCTTAGGAACCGAGACACTGCTCCTCTATCCACCTCCAGGGGTCCGCCCACATACAGATATATCCACATACGAGTATTAAAGGATCATGGCATTAGGAAGGTTGAGAACCCCTGATTTATATGGAGGCAGCCATGGTATAGTAATTAGGAGGTTGGCTTCAGAGTCAGAAAGACCTGAGTTCAAGTGCTAAGTCTGACAATACTGATTATATAATGCTGGTTTCCTAACCTCAAAATAGGAAGAGGTCAAAATTAAAGGACAACATATAAGAAAGATATGGACATGAATTTGGCAGAGGAAAAATTGACTTTTAAAATCATTAAAAACTAGTATAACATGAAAGGTTAAAAAAGAACAGACAGTTCTCTAAAACTCCCTAAAATTCCTTAAAAGTTGTAGAGCAGGGGTCAATTTTTATCAACAGAGAGACTTTTCTTACTGGGAGTTCCATAAATGGATAAAATTATAGGTCTGGTCCAATTTCCATCTACCAACCAAATAAAACAAGTAAACAACCACAAATCTAACACATTTCTCTAATGACACCTTTTATACTACTTCTATTTAATTCTTTATTTGTAATGTGTCACAATCTGGATATACCTACTAAGTACCTCTTTACCCTCTCATGAGTGATCCTCAGTCTCAACTCCTATTCAACATTAAGTAACCTGAACTCAATGTGTGAAGGCTTCTGACTATGCAGTACCATAGGAAGTAAAATATTTATATCAAAAGATGGTCTTTTGCTTCAGGGAGAAGCCCAGAATAATTATACATGAAAAAATTTCCTAGAAGCAAACCAGTACCCTCTCCTCCCTCTCCAGCTCTGGGTTTGACTCACTGTTCACCTGCAAAGTCTATCCAAAACACATATACAGATGGATCAGCCCCTTGGATCAACTGCTCATTGTAGTCTGAGCAATAGTTAGACTCTATACTCTTGATGCTATTTGCATGGATAACTAGGTCAAACTCTTCTGAGTGACCTCTGATCTCATTTATGAGGCACTGTAACACTCCAGGACTTGTCACAGTTAATACAATATTATTCACAACAAGAATATGTGTCAAGTATATCTAATTTTTATATATACATGCATGAATACTTGCATATCCTAGTGAACAAATAGTAACTCACTTTGAATTTCCTAGCGGTAAAAAAAGAGACAGTATCTGAAAATAATGCCAAATTCATGTTCATGTATTTACTGTATATTGTCACTTATGTTGACCCTTTCAGAAATCCTCTTCCTTGCTAACTGAGGCACCAACTGAAGCTCACATTTCTTCCTACTGAATGACACAGATGTCTGATGTCAGTCATGTGGGAGAGTGGGGCCTTTTCATCTTAATCAGTTTGGATTAGTCCCAAAATTACAGCTTATTTTTCTAATATCAGTAAGCAGAGAACCCTGCTGTAAGATCAGGAAATGAGAGACCTCTTGGAGATTGATGATTTATAATAATTCATCAACACGTATATCTGCACAGTGGAAAAAATTGATTTTTAAAAGGCATTAAAAATCACTATTGTGTGAAAGGTTAATTTAAAACATTTAGTTAAAATTAAGACTAATGAAAAGTTCCCAGTAGTTCTCTTTCTTTTGAAAGCTAAGAAAAAAGGAAGCTAAGGAAAGAAAGATAATTCATTCTGGACCTTTTCTCCTGTAGGAGAAATCTGGAGTGAAATTCTTCAAGTGAATTGACCCAGCTCTGAGCTGGAGACGCCTGGACTTGAAGAATGTGATTTTTTAAAAATTTAGCCACTGAGTGAGTTATTCATGGGACTAAAACTTCCAAAAGCCTCTAAAATTTCTCCTAGAGTAGTGCTTACTCAAGGATAGAATCTACTTCATTCAAAATGAGCTAGAGCAGGGAAATAATAGGAACAAAGCATCCTTCACATTTCTGTCACCTTTTTCCATGTAGCTAAGTATATTCTTTCTTCTGTTTGATGCTTTTGAGGTACCTTTAACTCATTCAACTCAAACAAATATTAAACCTAAACATAAGAACTCTTGAACATTAGATACCTACTGTGTAAGCAATGCATATTCATAGGGATATACTTGTTTCTATCTTCTGAGTAATGAGTAGTGTGACTACTTAAAGAAGGACAGTGTCATGGCCATAAGACCTGCAAGGAAAGATGGCCAAGGAATGATGGTTATTTGGTTGAGAAAGGATAGTGCTGCAAAAAAAAAAAAAAATCACTCAAAAGGGCATTTTTGTAAAAAAAAAAGTCACTAAACTGCTCTAACCTGGATATGCCACTACTGGGCATGTTTCCCAAGGAGAGCAAAGACAGAAAGTTTATCTATGTATATATGTATTTATTCATCTCTCTGCATAGAAATATATATATATATATATTTCTGTATATGTACATATATATGTATATATATATATATATATATACACAGACATATCAAAATGAGATGGTATATATAAATAAATCGCCTTGAAAATTTTAAATTAATGTATAAATTTCAATTGTCGTTACTATAATTCCCATTGAGTGTCTAGATATTTTCAAGACTTTATTTTGTTTAGATTTTAAAGGCTAGCATTTTCAAAAATAGCATTCTACCTCCCTACTCACTTTGCATATGCATGTTTCCCTGGAGGGACTCCCTATGAGTAGGTAAGCCTTGCAGTATATTTGGAATTTACTTCCCCCACCTTAAGCAATTTTACTAAGGTAGTTTATCAATATTTCTCTTCTCCCTCTAGTTGCTATAATGTTTTATTCTGCTAGATTAATTTTTACTACAAAGATGTTTCTATTATCTTCCTCCTTATTCTCTACACATTTGATTTTTCAGCCACACAAAGGACCCTTACCTTGGTGTGAAAGGGAAAGGATAGTGCCATGACCATAAGAAAGACCTGCAAGAAAAGATGAGCAAGGGATGATGGCCATTTGGTTGGGAAAAGAATAGTCTTGCAAAAAAAAAAAAAGGTGTTTTTGTAAGAAAAGGCATTGAACTGCTTTGACCATGAGATGCCACTCCCGGGTATGTTTACCAAGGAGAACAAAAACCAAAATATTCTCATTCTCATTCTCTCTTTCTGTCTCTCTTCCCCTCTCGCTTTCTCTCTTCCTCCCTCTCCCCTTTCCTCCTTCCCTCATCCTTCCACACACTCATAGATATACATATCTATGTATGCGTATGTACATGCACACATACCAAAATATCCATGCTACTCAACAACGGGAAAAAGAGTTGGGCATATTGGAGAACAGCTGAATAATCATGGTATATGATTATTAAGGCAGTGCTCTTGTGACATAATAGTGAAAATGAGAGATTCAGAGAAACATAGTAAGACATATGAGCTGGTGCAGAGTAAATTCAGTAGAAGCAAGAAAAAATCCACCCACAATGATCACAAAAGTGTAATGAAAATAATACTAAAAGAAAATTGTAGATAGATTAATTGAGATGATCAAATGTTGGTCCTAGAGAATAAATGATGAAATATACCTTTCTCCTTTTAGTAGAGAGACAGGGGATTATAGGAGCAGAATAAGGTAGAACATCTGTCAGATGTGCCCACACTTTTAGTTTTGTTGACCAACTCTGCTGTAAGGGAGAGTTTAATGGGAGTTATGACAGATTAAGGAAATAACTGGCATAAAAATAAAAGATGTCAACAAAACTGAATGCAGTATTATTTAAGATAATATTTGTGAAGTTCTTAGCAGAATCCTTGGCACATAGTTGGCACTTAAATGCTTACTTCTTCCTTCTCAAAAAAAATTGAACAAATTAAAAGCAAAAATGTGTGTTAAAATAACTATCAATAATAGAGCCCCCAAACTTTGACTGCATTCCTTAGATCTGGAGAAGGTCCTTCTGATTAAAAAATACCTAGACTTTCAAGTTCGTTCTCAAATAAATGGAATAGCAAGGGTCTTATTTTAATTTTAGGATGAAACCTAATGAAACTCATAAAGTCATTTCCACTTCTCTTCTTTGTTTGGTTGTTGGTACCACATTTTAAGAATGCCATTGACAAAGTAGAGTGTAACTAGAGGAGGAATATTAGTTTGGCAAAGAGTCTAGAAGTCTAAACATTTTAAGACTAGTGCTTTGTATCTGTTAGGTACTTAATAGATGTTTATGGAATTGAACTAATGCAAAGTTGAAGGAGTTGTTGATGCTGGCTCTAGCAAAGTGAAAACTAAAGGGTACATGAGAAATACGTTCAAATATGTGAAGAACCTCTGTGATGTGGAAGAGGAAGTAGAGCTGTTAGGCAACTTCAAAGGGCAGAGCTAGAAAAATTGGTGGGTGATAAATGGGAGACTCAGTGAAGATCACAGGTATTCAAGAAAGAGAAGTGAGCTTTTAGTTACTAGAAGTTCTTGAGCAGAACGTGGTTGACCACCTGCCAGAAAGATGTTATAGATGTTATAGAATAGATCCTGTCATTAGATGAGAGGCTGGATCTATTTATAATTATGAAGTATCTAACTCCAATGATTTCTTAATAAGGTGGGAAGAAGGTACTGAAGGAGAGAGATGCATTTGCAAAGCCAGAACAACCTATATTTGAATCCTGTTTCAGACATTGTTATGTGACCCTGTTATAAGCATCAGTTTTTTCAACTGTAGAATGGTGATGAAAGTAACTCCTTTAGAACATGGTATTGAAAAACCATTGAGAAAGTAGTTAGCAAACCTCAAATTGCTTCAAACGATCAGCTATTATATGATGATGGTGATGCATTTTTTTTAATACCTGAAAGGTTATGTTATTAGACTTATTTTTATAAACAAATACTTGTAAGGAGTCGGAGATCTATGACAATTAAAATTTCCAGTGAATGACCTTTGAAAAGCATTCTTAGTTTCTTCAGAGGAAGCAATTAGATTGTCTCCAAGCCCCATGAGCTGTACAGAACATGAAGCCTGAAGATGCCTCCTTTAGGTTCATTAATGAAGCAATGCCTACTTCTGGCTAGGTCAGGGTTTCACTGAGTTAATGGCCTGCTTCATCATAAACACTAAATCCTCTGAGAAAATAATATGCTGAAGACTAGATTTATGTGGAGGTGACATAGTGCAACATAGGTATCCTGTGTATGCCAGAAAGCATCCCCAAAATGCCTGGAAAATTATTCCAATGTTAAGTTTCTCATGAACAGTGTCACTGATTAATGATGAGTTCTCAAAGGATGTAACAACTATTGGAATTGGGCATGCTATTTGGCCTTGTCTAATGATGTGGTTGTCTCTTGTTGGTGATAATGATTTGTCAAATGATTGCCCTGACCCACTTGCAGGATCCAGTCTGAAAATGCTCTAATGTTTGCATTCTGGGGAGTGGAAAATTATTCCCTAGACAGAATATGCTAAATAGAAATGGGGAAAAAGCATTTCTGTAAATCATTAATAAATCTGTTTACTATTTTTATTTGCATTAGATAGCAAATTAAATATTGCATTAGGTGTGTTAAATATTAATATTCCATTAAATATATATTGCATTTTAAAAATTAAGTACTGGATGCTGAGATGCTGAAGACTTTGGCACAATCAAATTTGTTGAGGAGAGCTGTGCTCATTTGTTCCTTATGCTGCTGCTGTTTTTTGGTACCCATAGGGACTGAGAGGCAGGTGAACAGCAGTGGTGACATATGTAGCCATGGGGTTTCAGCATGGAGGGTGTGACTGGCAAAGGAAGCTTGGTGGGAAGTGATGTTAGGGATACTCATACTCTGGGACAACCATAAGGACTTTGCAGAAGCTGGAAATGAGATGGGCTCTCTAGAAAAATAGTTCTGTTACTTTGACTTTTATGTTTTATAAAAAGGGTGCAATTCTCTGTTGTGCCCAGCAAGGGGCACTCCTTGAAGGCTCATGCTGTTTTGGGCTGGGCAATGCTCGGTCATTCTGTCTACTGACTGTGCTGGACAGCTCTCTGCTCTGTGTTTGCCTCTCCTGGCCCCACACAAACAAGAGGCCAAGTTGAATTCTTTCCCTTGCTGCCTGTGTACCATCAGGAGCCCTAATGCATGTGTCCCAAGCTGTCAAAATCGTTTTAAAAGCCTTTCGGTTCCTCTCTATTGATTTCCTGTCCCTGGGGAGGCTCAGGTCCCTCGGTGGCGCCAGCCTCACTGGAGGGCAAATGTATTGACAAGTTCTTCTTTCTGACAACTGGAGAGGGAGTAGCAAAGCCTGCACTATGCCTTAAAGAGGTCACCACCTTCTTTCCCTCCCCTCTATCTAAGCTGCATAAGAAGCAGGTATAGACTGCTCCAGGAGAGCCTTAGAAAAATGGCCAATGTATGAAAAAAAGGTGAATAAAATACTTATCATCTTTCCCTCCCTACCTCATGTTCCTGTCTGAAACAGATCATGGCAGGATCACTCCCCTGTGAACATCCTCGCCAGGGGCTCATAAAGAGCCTTAACTTTGATTGCACATTGATGGGCTGTGTGTGTTAGTCCATGCGATCAGAGACTAAGAGCTAAAAGAGACTTTAGAGGTCATTTAGTTCAGCTACCTCATATTTTCTTGAGAAAACTGAGGCACGGAAATTCAGTTGAGGACACTGAGGCACACAGAAGTTATGAGTCTTTCCCAAGGTCATACAAATCTCAGAGTTAGAATTTTAGCTGTGGCTGAGATTGGAACAAAGACCCTCTGACTCCAAATTCAGTGTATTTTCCACTTTGCCACAATCTTTCCGCCTTACATGTCTCCCTTATGCACCTTTATTTGCCATTCTTTGGATTTTTGGATTTTCTTCTATTCTGTCTCCCCTTTGTAGACTGTTTCCTAGAGTAATGAAAACATGGGAAGATGTTAAGTTTCACTTAGGTGTTCATTCTAGAATGTGGTCCAGCTTTAGTGGAGAAGGATACTGGTCACATGCTGTGAACTTCCCATTTGTAATGTGATGTGAGCCTTGAGTTTCTGGGGACACCCTTATGTCTGACCATTTCCAAAAAGGACCAATGGAAGAAAGTGAATCTGTTTTTTTGCAGAGCAAAATAGGGTCAGGATTAGAACACTGAGAGGGAAAGAGACTGACTTTGATATTGAATGAGGGTGATGAGAGATTGCAAATACCACTTTTGTTCCTTGCTATTAGCAATGTGTGTGGGTTTGCATGTGTGCTTGCGTATAAGCCCTTTGTGTTCCCAGACATCAAGAGCATGGACAGAGGCAATGGAAGGATGGCAGTGCCCAATTAACTTGCTCAGCACCACTCAGAATTAGGATTTGTCTGGCCTCTTTACTCCTGCAGCAATCAGGTCTCTGATGAAAGTTTCATGTTGTGTCTTCTTCCCTTTAAGCTCTTTGGAAAATTTTCAGAGGGGGAAAGAAAAGGATAGAGTTCATTGTGGTCCTTCCTTGTCCTGCATTACTGCCTTATAAATGGATCTGAGCCAGAGCCTTGTAATTATCCCCAAAATAGAGGTAGTGTTTCCAGTGAAATCTCATAGGTTTTGTTCAGACAGCTTCCTTCATGTTGAAGGAAGCATCACACAGAAAAGTAGAATGTATGTAGTGGATGGATTGCTCAAAGCCTGGATAGGCTTAATCTCGAGTTTTGACTTCATTTAAGTGGTGCAGGAGCTCATTAATAATCCTCTTTGAAGAGAATTGACTTTATCTTTGAGAGCCACCCAGCTTTAGTGAGCACATCTGGCCCAGAGAGAAGAGAATGAAATGGGCCAGAGCTATTCTCCCAGCTTTGCTGAACACAAAACAAAGAGACAATAAAACTACTTATTCTCATTCCTGAAGTGCAGTGATGGAAAGGAGGATTTTAGTATTAGGGAGTGGTAGCCCAAAGAGTATGCAGAATTACAACTCCCTTTTAAAGAGAGCCTTTTGTCTTTTGGGGGAATGTTAGAAATAGAATTTTGGAGCTGAAAGGGATGTCACAGGAACATAGATTTAGATCTAGAAGAGAAATTAGTGGTCCTCTAGTCCAGTCTCTCATTTTTCCAGGTTAGGAATCTAAGACCAGAAGAGGTTAAACAAATTGTCTAAGGTCACACAGAGAACAAGTGGTATTTTAAGAATTTAAAGCCTAGGTCCTGTGTCAGAGGCAGCTCGGTGGTGCAATGGATAAACCATTGGACCTGGAGTCAGGAAGATCTGAGTTTAAATATGACCTCAGACACTAGCTGAGTGACTTTGGGTAAGTCATTTAATCTTTATCTGTCTCAATTTCCTCAATTGTCAAATGGAGATAATAATAGCACCTATGTCCCAAGGTTGTTGTGAGGGTCAAATGAGATACTATTTGTAAAATTCCTGGCATATAGTAGGTCCTTAAAAAATACTCGTTTTCTTCCTTTCTCTGTCTCCAAACTCAGTATCCCTTCCATTTTATCACAGCATCTATTCTTTTGCTTTTTTCCTGCTATATTCCTGACAAGAGATCATACAGCTTCAAGTAATGGGAAACTCATTTTCTCAAGAAGGAGCCCATTACATTTTAAAATGATTTTAATTGTTAAGATTTTTTCTTATAATAAGCTGAATTATAGTTGATTGCATAGCTTCTCAAGTTAGTCCAGCATCACATAGGCTCAGAAACTCATAGATTTAAATCTAAAAGAGACCTTAAAAACCACTTTGTCCAACTCTCTCCTTTTCCCAAGGAGGAAATTAAAGCCCTTAGAGAAGAAGTAACATGTCTAAGGTCACACGAGTAGTAATTATTAGAGACAGAATTTGAACCCACGAGCTTTGCAGTTTTTTGCCACTGTATAATATTGCTTATATAGACACTATAGATGGACAGGACACTGGACCTGGAATTGAATAGAGAAGGGGGTGGAAAATTTTGCAGTGCTTTCAGTGAGCCCAAACTGCTCTCTGACATCAAAACTCATTTTATAATCTTATTTTTTCAATACCATTGTTCTCTTGTTAATGCTGCATATGCTGATAATCTTGGAATGCAATAATCTCAGTAGATCCAAAATGGTGGGAGATCCAAAGGGCAATTGAGAGATGCGTGGAGGATTTTAGTAAGCTCAATATATTGCTCATGATAACTTGATGATGAGAAATTACATAAAAGATATTCAAGGACATGTATATCTGGAAAAGGAGGTAGATTGGGCATGAGTCCAGAATGAAGAATAAGAGATGGGCGGCACTGATCTCCATGAAATATTTGAGTCCAAAACAAGTTCTCTAATATGAAGAGAAGATTCACATCGGAAGAGAAGGATTTTGATCTGCATGAGTGGAGGACAGGAATGAAATCACTTATCAATTGCTATGTGGAGACTGAATTTGCCTCCATATAGCTCACACCCATTTGTTTCTAGTTCTTTCCTTTAGGGCCAAACAAAATCAGGGTAATATCTCTTTCACAGTATATAACTTTATAGATCTCTAGGTTCTAGTCTCAGTTCTAATACTGTCTATCAGTGCAAACTTGGTCAAGATATTCCAATTCTATGGGCCTCAGTTTCCCTGCAAGTCCTAAAACTCTATGACTTTATGATTGGAAGATTTCTGCCTTGACCCTCCCAGTTTTTTTCTTCTTAGCCCATACTTCCTTAGCAGACACAGCTTCTTGATGTCAAAACCCTTAGCATGTGGTTCTAAATAAGAAAAGAAATCATTTTATTAGTAGAAACAGCACTAAAGAAAACACCTTTGCATCTGCTTTGTCACTATACCCTTAGCATCATTGGACCTTTCCATCTGGTTTGCAGCTGATGTATTGCCTCCTCTATGTTTTGCCTTCCCCCATTAAAATAGGAGTTTCTTGAAAGCAGAAATTTCCTCTGCTTTTCTCTTTGTATACCTAGTACTTTTAATATAATATTCTGCACATGATATATACTTAATAAGTTTAATTTACTAAGTTAGGTTATTTTCTTTAATTGATCCTCATATTATGATATTCAGTCTCCTCACTAACTATGTCATTCTTCTCTGGACTCACTCCTACTTGTCTATGTCCCTTCTAAAGTGTGACACTTTGACTGGACATAACATTCCAAATGTGAGGCTGTGTGGTGTACTAAAAAGAGTATCTCTGCAGGCTAAGGATCTTGATTCAGATCCTGCCTCCAACACTTATGTCTCTCTGGGCCTGCATTTCCTCATTTGATAAAAGGAGGAGGTTGAGGTAAATGACCTCTGAGGTCTTTTTCCACCCTAAATTTTTGATCCCATGTGGTCTGAACAGGGTGGGGGAATAGCAGGTCTATTACTTCCCTTGCTCTGGATGTTATATTGCTGCTAATGTAGCCCAAGATTGTATTGATTTTTTTCACCTCTACCTCTCACTGAACAATTTTGTAGATATGTCTCCCCTGTTCAGTACTTGCACAGTTACTTTTTTGAACCTCAATCAGGACTTTACATTCATCCCTATCTAGTTTCATCTTAATAGCCTCAACTCTTGTAATGGTAAGGGGAATTCAAAGATTTTCCCTGTCCCTTAATAGACCTAAGGGAATTTGAAGACCTTCTCCACTTTGAAGATATACCCTGCCCCCTAATAGACTGACTGTAATCACATGGAACCTGTGGTGAGAGGAGTTTGCTGAAGGGTGGAGCAGAGCCCACAGGAAGATGGGAATTAGAGCAGTTAGATGGTGGGAGAGAGAAGATATACCCAGGGAGACGTTAGTCTTGAGAGTAAATGTTGGTTTGGGGGAAGGCTAAAGGATGCTGTTATGGTGTGTTAGCTTCTTTGCTACTATAATTGAATTGGCTTACTGGTTTTGGAATTAGGTTTTCCGGTGTTTGAAGAAATGGTTTGCTTCTCTCTTCTGTATGGAGAGTCCATTATGTTTTGCCATTGAGCACTATGCCAGCATATTTACAGTGGCTGTCAGCACTGTGAATATTGTGTTGGTACTACGTTTAGCCTGTCAAGATCTTTTAGAATCCCTGTTTTCTCATCTAGTCGACCCCCACCTTCATCTTATCTGAAGATTTGATAAGTATATCATCTATGCCTTCATCAAGTCATTGGTTAAATTATTGAGCAGAAGTGAACCAAGGAGACTTCAGGAATCTTCCACTGGGGCACCTCCATCAGGTTTACACTCAATTATTAATCAACACTCTTTAGATCTAGTAGATCAATCAGTTTGAAACCCATTAACTATATTATTCTCCAGCATACATCCCCTTAGTCTAGTTTCACGAGCAATTTTGCCAAATGTGTTATTGAAATCCATATCTATTATCTTTATGGTATTTTCTGATTTACCAATCTAGTAAACATATCCAGAAAAAGGAAGTGAGATCAGTCTTGTATAATGGATTTATGCAGGTCTTGGTAGATTGACAAAATATTTCTGTACCAGGCCCATCTGCTGAATACTAGGATTGTAATTATAAGCAGAAGATAGTCCCTTGCCTTAAATATCTTATATTCAAATAAGAGAAGACAAAACATGAGAAAAAACCTAAAAAGTAGTAGGGAAAAGGAATGAGGAAGAAAAGTTAACTCTGCAGGGGCAGAAGTCTTGAGAGTCAGAAGGAGAGTTGAGAGAGAGGAATGAAAGAATGAGCAAGGGTGACTTGGGCACTTTCTCAATGTCCAAACGGACATTCTGAAGATTAACTCATCCATTACAATAGGATGAAGGGATCTTCCAGGTTGAGAAGGCTGCAGGGGAATGGTACAAAAGTCCAGACAGTAAGGAGCAGAGCCAGGAGAGAGTTCATTTCTTCTTAGAATCAAGTCTTTACTGATCATTTTGAGAGTTTTACCAGAACACAACTCCAGCTCATTGATCTACAGTTTCAAGTATTGTTTAAAGTATTCCTCTTCTTCCATTTTTGAAAATCAGGACCCAACTCTGTGAATGTGGTATTTCCCCAATGATCATCAAATTCTTTCATTATCTTGGAATATTGTTTAAGTCATTTAGGCCAGATTATTTAGACTCATTGAAGTTGTTGAGACACTTTTTTTTTTTTTTTTTTTAGCATTTCCTCATTTATTTTTGAGTTCTAGGGTTTTTTTTGTTGTTGTTGTTGTTCATTTCCTTATAAAAGGCATTCTCATTCCTGGAGAAAATGGAAGAAAAATGAAAGTTTGGTAATTCTCCCTTCTTTCTATCATTTCTTATCATATTCTATCTATCCTAAGCAGGAGTTCTGTACCTTCTCTGTTGTTCCTCTTCTTTTTCCTATCATAGTGACTAAAAAGCACCATCTTTAGGATTTATTACTGGTGTCAGTTCAGACAGTTTTAGTTTTCTTTAACCTACTCTTTCAACACCATGCTACCATTTTGTATTCATGCTTAGTTACTCATTTTTAATTTCATCTCTTCACCTTTTAAAAGTCTAAGCTTTTTGGATGAATTCCTTCTATACATACTACCTTAATCTCTGATTCAGATACCTCTCCCTTTTATTCCTCATTGGAATAATTTAAGGTACTGTCATCAGACTTCCATTCTTGAGAGCCTCTCATCTCTCTTGAGCTAATTTCTCCCTTAGAATCTCAGATCACAGGATTCTATCCAAATCCTGAATTGTTTCTAACCTGATGTCCATTTGATAGAGAATGTTGTAATGTGTCAGTATATCCCAAGTCCCAATATCTGTGTTGATTCCTTAAATGCTTACAGCTGCTTAAGCTTTTTGACATTTCTATTTCACCAACCAGCTCCTCTCTATTGGCCAGAATCATAAAGGAAAACTGGTTGATTATTGCTTTTTTCTACATTCTGGGAGATGAAATTGCCAGTAAGGGAAATCATTGTCATATCCTACTAAGGTATAAAATATGTTATTAGATAATTCCTTTTTGAGACCAGGTGTGTCAAATTGGGAGAGGAGAGCATGAGTAAATTGACAAGTCAGGTCCATAGCAAAGGGTGGGAACTGAGAAGCAAAGTCTGAGGCAGGCGGGAAAAGCAAGTGACAAGTGGTGATTCAAAGCTAGGGGGAATCTAAACAAAATTAAGCAGCCAGAGTGCAGGAAGTGCTAGGGAGTTGACCATTTGTCCAACTCAATCTGGTTTTGCAAAATTTTCTGCTTTTTGTTGCAGCAACTTGTATTCCATACCCTATCTGTTTATAATAACAGATACTTTGGCAGTGTGGAGTTATAGTTTCATTTAATGTTAATCTGAGTTTTATTGGGATGTTATATGGACACCTTAAGTTGCTCTCAATTAAACAATTCAGTTAAATAAACCTTTGTGCTGGAAAAATATGAAGTTTAGATAAGACATATTGTTTGTCCTCATGGGTAAGTAGTTCAGGTTGGCTATAACATAGAATATGTGGAAGGAATAGGAGATAAAGATGAAAAGGATGGTGGTGCCAGGTTGTGGAAGGTCTTGAATGCCGGGTTTGAAAGTCTCAACTTTACTTCTTGGGCAATAAGGAACCATTGCATGATTTTGAGCAGAAGAATGATGGGACCAGATTTATTTATAAGAAAGATTAGTAGAGTAAGAGAAGATTTCAAACTCAATGTGTACAGATCAGAATTCCTCCTCTTTTCTCCAAAATGCTTTCCTTTTCTTTCTTTCTAACAATAGCACCACTATCCTTCCAGTCACATATCTGCAACCCCAGAGTCAATCTCAGCTTCCCATCGTACCTTACTCCCATTTCAAATCAACTGCAAAGTCTTATTGATTCTGTCCCTACAACATCTTTTGCAGATGTCTCTTTCTTTCTGCCAATGCCCCAGCCACCCTAGTTCAGGTCCACATTACTTCTTGCTGATTGAAATAATCTTCTAATGAGTACCTATAGACTCTCTGCTCTCCAGTTTATTCTTTCCACATCTTCCAAAATGATATTCACATTTTAAGATATGTGTTGAGCAAGTGACCACTAAAGTTATATTCCTAAATCATAGGTTTGACCATGCCACTCTCCTGTTCAAAAATATCTAGTGGCTCCCTATTGCTTCTAGGATCAAATACTAACTTCACTGCTTGGCATCTAAAGATCTATACAATCTTTCCAAACTATTGAAGCATTATACTCCTTCACACACATTAGAATTTAGCCAAAATGGTCTGTTTTCACTCTAACTCATGAAATTGCATTTTCCACTTTTGTGTCTTTGCATGGGCTATTCCTCATGACTTCTCAAAGCCCAACTCAAGTGCCATCTCTTATGGAAGGTCTTTCCTGATCATTCATGATACTAGCACCCCTTCCCTAACAGACCTTGTGTTTACTTTGCAATTTAAAAAAATCTGGTTATGTGTGTGCATGGCCACTTCCCTCTGCCCCCTCATAGAAGGCAAACTCCTTGAGAATAGACGCAATTTTGTTTTTGCCTTTGTATCCTCAAGGTTTAGAATGATGCCTGGCACATAGTAGATTATTTGAAAAGTGCTTATTGATTGATTAATATTTCTTTCTAAGCAAATGAAAGATCTAGTGACTCCTTATTGAGGACAGGGACTGTTGATTTTTTACTTTGTAGTATCAGCATCTACTGTATTTGATGAGGGAATATGACACTTTAGATACACTTAAAAAGTTGTTTCATAGGATCATAGATTAAAAGCTGGAGGGGACCTTTGAGAAAGTGAGTTCAACCCCTTCCCTTATTTGAGGATGAGAGACCATTAAGTGACTTGTTAAGGGTCATGTAGTTAATAAGTGTCTGAGTCAGAGTTTGAACTCAGGTCTTCTTGATTCCAGATCCAGTGCTCTATTGAGTGCACTACCTAGTCACCTTCTAATTGTGTGAGACCAAGGGATATAGTAGAAGGCACTGAAGGAAAGTAAACTTTAGGTATGATGTGTCTTGGGAATCTGAGACTGAGAGGGGTGGAAGAACCTCACTTTAGACTCCTGTAAAGGAAGGGGCATCCTCCTTTGAGAGGAATGATCCCTATAGTTAGTTCAAGGGGGAGCTAGTAGAGAAGGGCTAGTACTGCTGGCCTTGGCATTTATTTACATGGTCTTGCCCAGACATTGACAGTGGTCATATAGATAATTATATTTGATGCCTATTTTTCATAGCTATAAAGGGAGAGACTGAAAACCAAACCTAGATATAGAATAGGAGCTGGACGAGGTAGCTGTGTAAGGAGCAGAAAGAGCTCCATATCCTGCCAATTAAAAAAAAAAATTGTTTATCCTCCAAGCCTCAAAACACATCTACTTAAGTCATCTCATTCCCTCCTAACAAATGGGAAAGTTGATGCGATTAGTAAATCACTAGATATACTTGAGTTTAACAGGCTTTTGGGCAGAAATTGAAAGTGAAAATATTCATTCAGCAAGTATTTATTGAGCTCTTGCTATGTGCATAGCACTGTGTGAACTCTGCTGTTAGGCTCAAGCTATTACTGCAACTCAAAGCCATCATCTCCATGGGCATCTGGAGCAGCATGTGCCACCTCCTTTCGCAGCTGTGTGTCTTCAGGGCTCTAACTCAGTAGTACCTATGCCCACATCAAATCTGAGTTGTAGCAAAGGGAATTTTTGGCACCTGTTAAATACTGTTCTTTACCAACCACCTTTGCTATGGGTTCTTGAAGAAGACATCAAATTGGAGGCTCTATTTCTGTTTTTAAAACAATTTTTTTATCTTCTTTTTATTGGGTTATTCTTGAAAACAATTGCCAAGTAGCACATGGTTTCTTGTGCAACATGTGTTTCTCTACTTTATAAATGCAACATGAATGTTTAGCAAGAATGATGCCCAGGACAAAAGGAAACTCCCTCCTTCATATGACCAGAGGAGATACTTCTGTCCCCAAGATTTTCCCCATAATACTTGGAATTCTACTATTAGCAATTCATTCCTTTGTGTTAACTATTGGGTCCTTCTACTCTTTTTAATAAAAATAAGTTTAATGATTTCTTATTTTTTACCTCACATAGTTTCTCCTGGTATCCTTTTTCCTCCCCCCAAGGATCCATCTCATATAATATGTGATGTTTTTAAAAACAAAAAGAAAAGAAAAACCGTGAGGGAAATTGAGTATAACCAATTAATATATGGAAAAATTCTGAAAATATGTGTAATGCACAAATATATATGCAACCCAAATTTGTGGATCTCCCATTGTTGCAAAGAGATACAGAGAGTCTTTGGATATCTCTTCTTGAGAGTCATACTTATCCTTTGATATTTTGCTACATTCATTTTTTTATTGTTTGTAAGTATTTCCATTTGCTTTGTTATAGTATTATGTATATTCTCTCAGCATTAGTTTTTGTAGATTTCTTCATGCTTCTCTCTCCATCACATTCATCATTTCTTACAGAATAGTAATATTCCATTACATTTATGTACCATAATTTGTTTAGCTATTCCCCATTTGATGAGCAACTACTTTGTTTCCAATTATTTTCTATCAAAAAAATGCTGTTATAAATATTTTGGTGTATATGGGGAATTATTTTTTATCAATGGCCTCCTTAGGTTTTAAGCCTAGTAATGCAATCTCTGGGTCAAACAGTATGGACATTTTCATCACTTTATTCATGTAACTCCAAATTGATTTTCTGTAGTGGTTGTATTGATTCACAGCTCCACCAGCAATGCACCAGTGAGCTTACATTTCTACAACCCTCCTCCCCCACGACATTTGGTATACCTATATTTTATCATCTTTGATAAAATTTACAGGGTATGAGATTGTTTTAATTTGCATTTTTCTTTTTGTTAGTGATTTGGAGCATTCTTTCATATGGTTGCTAATTCTTTTGACCATTTATCTATTGGGGAATGGATTTTATGCATACACAAGTGTGTACATGTGTATATATCTGTATCTGTCTTTTGTTTATTTATTTTGGATACCAAACTCTTATTAGAGAAATTCATTACAAAGATTTTTTCTTTCTCATTTGACCATTTACTCACTTATCCTAGGTACATTAATTCTGTTTGTATAAAAGCTTTTCAGTTCCTTTAATCAAGTTATCTGTCTTATATAATTACCTCTAGACTCCATTTATTTTAAAAGAAAGGAGCTAACCTCTTAAAAACACCAATGGCTTTGCTGACAGCCAAGCTGTTTCTAATAACTAGGCTCTGCCCTTTACCCTTGAAACTCATGCATTTTTATTTTTGGATATTCTCCATCCCAAAGCTTTATTTATAGCATTATAGAGTTATACCACAAATAACTTTTCCTTATTTATGGCTAGTGACTAAAATCATTATTAGGTATATGCACCAATCAGGTTAATAACAATATTTAGTCACTCATTCTTTCCTCCCACTAAGTCTCAGATTAGGGGCTTCTAGTCTGCCTTGATTCCCCTCCTTTGAAAATCCTTGCCCTTTTATTCTTTAAAAAAAGGAAGAGTAGGAGGAGACTTGAGAAAAGGTTCTCTCTTCCTTCAGATAATTGGGAATGTATTAATTTTTTTTCTCTCTCCAAGATGACCTAATGTCACAGGGTCATAGATTTAGATCTAGATGAGAACTTGGAGGTTCTCTATTCTAGCTTCATCCCCCATTCGTCAGTCATCTGAGATACTGCTACAAGACATTTGTTAATTGTGTCATTGCCCATGAACATCGTAGCTATACTATAAGTGTGTGGGGATGTTGACTCATAGGATCATAGATTGAGAGCAAGAAAAGGCATTAGGGTTCACTGAGTCATTGAAGAGAAGTGGTCTCTCACCATTGAGGTTCCAGTGGAGGACACCAAGAGCTCACCAAGGGCTAGAGGCAACAGAGAGTATTGGGCAGATTGCCAGACTTGAGTCAGCATGACAATATCATATACTTGTTAGCTATGGAACCTTGGACAAGTCACATAACCTCTCTGGTTCAGTTCTCTCATCTATAAAATGAAGGGGGTTGGACTCAATGGCTTATAAGGTCCCTAAATCAATTATTTTTTGAGTTCAAATGCTCATTTTACAAATGAGGAAAACTGACAGAAAAATCTCTTTCCACTGCCACTAATTTCATTGAATAATAAGTTAACTAGACCCTCCTTCAGATTTCATGGAAACTGTTAGATGAGTAATGTAGCTATTATTTCTAAGAAAGGCAACAAAGCTTGAAGTCATTATTTTAATCATTTTCTTTGTTTCTTTTCTTCTTTTCTTTTTGTCCAGGCTCAACTAGCCCTGCCCTACAACCTAGCAGAGACCCAGGTAAGTTGTTCATATTTTCTTGACTCCTGCCATTTTTTTCCTATATTATTTGAACATGATGAAAATTAACAAAGTAGAAATGACATGCATGACAGTGCTATACAGATATGGAGTTTGGGCATGGGAACCTAGATAGGGTGGGTATCACAATCAGCAATACAGTAGTTGCCACCATCCCTATTGTATATACTATTAACCTTTGGAGACTTTCCAGAATCCCTTAAAAGGAGACTCTGGGAATATGTTGGGAAGAATCTTTCACCATATAAGATAAGAATCAAGCATTATATTTAGGTTTTTACTTCTATCCATCTCTGTTAACCAATGGCATATGACTGTATCCATAACTATTCTCCCCACTGACTTCTACCCCCGATCAGGAACTAAGATACTACTTAGAATAAACCAGATCCTGAGTCTGGTACTTGTATTTATAAGTAATACCCAAAGATTTTTATGTAACACCACAGCTCAGGGCAGAACTCTGTTCAGAAGAGCTTCTTGAAGTTCATGCACAGGTTTTTCTCTAAGTTGGAAGTTTTCTTTCTGCCATATGGTATTGTATTGTAGGGCCCTCTGGGAATGACATTTTCTATTCCATGTATCATGGTAGGGATGGGAAGGCGGAACAGGGATCAAAGATGGGTTTCTAAGATATTCATCTTTTACTTGATTGACTAGAATGTCATCTACAGTCCCAGCTTGACCCCATAGAGGCTATCGGGGTCTCTGAGATAGACTGAGACGGTAGAAAGGTCATAGGTTCTAGAGCCAAAGGACCTGTGTTGAGATCCTGGCTTTGCCACTTACTAACCTGTGACCTTGGGTAAAGCACTTAATCTTCCTGGGTCTCAGTTTCTTCATCTGTAAAATGAGAGGGTTGGACTTGATCATCTCTGAAGCTCCTTTTAGTTCCGTTGTTAGATACGGTGTTATGCTTCCCTGACATCTCCCACATCTTCCTGCCTCCCAGAAATGTGAGCCAGTTTTTCTCATCACAAATGACCTGATAGAGACAAGTGTGGCTTCCAGGATGGGATTTACTTTTATGCCATTGTAATCAGCGGCTATGTTTCTGTGAGTGAGAATGAAGAAGCATTAGGTTCTCATGCATCCTACTGCCTTTTTATTAGCACTGAAGCTGCTAGTGCTTGGCCATATAAGAGTATAATTGAACCAAGCTAATCTACACCTTAGGGCAATGTATTTTTTATTGATTCCAACTCTACATTATTATTGTTGCTTAATGAGGAGCTAATGTAATTTCTAATGAAGCCACATGGCCCTTGGATAGATGAACTCAGATTTTATTTCCCCTGTGATGGAATATACTCTCTTCAATTAAAAACCCGAGAAGTAAAATTAATACAAATGTAAAATTTTTCAAAGATTAGTGTCAAGACAGCAGCTTTTTATTATGCATGTAAATTCTTCAATAATGGGATGGAAGAGGAGGTCTTCAAATGTGTATCTGAGATGGTTTCAATAGCAAAGGAGGCTTTGAAGGAGGATGGGAATCTATAGCTCTTGTCAAAGAGCTGCAGGTCTGCATTGACCTGAGGTTCCTTCCCTAGTTCCAACCTCCTTTAATTACTGCAAGGACCATTGTGGTGAAATGCCACTGACAAAGCTTAGGATTGTTTTTGGAATGTGGGTTGGACCCTATCCCTTCCTCTGCCGATGCTGTCTTGTGTCAGGGCTACCTACTCCTTAGGATCTTCTGATTTGTCTTATAGAAGTACGAACTGATTAGTTGGAGAAGGTGCATCATACTTGACCCCTGAGTATGCTCTCACCAGCATTGTCCCAAAGGGAAGGAGTAGTTTATTTGATCTTAGAGAGCAGATGCTTTTGTCTGAGCCAGAGGAGAGGAAGGGAGGGAGGGAGCTAGGAATTTTTAAGTCTTCTCTCTGTGCTAGGGGTTTGGAGTAGAGAAAGTGAAAGCCACTTCTGCAAATGTTTCCAGTGGAGCCCGGGGGAATGTAGGAGAAGAAAATCATATGGGCTGTTAAATATTTGGTCCTCTCTTTCTTCCACCCGACAGGCTGTTAGGGTAACTCTGGGACAAGAGGAGAGTCAGCTGATGGAGCAGATCCATTTCTGAGGCAAGCTTAGCACAGCCAGCTGTTAATGCAAACTGAACCTCAGGGGGTGTTTTGAGGGTCATCTTGGAGGAGACCCAAAATATCCTTCTTTTGATAGATGATTTCTGGGTTGTCTGGGTCGTGTTTAAATCGATTCTCTCTCCCTAGCCAGGCCCTGAAGCTTTGGGAGGATGGAGCTGCGGGTTCTGAGCAGATGAGGGAGTCGGGGAGGGGGAAAGCTGTTGGCAGGCCCCAGAGACCAATGGCTTTCCTCCTAAGGATTCAGACTAGGATGGGCAAGGGCAGGGCACGCAATTAATTAGAGCATACCTGGTGGGTGAGAAGGAACTTAGAGTTTTTCTGCCAATTTTCCTCCTTTTTGCCAGGAAGCACAGCTTTTGACCTGGGGTTCCTTCTTTACCTTCCAACCTCCTTTAATTAGTGCAGAGACTATTTTGGTCAAATGCCGTTGACAAAGTTTAGGATGTTTTTGATCCTTCTTCCTTCCTGTGGAGGGACTAAATTCCCTGACAGTCACCTGGTTATTGAAGAGCTTGAAAACCACAGAGCTCCCCAGTCTGTTAACAAGTCCATTTACACTATTGGCTAAACTCCAGGTAACCTTATGTGGCATTGGGGTGGGGGAATAAGGCGGAGAAGGGAGCAGTATCAAGGAGGTAGAATTCATAGGCTCTGAGATACCCACCAGAAGAAAATATGAATGTAAATTTTTTCAGAAAGCAACACAAAAAGCAATTAAGAATGTGAAAATGTTATAATACGACAAACATTTTGAAAGAACCTACTTGTGCTAGAGACTATGCCAAGTTCTGGAAAGACAAAAAGTTTAGATAGATACTGCTCTGGGTCTCAGGGAGTTTACAGTCCCGAACTAGACTTATTATTTCATCATAGCCTGCTCCACCAAAAGCACCACCAAAGTAGGGCAGCAGCTTCTCTCTGTGAGCCTTGTGGAGTTGCCTAGAACCCTGGGAAGTTAATAGAGTTGCCCAGAGTGACACAGCACATACATACCAGAGGAAAGACTTAAACTCAGGTCTCCCTGACGCAAAAGCAGCTGGATGATTCAATGGATGGCACTCTGGGCCTGGAGTCAGGAATACCTGAGTTCAAACCCAGTCTTAGATGTTTACTAGCTGTGTGACCCTGGGTAAGTCACTTAACCCAGTTTGCCTCAGTTACTTCACTATAAAATAAACTAGATAAAGAAATGGCAAACTGCTCCAGTATCCTTGCCAAGAAAACCCTAAATGGGGTGACCAAGAGTCAGACACAACTGAAATGACCGAACAAGAACAATGGCATGAAATTTAAATTTCATTTGTTAGGTAGCAATAACAACAGCTAAGATTTATTTTGAATTTTCAAGTTGGCAAAGCAATTTATACATATTATCTCATTTGATCCTCACAACACTGTGAAGTGGCTGCTATTATTATATTCATACTACAGATAAGGAAAACTGAGACAGAGAGGTGAAACAGTGTGCTTAGAGTGACATACCTAGTAAATCTCTGAGGCAGGCCTAGAGCCGGGGTCTCTCTAGCACCATGTCCAGTCGGCACTCTGTCCTGCCAAATAAATGCTTCAATAGCCAGCGTCTTGCAGAGTTTTTGAGCAGAAGAATAGCATGACCAAGATTCCTATGAGTAAGAAAGGCTACTCTCTCAGCAGGCTGAAGGATGCATTGATTAGAAGGAGAGAACGAGTGAAAGAGGAAGCATCCCTTAGTAGCCTACTGCAATAATCTAGGGAAGAGATGTTGAGGGGTCTCTGTGTGTACTGCCTGAAATATTACAGTGGCAGCAGGAAGAGGGTGGAAGGGACGTGTCCAAGATGTAAGAGACAGGATGGTGCTATCAAAAGCAGATTGGCCATGGTGTCCAAGGATTGAGGTTCAATATGACACACTACCAGTGTAGGTCTGAGGTAGTCAGGGAATATTTCCCAGAGATGTTTAAAAAGCAGGGTTTTGAAGGAATAATAGGACCTTGATCAGCAGAGGGAGGGAAATTTCAGGTTCAGGGGGTTCACATTCAACTTTTTTTTAAATTTAAATTTTACTTTTTTAGAAAATTAACTTTTCTTTATTTTAATTTACATCATTCATTTCTACAAGATTTTGAGTTACAAATTTTCTCCCTGTTTTTCCCCTACCCACCACCCCAAAACAGCGATCCTACTGTATACCCCCTCCCCGAATCTGCTTTCTCCTATATCCTCCCCCATCACCCCTCTGACTTTCTCGTAGGGCAAGATGGATCTCCCTACCCCAATGCCTGTATATCTTATTTCC
>CM053590.1:126759232-126777140 GCA_028646515.1 Pseudochirops corinnae
TTCTATTTTGCCCTCTGGTTCTAAAACATCAGGGTAATTTTCCTTGAGAATTTCTTGAAGGATGATGTCTAGGTTCTTTTTTTGATCATGGCTTTCAGGTAGTCCAATAATTTTTAAATTCTCTCTCCTGGATCTATTTTCCAGGTCAGTGGTTTTTCCAGTGAGATATTTCTCATTGCCTTCTATTTTTTCATTTGTTTGGATCTGTTTAATAGTATCTTGATTTCTCATAAAGTCATTAGTTTCCATTTGTTCCAATCTAATTCTGAAGGAATTATTCTCTTCAGTGAGCTTTTGAGATTCTTTTTCCATCTGGAAAATTCATTTTTTTAAAGGCATTCTTCTCCTCATTGGCTTTTTGAGCATCTTTTGCCATTTGAGTTAGTCTATTTTTTAAGGTATTTTTTCTTCAGTCGGGTTGTTGACTCTCTTTTCATGACTTTCTTGCATCCTCATTTCTCTTCCCAATTTTTCCTCTACTTCTCTTATTTGGTTTTCAAAATCCTTCTTAAGCTCCTCTATGGCCTGTAACCAGTTGATATTTTTCTTGGAAGCTTTTGGTGCAGGAGTTCTGACTGTGTTGTGTTCCTCCTTTTCCATGCTTTGATCCTTTTTGTCCCCATAAAAGGAATCTAAAGTTGGATGGCTGTGCTTGCTTTGCTTCCTTTGCTTGCTCATGTTGCCATTCAATTACTTGACTTTTGAGCTCTTTGCCACAGTAGAACTCTGATTCCAGAGGGGAGGGCTTTGTCACAAATTGCTGGGGTTTTTGCAGCTGCTGGAGCCATTAGTTGTGTGCTCTTTGAAGCCTCTGCAGGCTCTGGCACCTGGTCACATACCCTAGGACCTCCACCAAGACAGCAATCCAGGTCCAAACAAGTTAAAGCAAGAGCGATAACCCCTCAGAATGGTCACTTGGTTCTCCTACAATCTGTAGGCCAGGAGCTCTGAAGCAGCCAAGTGAAGGTGGTTGCATGGCCACCATGCCTGAGCTGCTTTTCCCTTCCAAGGGCAGAGGCTGGACTGTACTCTTGGTCCCCTTGTTCCCAAAGTCCATGCTGACCTCTCACTTTTTCTTTGGAATTTATGGGTTGATAATTCTGGAAATGGCCACAGCTGTTGGTGATCTACTCTCCTGAAGTCCCTCCCGCCTTGGCTGATAGGGGCTGCCCTGGGTCTAAAACCATGGGCTCACTGTGGGGGCTGGTCTCGCCTCCCAGCACACTTTGATGAATCCTTCCTGTCCACCAGTAAGGCTGCCTTCAGCACGAGATTTGTTTCTCTCTGTCACTTTGCGGGTTCAGTAGCTCTAACATTTGCTTAGAGTTATATTTTATAGGTATTTGAGTTGGTTATGGGGGCAGCCACGGAGTTTTCTGGGTTCTACGCCACCATCTTGGCTCTACCCCCCTACCTTATTTTCTTAAAAAAAAAGAAATCAAAAATATTTTATTGATGCTCCCTCCCCTCCCCATCTCCATTGTTTTTACTTCCCAGTCCCCCCCCCCCGTCACTTTCTCACTCTCTCTGTCTCTCTCTCTCTTTCTCTCTCTCTCTCTCATTTTCTAGGATCTCCACCAGGAAGGGGAGCAGCACAGTCAATGACACGCCCTGGGGCTGATACTGTGCTTCTTCCTCTTCCTCCTTCTTTCTCCCTGTATGTATGAACTTTTCCTGGCTACTGCCCTGGAAATGGCCTCTGCTGTCTTGCTGATCAGATTCCATTTCATTTTCTTATTTCAGTCACCTTCCGACATCTGTCACCTCTCCTGTCCGTCTGCATTCTCTCATCTCTTTTGCCATTGCCAGTTTCACCAAGCAGGAGAATGACCTTGTTATCACAAGTTCCATGCTGTCCTCCAGGGTCAGAATTTGAGTATGTTGTGTGTAAAGTGAATCATGACACCACCTTCTGTGACTAGTCACAGCTGACTGTGTGACTGACCTTGATAATGCATCTTAGCCTGCCCTCCTATACCTAAAGTTTCAGTCAAGGAGAAAGTGGATGTCAAGTCACCTATTTGTGTGTTACCCTAGAAAACTCAGGGTTTTTTTTTTTTTCTCTAGGCTCTCTCTATGGCAAGAAACATGCCCCTTATTGAGGTTTATAAATCTGGGTTTTGAACCAGGTTTTAAATTTAATTTTGTTTTTTACTCCAAATACTCCACTATAATACTCTCTCCACTATATCATATTCCCTTCCATTGAGGGTGGCACATCATACTACTCGTCAGGCAGATTGAGATTATCAGGTTTGGATCCCCCCAAATTTACATATTTTATTTATTTCATTAAACATTTCCTAATGAAATCAAATAATTTAAAATTCATTTTTAAAAATTTTGAGTTCCACATTCTCTTCTTCCCTCCTATGTCTCCACCACTCCTCAAGAAGTCAAGTAGTATGATATCAATTATTCATGTGAAGTGATGCAAAACATTTCCATATGAGTCATTTTGCAAAAGAAAACACACATACAAAAAAAAACCCAGGAAAAAATGAAGTGAAAAAAGTGTGCTTCAGTCTGCACTCAGAGTTCTTCAGTTCATTCTCCCTAGAGGAGGATAGCATTTTTCATCAGGGTCCTTTGGAATTCTTTTGGATCACTGTCTTGATCAAGGTAGCTAAATATTTCACAGCTGATCAACATTACAGTATTACTGGGCAGCTAGGTATCACAGTGGATAGAGTCCTGGGCCTAGAGTCAGGAAGATTCCTCTTCTTGAGTTTAAATGCAGCCTCAAATACTTGCTAGCTGTGTGACCTTGGGCAAGTCACTTAACCCTGTTTGCCTCAGTTCTCACCTGTAGAATGAGCAAGAAAAGGAAAAGGCAAACCACTCCATTATCTTTGCCAGGAAAACTCTAGAAGAGGTCACAAAGAGTTGGTCATGGCTAAAAATGACTGAACAAAGACAATATTGCTGTTACTGTGCACCATGTTCTCCTGGTTCTGCTTACTTCATTTTGTATCAGTTCATATAAGACTTCTCAGACTTTTTGACACCATCATAAGTATACTTTTTAACAGGAGGAATGCAATTTCTTTTTCAACAATATTATAAATTTGTGATTAGAGTGACATTGACCCTTTGATCGGTGGGTGAGTTTGAGTAGTTTTCTTTGGCTTAGAAAAGTGTTTTTTATTTTTTTAACTTTAAAAGACACCCAGAGGGTAGTAGGCAACAATTCCTCAAGCATTTATTAAACAGATGCAAAGACAAAAAAAATGAAAATCTTCACCTTTAGAGTGTTGACATTCCACTGAAGGAATACAACATGCACACAGCTAAGTAGTCAATAAGCTTTTAAAAGCACCTACTGTGTACACTAGGCACAGTGTTAAGCACTGGGAATACAAAGAAAGCCAAAAGACAGTCTCTTTTTTCAGGGAGCTCACAGTCAACATTTGAACAACTATGTACAAACAAGTTACATAAAATGGAAATAATTCACAGTGGGCTTGTGGTAGAAATAAAGGTGATCAGGAAAGACTTCCTGCAGAAGTTAGGATTTTTAGGGGCATCTAGGTGGTGCAGTGAATAGAGCACCTGCCCTGGAGCCAGGAGGACCTGAGTTCAAATGTGACCTCAGACACTTAGCACTTAGTAGCCGTGTGACCTTGGGCAAGTCACTTAACCCTGATCGCCCTCCCCTCCCCCTCCCTCCCCCCCCAAAAGAAGTTAGGCTTTTAGTTGGGACTTGAAGGGTTCCAGGAAGTGGAGATGAGGAAGGAGAGCATTCCATATATGTGGGAAGAGTCAGTCAGCATGACCAGAGTCTGGAGATGGAGTTGTTTAAGAAACAGCAATGAGGCCAATGTAAGAGTGAATATGAATGCATGATTACAATGGGACGAGTGTGTGTGTGTGTGTGTGTGTGTGTGTGTGTGTGTGTGTGTGTAAGGTATAAGAAGACTGGAAAAGTAGAAAAGGGCCAGGTTTCAAAGGACTTTAAATGCTAAACGTTGGATTTTATATTTGGTGGTGATAGGGAGTCATTGGACCTTATTGGGTAGGGATATGAAATGGTCAGACCTGAATTTTAGGAATATCAACTTGATAGCTGAAAGAAGGATAGATTGGAGTGGGAAGAGATTTGTGGCTGGTAGACCAACTACAGGGCTATTTTGATAGTCCAGACATGAGATTATGAAGGCATTCTCTAGGAGGGTGGTAGTGTCTGAGGAGTGAAAGGGTGATATTGTAAATAAATTATTTATACAAAATTAATACAAATTAAGTTTTTTTTGAAGGGAAATACTAACTGCTGGGAAGATAAGGAAGGTCTTGTGTAAAAGGTGATGCCTCAGATGAGTCTTGAAGATGGGCCAGGGAGTCTTAGAGGTGAAAATGAATAAGTAGAGTATTTCATTATGGTGTCATAAGAAATGACAAGCAGGATGATTTCAGAAAAATTGGGAAACACTTATATGAAAGCTACAAAGTGAGGTGAGCAGAACCAGGAGAACAATGTGCACAGTAACAGTAATATTGAACAATGAAGAATTGTGAATGACTTAGTTATTCTCAACAATACAATGATCCAAGACAATCCCGAAGGACTTATAATGAAAAATGCAACGTTTCCAGAGAAAGAATTGATGTTTTCTGAATACAGACTGAAGCACACTATTTTTACCTTCCTTCCTTCCTTTCTTCCTTCCTTCTTTCTTTTTTCTTCCTTCTTCCTCCCTCCCTTCTTCCCTTCTTTCCTCCTTCCCTCCCTCTCTCCCTCCCTCTACGCCCTTTCTTTTTTGAGTCTTCTTGCACAAAATGACTGATATGGAATTATTTTACATGATTGCACATGTATAACCTATATCAAATTTCTTATCATCTCAGGGAGGGGGGGGAGAGACGGAGGGATAGAATTTGGAGCTCAAAACTTAAAAAAAAAACCATAAAATGTTAAAAAAAATTTTTTTACCTGTAATTGGGGGAAAATAAGATATTATTTTTAAAAAAAGAAGTAGAGAATTCCAATCATGGCACATAGTCTGGGTAAAGGCATAGGAATGGGAGATGAACCATCTATTACAAGGAAATCAGGCCTTCCAACAAAATATTCTACAGGCAACTTGTGGCTTTTTCTACTGATATATTGGAGGAGAGAAGAAGCATTGGTAATTTTGAATAACAGTTCACATGTACCTTAGAATAGAATCATACATGCAATATAGCATACAGACTCACTTGCATTTTCATGTGTCCAACTTTGAATTTCTCACGTGGCTATGCTGTCAGGATGCTGGAACCACAAAACATGATAGAGAGGAAGCCACAGATAATTCTTGAGACCAGCAATCAACTGTGGTTGCACTTGAAATCTCTCCCTTGTTCTGCACTATCTTCCGACTGCCTATACTCATGTTATTACATTCATAATTGTGGGCTTCTCCCTCACCTGGCCTGCCCATTTGTTCAGCTCTGATCTTTATAGAGCACTGGGCCTGAAGGAAGACCTGAGTTAAAATCTGGCCCCAGACACTTACTTGGTGTGTGACCCTGGGTAAGTTTGCCTCTGTTACCTCAACTGTAAACCTTGAAAGATTGCTGTAAAGATCAAATGAGATAATTCTTGTAAATCTTGTTTAGCAGAGTGCCTAGGACTTAGGAGGTGCTGTCTAACTGCCTGTTCCCTTCTGTATCCTTCAGCTCATTCGTGTCTTTCAATTCAACCAAGAACATTTGCAAACCACTCCAATAAGGGATCGACCTTTCTCTACAATGAGGGATAGTGGGAAAAGCCCTGGCTCTAAAGGCAGGGGACCCGGGTTAAAATCCCATCTTGAATAACTCACAACTTGTGTGACTTTGGACAAGTCATTTAAGATCCCCAGGCCTCAGTTTCTTTATCTGTGTAAGGAGATGGCCTCTGAGGCCCCTTCTAGCAGTTCTAGACCTCTGATTCTATGATCCTTCTCAGAGGACACTCCTTACTACATAGCCATCCTGAATGGACAATGGACTGGGATGACTGACAGGGAAGAATACTCTGCCTAGAAGCATTATCCCCTGGTGAGTGAACTTCATTTTTATTTCTCTCCAGCAGTGAGTTCTATGACTTGAAAAGTATCTTAGACTCCTAAAGTCTCAGGGCTGGAGTAGATATCTGATGATATCCAGTCCAACCCTCACCAGAGCAGGCATCCCTAACAACTGGCTGTCCACCCAGTTGCTAGAAGACCTCCAGTGTAAGGTTACATGATGAGTTTCTAATACAAAGACCTAATGGACAGCCAAAGACAAGTTATTTATAATCCTGGAGAAAGCCAACATACTTGGCTACAGTTTTGGTGTGAGGCAGAGCAGATGGCGTCCTTACCTGGAACACAGAATGTCACCCTGCCTCTCTCTGTGTTGGTGATTGGGACTTGTGTGGTATGCCCAAAGCATACTCACGACAAAGCCATAGCTTTGCCTATGACTAATTCATTTGATCAAAGACATTCAGGCAATGGCAAGGTTGGGAAGACAATGTGGTGTAGTGCAGAGAGGGCTACAATTCTAGTTGGAGGACCTGGTTCAAATAACATTAAACACATAGGATTGTAAAGGAAACATTATAATGAAATAAGAACATATTCTCTTCCCATTAAAATCCATGGACCACTTTGGGGTGGGATAAGGAAAGTAATTCATTCGACAAACAGGTACTGTGTTAGAGCTTGAGAATACAAAGGCAAAATTAAAACACCTTGTGTTCTACCAGAAATATTCTTATTTCCACAGTAATTCTCCATTGAGTAAACTGAGGTCCATAGAAATGAAATGACTTGGCCAAAGTCATGCAGTTAGTAAGAGGCTGAGCTGGTTCTCAAACTGGGACTCTTTCTACTACACCACAGCTTCCATAGACATCTTGGAAGTCAGCTGTCTTATATAGACAAACTGGGGCAAAGGTAGTTACTTCCAAGCTGGAAAATGATTTTATTAATTTTACAAGTGATTAAAGTAATTGCAGTGATGCCTTTTAAAATTTAAATCCATCCACACCATGCTAAGTAGGGATAGGATAGCTAACTGGGTTATTTCTGTTTTATTATAGATTGTCTTTGATCACTAGGCTTTGTCTTATTACTTGGGCTAATTTAGAGTTCTGTGATGAGGAATCAGAGGTAATAAAAGTGATTTCAAGCTGTTAGTTTTAGATTCTGTAAATGTGAACCATTGTTATTATTAAATGCTGTGTGAGAAAATGCTTTCCATATGTTATCTCATATGTTCTCTGTAACCATACTTTTTCTATAGGTCCTACAAATTATTATTAGGTGAAGAAAATTTAGACACGTTAAACAACTTGGCCAAGAGTCACTCAACTAGTGAGATATAGAGCTAGTACTCAAACCAAGGTGCTCCATCCTTCCTTCCTTCCCTCCCTTCCTCCTCCCTCCTCCCTTCCCTCTTTGACATTGAGCAAGTCACTTAAAACTTCTCATTTCTCCAGGCAAGTCTCTAAGACAATAAGTTGCAGAGAAGGTGCTACCTTGAATTAGTAGGGAGAGTTTTTTAAATGCATGAATTCACAGATCCAGACCCTATCTCTATTCCAATCTCTTTATCTATCCTGTCAGACCCATTATTGTGTAGTGGAGAGAGAGCAGGCCTTGGAGCCAGGAGGACCTGGGTCCTTAAACTTAGGGCTCTCTGCAGTTCTCTGTGACTGTAAGGTACAGAGAAAGTAGCAATCTCAAATGACAGAGAAAGTTTCCTCATCTGGAAATCTCCCATGCCAGTGAGGTCCAGTTGATACCTCACTTGAGCCTCATAACAATTTTGTAAGGTATTATTATTCCTGAGGAAAATAAGATTCATAAAGATGAAATGATGTGCCCAGGGTCACACTGAGGCTATATGTTACAGGTGAGACCTTCAGGTGACCCTGAAGATACCATCATTTTGTCTACTATGCTACAGTGCCTCCTCCTTGAAGTTCCCAATAACTCAGAACCAATGATAAATCCAAGGACCCTTTGGAAACATGGGAGCAAATTGCCCCTGACCTTCCTACCAGGGCTGACTCTCAGTTCTTCCCTACTTATAGCTGAATAGCAGGTGAGAGAAAGGAGGCAACCAAATATGGTTCACTCAGTTCCTCAATCAAATATATTATTGCCTCCCAGGAGGGCTGTCCCCTTGGTATAAGTTACACAGGCTCAATGTTCTCCTTTCTGATTTGTGTTAGAATGAAAAAGAAATTTGATTTCCAAAAGCAGAATGTTATTCATCCTGTTCTATTCTATGAAGTCAAAAAGCTAGCAAGGGCAGTGGAAGAAAAGGCTTCTTTTCCTGACCTCAAGCTTTTAAGAGATGTGTGTTCCTTTGTGGGTAAGTTCCTTGTATGCCTTCCAGTAATGGGCAATAAATGGGCAGTTATTTAATTTGGAGTAAGCACTGAAGGGATATTGATTATCTGGCATGTATAAAACAGACTTCAGCTTTGAACAATGAACACCTCCAGCACGAAAGAGTTTTCTCAGGACTTCATTTGATGCTTAAAATAAAGCATACATACTTAAGAGCATGCCAGTAATTTACAATGCTCTGATCACTATTTACCTTGTAGGATCAGAGAGTATTCTGAGAATATGCTGGTGAGTATTCAAGGTGTCAGGCACAGAAGCAGGGTGTAGGACATCAGGGAGTTAGACCTAAAAGCAGGCTAGCATTTCCCCAGAAAGCTAGGCTCTTAGACAGAGGGTCTAATCTTAATGGATAATTATTAATTAAGTGCACACCGTGTGTAAAACTGCAGATACAAACACAAAATTTAAAAAAAAAGTACATAGATAAGTACACACTCATACATTCCATAATTTGAGGAGGGAGTAGGTAAAGTACAGTCAAGCTACAAGCATTTATTAATCACCTATAGTATATGCTTACTTAGTAATCACCTACAGTATATGATTATTTATTAATCACCTAGAGTATATGCTTATTTAGTAATCACCTACAGTATATGATTATTTATTAATCACCTAGAGTATATGCTTATTTAGTAATCACCTACAGTATATGATTATTTATTAATCACCTAGAGTATATGCTTATTTAGTAATCACTTACAGCATATGCTTATTAATCACCCATAGTATACACTGTGCCAAGAACTATGGTAGGTTGTTGGAATGCAATTAGGTCCTGTTTAATGGGTATAAGGAATTCTATGAAGTGGTGGCACATATTCAAATTTGTACTATTCGAAGTTATGATTAAATATAAGATATAGCAATTGTTTCCAGTCTAATGGGAATATATGAATAAATTCAAATAATGTGACCACTTCATGGGATTCATATTTGTACTGATCAAAACCTACCTACAGGGGTGGCTAGGTGGCACAGTGAATAGAGCACCGGCCCTGAAATCAGGAGGAGATGAGTTCAAATCCAACCTTAGACACTTAGCGCACATGCACACGCACACACACATTCACACACACATTCACACACACATACACACACACAAAACTAGCCGTGTGACCTTGGGAAAGTCACTCAACCCCAATTACACTACCTTCCCCCCTCCAAAAAGCAAAAACAAAAACAGAAACAAACCTACCTGCACAAGGGCAAAAATGAAAAAGTCCCTGTCCTCATGGACCTTACATTCTCCTGAGGAGATACCTTACATGTTGATAAATAGGTATATACAAGAGAAACATAAGATGATATTTGGGTGGGAGACATTGACACCTGTGGGATTAGGGAAGAGCTCCTGTAGAAGAGTTTGAGTTGAAAGAAACTAGAGGATTCTAAGAGGAGGAAGTAAGGAGAGTATATTTCTCAGTCATGGGGAATAGTCTGAGCAGATGCATGGAGATGGGAGACAGTGTTGCACAAGGAACAGCATGGCCAATTTGCCTATAGTGGGGGATTGGGAAGGGTGGTGATAAGGGAGGCTGCATATCCTGTTATTTTCTTCACTATTCCACCCTTTCAGGAACAAACAGTTCAGGATGTGCAAGGGCCTTTGTTTGGGGTGTATGAGGGCAATTACTTGTCTTACTTTATCTGTCTGCATTTATTAAGGGCCTACTTTATGCAAGATTACAGTCCTTAAGAACAGAGATTAATGAGCCATCCTGTTATTAATATTGAATACAAATGAAAATAAATAGATATCAAGGGCTCTGTAGGGTGAGTTGTCAACTTCTGTGCAATGGCCTCTTTCTTAACATTTCTAGCAGCTGATCTCAGTGATCAGCTCTGGCATTCCCCCACCCTTCACCCCAACCGATCCCAGTGCCAGGAAAGCTGATCGCTGTTCTGGAATCTTGAGGCACAAGCCTTCTCACCAGCTCTCTCTCAGACTCCAGCTAGTTCAGACTTACTAGACATCTTAAGTACTTTTTATGCAGAAGAGAAAAAAAAAGAACACCCTAGATACTGAAATGCCAACTCCATGATTTCCAGGTAAGTCTCACCCTCTTATCTTGCTTTTCCCTCTGACCTCCTGCCTCAGCAGGAGTGTATTTCTTTCCCCTGAGTTCTGTATGAACTCCTTTCCTTTGAACACCCAATGAAGTTGGACCTTGTGCAGTCAACTCATGAGAAAACTGATTCCCCAGTGGGAGAAAAGAGGTGGTGAATTCTTATTGCTAGACTTGTCTGTCAAAGCTCTGGTTTGTGGATATTTAAGAATGCCGCAGTGATGGGAACAGGTTTTTGCATAACTGTACAGGACATTCCAAAAGTCTTAGTGAAGTTTTAAGCTATTACAAGTATTTAAGTTTAAATATACCAGCACGTATTGATTTCAAAAATTAAAAAAAAAAACCAGGCTATTGGAAGAGGAATGTGACAGTAGTAATAGAGACAGAAGGTATTTAAGCCTAAATAGCTTTAATAGATTTGCCCTGCAAATAGTCTCTTACTAACGTTGAGTAATAGTCTTTAGTGGGCCCTGATTTCCTGGAGAATGACCAACTCTTGGTAGTTACATCTGACTGTACCATCCTTTTTCCACTCTGATTTTCTTCCCAGCACCTAGTTAGCACTTAGTGTCTGATGCTTAGTGGGTGCTAAATAAATGCTTAATGATTAAGTGATTGTGTGCTATTCTTCCTAATACACTTTATGCTTTGTTGGTCCATCTCCTGCTGCCATGCTTTTGCATAGGTTATTCTGGTCCCCCATGCCTGGAATGGTTTTTTTTTTTTTGTTTCTCATAGGGGCAGTTGGGGTTAAGTGACTTATACAAGGTCACATGGCTAGTAAGTGTCAAATATCTGAGGCCAGATTTGAACTCAGGTCCTCCTGACTCCAGGGCTGGTGCTCTCTTCACTGCACCACCTAGTTGTCCTTGCTGATATGTTTTGCTTCCTCACAAGTGGCTCTTGGAATCCCCAGCTCTCTTCAGAGCTCAGTAGGTGGGCCTCCTTCTATCCTAGTTCCTCTGCTTCTAATCCTCTTTATCTGCTCCTGATTTTCTTAGCATTTCCTTTAGGTATATCCATGTATATGTGATATTCTTCTTCACCAAAACCTCCGACTTCTATAGTAGAATGAGAACTTCTTAATGACCAGGATTCCTTTCTTTTTGTCTTTTCATTGGGCAGCATTGTTGGTAGAAAGAGCATTGGATTTGGAGTCTAAGGAGCTGAGTTTGAATCCAGCTCTCAGTTATTGAATATCTTTATTATCATAAAAATTCACTTTATCTCTCTGAATTTCAATGATTGGGCTAGAAAGATACCCTTAGCACAGTATCTTGGACCTAGTAGGGGTTTAATAAATACTTGTAGAGTTGAATTAATTATCTGGGTAATGAGAGAGAGCACATACAAGTCAAATTTTTTTTTTTGAGGGGGGGAAGGCAGGGCAATTGGGCTTAAGTGACTTGTCCAAGGTCACACAGCTAGTAAGTGTTAAGTATCTGAGGCTAGATTTGAACTCAGGTTCTCCTGACTCCAGGGCCTATACTCTATTAACTATGCCACCTAGCCGCCCCCAAGGCAAATTTTTTTCATAAGGCATTGATTAAACCTTTACTATATACCAAGTACTAGGCTAAACAATGAGACTCTACATACAAGCAGAAAGAAAGACAATCCAATCTGCGCCTCCAAGGAACCTACATTCTAATGGGAGAAGACAACATATGAAAGTGAATTGAAAAGGATATATATGTGAAGGTACAAGCCTCATTAGAGCCAATGGTTGCAAATTCTCCCTGACCAAGTATATTTTTTTCCATAGCAAAGAGGACACCTACCTTCTTTGATCATTTACCACCAAGATTCTTCTAACATCAACCTATACAAAAAAAAAAAAGTGCCGCTGGTTTCCATGGCCAGTGCTTTTAGGCACACAGGAAGCTCTGATTGTCGGGTTACAGTGTTCCTCCCCAGAGATGAGAAGCTCTCAGATACAGAGTGACTCATGATTTTTTGTTTCCTTTCAACAGGAGACATACAAAAGAAATCCCTGCTGTGCCCTGTAGAATCACTAATGATGTGTGTGGAAGCATTTGACCACAAGTACAAGCCAGTAGGGGATTTTTTCCCCCTAATATCTCTCAAGGGGTCCAAGAAAAATGAGATGAAAGTACATCTCTCACCTATTCCATACCCAGAAATGCTGCATAAAGAGGTATCTCACACATAATCGCATACTATATACACCAGGATATATTGATTTGGAAAGTATATATTTACACAGTCTTCTGGAAGAGGAGTGTGATAACAGGGATAAAGACTAAAACTGTTATGTTTAAACAGAGTAATTGCAAATGAGGAACTAACTGAGGGACACTGGATTTAGAATCACAGGGCCTGGGTTCAATTGCTATCTCTGTCACTCACTACCTGTATAACTTTAAACAAGTCAATTAACCTCTCTGGGGCTATTTCCTTAAGTGGAAAATGAGGGAGAGGAGCTGGGCTAGAAGGTTTCTTAAGTTCCTGCTAGCTCTAAATCTTTGATCCAATGAAAATATTTTGTTCATTTGGCCTATAAGCCTACATACATAGATTTTTCAGTAGTTTTTCATTTATGTCCAATTCTTCATGAGCCCATTTGGGGTTTTCTTGCCAAAGATGTTAGAGTGATTTGCCATTTCCTTCTCCAGCTCATTTTATAGATGAGGAAACTGAGGCAAACAGAGTGAAGTGACTTGCCTAGGGTAACACAGCTAGAGCCTGAGACAAGATTTGAGCCCAGGAAGAGTCTTCCAGACTCCAGGCCCAGCACTGTATCTACCTTGACATTTTGCTGCCCACCAGAGTATACACACATACTCTCTCTCTCTTTCTCTCTCTCTCTCTCTCTCTCTCATATATATATATATACATATATATATATGTATATATATATATGTAGAGAGAGAGAAAGAAACAGAGAGAGAGATAGATAGATAAACAGATAAATAGATAGATAGATAATATATACAACCACAGATATATTTAAAGAACCTGTGATTTCACTGACAAGATGGGCTTCTGAGGGACTCCCCTTACTGATACAGATTGGCAGATGCCTTGAAACTTGTGGTCTCAGAGAATTGCCACTGAGAGGTCAAGACTTACCCAGGATCACCTAGTTAATATGTGTCAGAGGTGGTATTTGAACAGTCTCCTGGCTTTGGGGCCAGCTTTCTATCCACTGTGCCTTGCCTCCTCTCTGAAATATTACATATGCAAATATACATAGTAAAAGGTGTAATTATTCCTTTGAAGTACTTAATGATTACAGCAAAAACCAATGACCTCATTTTTAATCTTTTTTTCTTCTCACAGAATCACAGAACCTCAGATGTCATTTAGTCCAAGTCATCTCTGAACAAGTATCCTAGCTATAACATACCCAGTATGTGGTCAACTAATCTTTGTAGCTAGATGGAGCCATGAATAGAGTGCTAGACCTGGAGTCAGGAAGACTTCTCTTTCTCAGTTCTAATCTGGCCTCAGATACTTACTAGCTATGTGACTCTGGACAAGTCACTTAACCCTGCTGGCCCCAGTTTCCTCATCTGTAGAAATTATCTGGAGAAAGAAATGGCAAACCATTGCCGTATTTTTGCCAGGAAAACACCATATGGGGTCACAAAGAGTCAGGCATGATTGAAATGCCTCAACAGCAAAAGTCTTTGCCTATTGACCCCTGGGAGGTGTGGGAGAACTCATTACCTTTCTAATCACTTCATTCCAGTTTTACATACTTTAATAAGACAATTTCCTTCCTTATATCTAAGTAGAATCTAACTCTTTTAAGTTTCCCTTCATTTTTCCTGCTTCTACTCTTGTCTCTCTCTCACTCTTCCATGCCCCCCTCCCCCTTCTTTCTGCCACGTCTCTTGGACTGGGAGAGAACAGACAGCTTTCTGCATTTGTGCCCTGGTCTTTTGCTTTGCAAAGTGATCAGAGGACGGTGACAGAGAATGATTCTTCTCTGTTCATCAGCGAGAAGGCACTCCAGTAATTTGATCGTGTGGTTAGTAGCACTTGGTCACTTGACAAACACATTGGGAAAATGATTTTCACCATAACAATGCCTCTTTAAATACCATTTCAAAGCCACAAGATTTATAACTCCCTCTGGCCAACCAGCAAATCAGCAAACAGCTGCAGCAGAAAGGCAAACCTTGGGCCCTGTTTTCCAAGTCAACAACGTTAATGAATGTCCCTGACTTTTCCACACTCCTGGATGCTGAGGGTATCTGGTGTTTGTCATCCTGCCATTGATGCAAGGACTTCACCTCTAGCCCTTGAGAAAGATGAGTATGTGACACACAAAGCAGAGAGCTGCAGGGGAAGCAAACAGCTGCTATTAAATAAAAAATCTGCATCCACAAGCAGAGAGAGGCAAGAACCTTTGTGTAGCCACCCAATGCAAATTCAGGAAGAAAGTGATTCTTATGCATACAGATGTACCCCTCCAAAGGACTGGCCATCATTATTCTCATTTTACCATTGAAGAAACTGAGGAATGCAGAGATTAGATGACTTGCCCAAGGTCACACAGCTAGTGAGTACCTGAGACTAGATTTTAACTCAGGTCTTCCTGACTCCCGGTTCAGCCCTTTATCCACTGGACCCACCAAGTTGCCATACAAAATATAATATTATTTTTTGTGTATGTGAGAGCACTGTGATAGGAAAAGGCCTTATATATAAGGTAGTACCTGAGACCTGAAGGAAGGGGGAAGAGTTCCAAGAATCAGAGGTGAGGATGGAGATTATTCTTGCTATGGGGAACAGGGAATTCTGTGGGAGATAGAATATTACATGGAGAACAGCAATTAGGCCAGTTTTGGCTTGAGCACAGAATGCGTGGCTGGGAGTAATGTGAACTAAGTCTGGAAAGGTACGCTGGAGTCAAACTGTGAAGAGCTTTAAATGCCAAACAAGAGAGTTGGCATTTTTCTCCGAGCAGCAGTAGGTAGCTACTGTAACTGCTTGTGCAGGAGAATGCTATGGTCATAATGATGCATTAGGAAGATTATTTTTGTAGCTGTATTAAGGATGAATTGCAGAGGCAAGAGATAGGAAGCAAGAAGACCAACTTAGAGGCTCGTGTAACAGACCAGGGCAGAAATAATGAAATTCTCAACCGGTGCAACCAAATTGTCCTTCCATATCTTGTAGTTGTTTAACAGACAGCCATCTTCTGTACTGAATTTTGAGTGATATATCATTTGCAGGAGACAGTTTTGATTTTGGTCCTTGTTAATCTTTTGTATCACTGGGGACCATTACGTCTATTTATTTTATACAAACACTGGGCATTCTACCTCTGCTTCCTTCATTGTGGAAATTATCCTTTTTAGTGCTGCAGTTTCTGGAGAATTGCCCTAGATTCAACATCAATGAGCCAGCCATACTTGGGAGGTAATATTTCATTAGCTCATTTGTGGTTCAAAAAGAAAAATAAAATAAGCTAAAGCATTTCTGGTACATTTGATCTGATTGGATCTGTTTACCTTAAGGAAGAGAAGAGGTTTTGTTTTGTTTTGTTGGAGGGACAGGGATGTATGGGTCAGGAAAGGTCACTGACAGTCCTACCCAATGTTCCTGTTTCACTTTCAAGCATCTCTTTCCTCCTTAGCTCTTTAGTCATAAAGAAGAGTGGCTAAATAGTTTAATTAGTAGCAAGATTTAGGGATTTTGTTGTTGAGTCATTTTCATTCCTGTCTGACTCTTCCTGACCCCAGTTCGGGTTTTCTTGGCAAAGATACTGATTTGCTTTGCCATTTCCTTCACCAGTTCACTTTACAGATGAAGAAACTGAGGCAAACATGGTTAAGTGACTTGCCGAGGGTCATGCGGCCAGTGTTTGAGGCAGGATTTCAACCAAGGAAGAAGAGTCTTCCTGATTCCAGGCCTGAAACTCTATCCATTGCACCACTTAGTGGCCCCAGGGTCTAGGGAATAGAAGTTAATATTGACATATCTAATGTAAATGATATGTCCCTCAAAATTAAATACGGAAGATGGCTGATGGTTAGACAAGCACAAGATATGGGTTGAGGACTTCATTATTTCTGCCCTGGTCTGTTGCATGGTGCTTTTTCTTCAGGCCTAAGGAAGAAGAGGCTCTAGAGTTTACTGCAATGCATGCCAGTTATTTAACAAGATTCTGGGGGTAGAACCTTGAAGGGAAAAAGTATTTGTAAGAGATATTCAGGATCATAAAGATGAGACCTAGAAGAGAATTTAAAGATTATTTAGTTCAACCACCTCATTTTATCAGTGAAGAATTGAGGCCTAGAAAAGTTAAGTTTCTTGTCTTTACTACTTATGCCAGTAGCAAGTAATAGAGCTCAGATTGAACCCAGGTCCTCTTCCTCCAAATCCAGTTTTTATGCCTTTATACTGCATTGCCTTTCTGAAGTTTAAAAAAAAAACTCTTTTCCTCCTCTGGGTTCCTTTCCCAACTTAGCATTCACAGGTTCGAAGTTTGAAATCCATGATAAGGAACCAGCCACTCCCAGGTGCAGAGTCTGTGTGTATTCTTAAAACTGTAACTCATGAGTCCCTACTGGTGAGCTTAATTTTAATACTCAGCTGAAACATACAAATTAACTCAAAGCAAAGGTCTTTACTAGGGTGACATAAATAGCTACAAAATCACTGCCCCTTCCCCAGCTCAACTTCCATAAACCAGTGGTAGGTACTCTGTCCTAGAAATATACACAGTATACATGGCAAGAATGGGCACAGACTTAAAATACTAGATGTTCAAAAAGTTTTACTCCCATTTTAAGTTATTTGAGTTTAAGACTACAAGTAAGACTTTGGAGACACCCTGTATTCCATTAGTGAGACATATAAGATACACATGTACCCAGGCCCCTTCGTATCTCAGATGCTATAGAGCCCTGATATTCTTGCTCTGGGTGAAGCATCTCTGCTGGATGGCATGCTCAGTTGAGTTCCTCGGGTCTCTCTCTTTACAGCTTGGAGCTCGATTGCCATTGCTAGCTCTCTTTAGACTCCATAGCCAACTCCCTCCTTTGCCGTGAGTGTTTAAGCTCCTCGCCTGGGCTCTATTTCTGTGTGTCTTTTTCTTCTCCCTTCTGAGGCACCCTGAGAAGAGAGGAAGATTCAAAGATCCACCCTCCACCCCTGAAGAAAAAAAAGCCCCTGCCCCCAAGGAGCTTACATTCTATTTTATAGGGGAAAACAAAAAAATTATAAAAATAAATAATAATAGTAACAAATAGCTAACAGTTACATAAAGTTTATTACATGTAAGACACTATGCTAAGCACTTTACAGTTATTGTCTCTTTTTTTACAATAACCCTGGGAGGTAGGTGCTGTGGTTATCCCTGTCTTTTGTTTGTTTGGAAGGGAAGGCAGGGCAATTGGGGTTAAGTGACTTGCCCAAGGTCACATGGTGTTAGGTGTCTGAGGTTGGATTTGAACTCAGGTCCTCCTGACTCCGGGGCCAGTGCTCTAT
>CM053590.1:126777640-126799059 GCA_028646515.1 Pseudochirops corinnae
GTCTTTGATCTGTATTCAGACTCCATAGTTCTTTGTCTGAATGTGGACAGTGTTTTCCATTATGAATCTTTTGGAATTGTCTTGGATCATCGTATTGTTGAGAAAAGCTACATCATAGCTGATCATCACACAATATTGTTATTGTGTACAATGTTCTGCTCACTTTACTCAGCATCAGTTCATGTAAGTCTTTCCAAGTTTTTCTGATATCTACCTGCTCATCATTTCTAACTTGTTCAGCCATTCCCCAATTGATGGGAATCCCCTCAATTTCCAATTCTTTGCCACCACAAAAAGAGCTGCTATAAATATTTTGGTACATGTGGGTCCTTTTCCATTTTTTATGATTTCTTTGGTATGCACACCTAGTAGTAGTATTGCAAGATCAAAAGGTAAGCACAATTTGATTGCTCTTTGGACATAGTTCCAAATTGCTCTCCAGAACGGTTGGATCAGTTCACAATTCCACCAACAATGCATTAGTGTCCCAATTTTCCCACATTTTCTCCAACATTTATCATTTACCTTTTCTCTCATATTAGCTAATCTGATAGATGTGAGGTGGTACCTCAGAATTGTTTTAATTTGTATTTCTTTAATCAATAGTGATTTAGAGCATTTTTTCACATGACTATAGATAACTTTAATTTCTTCATCTGAAAACTGCCTGTTCATATCCTTTGACCATTCATTACTTGGGGAATGATTTGTACTCTTGTTAATTTGAGTCAGTTCTCTATATATTTGAGAAATGAAACCTTTATCAGAAATACTGGCTGTGAAAATTATTCTCTAGCTTTCTGCTTTACTTCTAATCTTGGTTGCATTGATTTTGTTTGTATAAAACCTTTTAAAATTTAATATAATCAAAATTATCCATTTTGCATTTCATAATGTTCTCTATCTCTTCTTTGGTCGTAAATTCCTCCTTTCTCCATAGATCTGACAGGTAAACTATCCCTTACTCTTCTAATTTGCTTATGATATCACCTTTTATGTCTAAATCATGTGTCCATTTTTACCTTATCTAGTATACGGTGTGAGATATCTCACTTTCATAACTGATACCTCAGTACTTATTACCATCCCTGTCAAATAGCAAGAATTTAATAAATGAGTTTTCTTATATTTATTTATTCATTCATCACTCATTCACTCTTGTTACAAGAATAGCCCTCCTCCCTTTGCAATCCCATATGTTTTTGATCATATAATTTAAAGCACTTCTGTGTAATTCTTTATTTCTTATGTTTTTAAAATGACTTGCCCAAGAGCATGAGAATTAGGATATAAACCTAGCCCTCTCCTGACTCCAAGTCAATATACGATATCAGACTGTCTTATGTTCATTTTAGGATAAAACTTAGGTGACAAAGGCTTATAAGATGTCACCCTTTCTAGGGCCATTTGAAATTCTCCAGGAACCAAAGGATGGTGGAATTTCAGGCTACGGTAGACTAGTGAAAAGGTGGGACTTTTCCAGGGCCCTTTAAATCTTACCCAACAGAAGTATACCTATTCCAAAGACTGGCAAATTCTATTATTTCTTCTTTTTGGATTGTGAAATCACATTACTTGTAGGCTAGACCAATTTGTAATTCACAATAATTCAGATATAGACCAACTAGAAAATGTCCATAGAGCACTGTCTCAAATTAACAAGAATACAAATCATTCCCCAACTAATGAACGGTCAAAGGATATGTATGAACAGGCAGTTTTCAGATGAAGAAACTGAAGTTATCTATAGTCTTGTGAAAAAATGCTCTGAAGCACTATTGATTAGAGAAATGCAAATTAAAAGAGCATAACCAGAATGTTGAGAGGTTGGACATACCATATATATGGAAGGATCAGTTCAAGAAAATAAGGAAGTTTAACACAGAGAACAGGTGTTATAGTAGACAAGAGTCTTGGACTTGGAGTTAGGAGGACCTGAGTTCAAATTTTACTTCAGATACTTCAGAGCTATGTGACCTACACAAGTCACTTAATGTCTATTTGCTTTAGTTTCTTCAATGATCAAACAGGGATAATAATAGTACCTACTTCGTGGGGTTGTTGTGAGGATCAAATGATTTGTAAATCACTTGGCACGGTATGCAGCACACAGTAGGTGCTTAATTAATGCTTGTATTTTTCCTTAGTGGGATAGGCTAATTGACTTCAAGAATCTGAAGGAAGGGTTGTCATATGGATGAATTGGATTTGTATTTTTCTTGGTCTCAAAGGGCAGAACTAGGAGTATTAGGCAAAAGTTGCAAAGAGGCAAGCTTGGGCATGATGAAAGGAAAAAATTCCCTATAGGGTTTTCTAAAAATGGAATGGTTGCTCTGGGAGGAAGCAGACTCTCCCTCACTGGAGGTCTTCATTGGGAATATTGTCAGGAATTTGCTTGGTCACATACAGGTTGGTTTGGACTAGGTGGTCTCTGAGAATCCTTCTTAGCTCCCCAGAGATCTGAAGCTCACATCTTCATTTTCAGAGGTCTGTTAAGTGAATTAATGAGTTGTAAACAAGGTTATAGGGACTATATTTAAGCTGCTTAGAAAAAAAGAGTTGTTTTTAAGTGCCCTTGAATGCTTCATAAACTTCCATTTATCAGGGCCACAACTGATCTAATTACAATTAGTCATCACCTTACTGAAGTAGATTCCCTAAGGGCCCAGCATGAGATGACACGTTACTGTAAGTCTAGGGGTGCGAGTCAATATATGTACTTGACAGTCATAAAACTTTAATCTTGAAAAATATCCCCAAATTCTTTCTTAAGTACTACAAATTGCAGGGGTTTTACAAAATGATTGAGGCTAACATTGAGACATGTTGTGGTTAATAATTGGGACTGTATTGAAAGAGGGCCTGAGGGTGTGGGGAAGATTGGAAGGAAAAAAGAAAGAAGAGCATGAAACTAGATCCTCTGTTTCCTGTCACCCCGAACTGACCCTAGGCTATTAGTTAGAGGGTTTTTAAAAAAAGTTTTTATCTTCTGGGGGAAGAGATGAACAAAGAGGAATGTTAAAAACCTACATTCTTTGCAGGCTCTACTATTTAACTTAGTCATCATTTGTCTCTGCAGAGTGCCAGAGCTAAATATATTTTTAAAAAGCGTTTACTCTCTGGCATGGGCAGACTGGAAAACCGGATGGATGAGGAATTGGCCAGATGGCAGCAGATGCATGGAGCATCGAACTGCTGTGTTATCTGATAGGTCTCTTTGATTTGTGGGGGCTATGGAGGGTACAAAGAAATTGCTTTGCCAATAGAAATACATGTACATAGGCAAAGTTCATCTGCTTGGGAAACTATAGATTACCACTGATGGTCTCCAGGGGTGTGTGTGTGTGTGTGTGTGTGTGTGTGTGTGTGTGTGTGTGTGTGTGTTCTTTTCTGGTTTAACTCTGGGTCAGACCTATGGGAGGAAAGTATTTGAAAGGGTCAGAGCTGATGGGTACTCAACTATCAGGGATCTCAAGTCTTTGAGAGCCAGAGGGCCTGAGCTGTGGGTAGACTAAGAACCTTCAGAGCCCTGGGGACTATATGCAATGTTCCAAGTTCGTGGTTATCTCCTTCCCGAGTATAGATCTTGCCATTTTAAAATTTGGTTATGCATCTGATAAGAGATCTGGGGATTCACTGTGAGGTGTTTGCTGAGCCAGTCTTCTGGCCAGAGCTTCCTACATTTAGGTTCATAGCATTTGAAATGATATGTAATGGAAATTGTTATCATTGTCCTGGTCCTGATATGTCTCTGTCAATCACTGCAGAACCATGAAGGGCAAGGTCTCCCATCATTTAGTTTCTCTTCATCTTGTGACTGATTGGTTCCCAACTCCTACTCTGCTTACCTTTGTGATTCAAAGTCCCTTTTTGTTGGGGTCAAAATACTTCCCCCTCTCCATTTCTTCTTGGAACTCTCATTATCTAGTTTAGCTGCTACCCCTCTGGTGTCCCTGTCCTTTCTTTCCCTCCCTATCCATCTTGTCTTTTGGAATCTCCATTGGGGCAGTTAGGTGGTTCAATGGGTAGAGACTCAAGTCTGGAGTCAGGAAGATCTGAATTCACATCCTGCCTCAGACACTTACTAGCTATGTGACCCTGGGCAAATCATTTAACCTCTGTCTGCCTTACTTTCCTCATCTATTAAAACGGGGATAATGATGGCGCCTACCTCTCAGGGTTGGTTTTGAGGATCAAATGAGATAATGCTTGGACAGTACTTAGCACAGTGCCAGGCACACAGAAAGAATTACACAAATGTTAACCATTCTTATTTATTACCTATTACTCCTCCTTAGTAAGATTTGCTTCATCCTAGAACTCCTCATCTTATATTCTCTCCCTTTTCCTGTGCAAACAGAAACCTGGCTCCTTCTAATGCTAGTTGTTGCTTCTTTCATTTCCCCTGATAGGGAAATAATAGGAAAACAATAAATAAAAAAATAAAATAAAATAAATAGCAAAATAATAAATGGAAATAATAGGAAAAAAATAGAGTCAGTCCCCAGTGACATTTCCAGACCTTCCTTCTTTGTCTGTCATAGGAACATACATTGAGAGCTGCAAGAGAAATTAATTAAAGGTCATCTTCATTTTGCAGAGAAGGGAACTTAGAGACGTAAATGACTTGTTCAAGGTCACACAGCTTAGCAGAGCCCAGTGTGGACCCAGGTCCTGTCTCTACATCCAGCATTATTTCTGCTATACCACTCTGCGTCTGCATTCATCTAGAGAGTGTCCCAAAAGTCCAAGTGCAGTTTTAAGCTTTAGTAGTTACTAATCCAGATAATATATTATTATTCAATAGTTATTAATCCTTACAATGGGATGCCATGTATGAACTACCTTGTTGAGATCTTTTCTTCTGCCGTCTCCCAGATTCCACATCAATTACCCTTCTTTATTAAGGATCATGTGCTCATGTATTTAGAGCTGGAGAGTACCCTAGAGGCCATCGTATCCAACATCTACATTTTAAAGAGGAGGAAATTGAGGCCCAGAGAGGTCAAAGGGTCATAGATTCCAAGACAGAAAAGACATTAGAGGTCACTGAGTCTAACCTTTTAGTTTTACAGATGAGGAAGCTGAGGCCCAAAGACTGGCTCCCTTTCTCCATGAACCCAGCTTATTTGAATTCAAAATCTATTGATATTGTCATTGTACAACACTGTTTAGGAGCTCAGAATCAGGTTTGTTATCTGCTTTTTATACCTAGGAGTTATAGTACTTTATTTATGGCTTCTTAAGCACCCTGGTCCCTAGTTTATCAACACCCTTAGCTCTCATGATCTATATTTGCTTTACCTATGCTATCCACAGAATATGCCTTAGTTCTCCCCATCACTCTAACCCTCGCCCCAATCCCATGCTACCTCCATGATATTGAATTCTGAAATTCTCATCTCTAATCATAATCTCCTGTACTTCAATCGTTCCCTCTTCCTCATTTCTCCTGAACCAATAGTTCATTCTAACTCATCTTCATTCCATACCTCTCTGCTCCTCAAATCTATTACCCACGGGGCTTTATCTGTACTTTCCTCTTTTCAGACTCTGGAATTGAGTACCTAGAGCATGGCTTCTTAAACTTTTTCCACTTGTGACCCATTCAGCACTTCTTAAACTGGGTCATGACGCCATCTGGGGTCATGACCTCCACACAGTTTAAGAAGCACTGTCCTAGAGTATCTTGCCCACTCTATACCCTACCAGTCTTCAATCCTGTGTACCCCTTCATCATGTGTCTTTCTCATTTCTCCTCCCACGCTGCTGAATGCCACCGAAAGAAGTCATTCAACTCTGCCATCTGGAACTATTCCAAATTCAAGTGACCTCCTCTTAACTGGAACCTCATGTCAGGCCTTTTGTTCTTTCCTGGGTGACTCTCCATCACATTCCCTAAAACAGCTGTTCAAAACCTTTGCCTTTTGACCTCCCCCTTCAACAAAGGACATTACTATATACTTCACTAAGAAAATTAATGTCATCCATCATTAACCCCCTCATTTTTCTTATTTCTCACCTTAATACTCCTCTCATTCATCTTTGTCTCCTTTGATACAGTGTGCAAGGAAGAGGTGGGCCTTCCTTCTCCTTGCAAAGTCCAACTTGTCCTTTATCCTTTTCTGGGATCTTATCCCCTTGATAATTTCCTTACTCAGTCTTCCCCTTTCTGCTAACTCCATGTATCTGGTCTACAAATGCCCCCAAATCTCCCCTCTTCTTAAGCAGACTTGCGGAAGATCTTACTGAACCCAGGTAGACCTTTAGTACGTTGTTCTATGTCTTTCCTCCTGCCAGACTTTTAGAGTTATTTGCTCTCGTTACCTCCACTTCCTCATCAACCACCTACTTCTCAGTCTATTACAATTTACTTCTGACTCCACTGATCTATTGTATTTGCCCTCTCTAAAGTTATAAACGATCAATCTAAATGACCTTTTCTTTAGTCCTCATCTTTACTGATTTCTATGTAGCCTTTGGCCCTCTTTACCACCTGTTCCTTATGGATGCTTCCTCTTCCCTTGCTTTCCGTGCTGTTGCTCTCTCCTGGTTCTCTTCCTACCTTTTAGCCTCAGTCTCTTCATGCTTCATCTTACCTCCTCTAAGTGTGAATATCCCTTGGGACCTATTCTTTTTTTTCTGTACTCTCTCCCTTGATCATCTTAGCTCCTGTGTACACTGTTATCACCTCCAGCCTGGTAACTTATAAATCTTTATATCCAAACTTAAACTCTCTTTGGATTCCAGTCCTGGATTGCCAGCTCCCTCTGGACAACTTTGCCTCCATGTCCTACTAGAATCTCAAGGTCAACATGTTTAGAATGGAAACCATACATTTCCCTCATAAACTTGTTCTTCTAAACCTCCTTATATCTGCTGAGTATACTGTTCAGCTTACAGACACCTACCTTCACAACCTTGGAATAACCCTTGATCATTCACTCTTCTTCACTCCCTCATGTTGCCAAATTTTGTTGATTCTGCCTCCAAGAAGATCTCTTGTATACATCTCCTTAGGTCTACACACGTGGCCATTACCTTAATTCAGGCCCTCTTCACCTCCTCTCTGGCATGTGGCACCAACCTCCTAATTTATTACCCTGCTTTCTGTTTCTCCCCTTTCCAATTTATCCTTCACTCAACTGCAAAAATAATATGCCTAAGACATAAAGATATGAGCAAGTCAGTTCCTTCTCAGAAACCTCCAGAGACTCCCTAGACCCCCTAGGATAAATTATAGACTCTACAGTCTGGCATTTAAGACCCTTCACAATCTGGCTTAAGCCAGCTTTTCCAGCATTATATCACATCACTACCCTTCAGAACTCTGTGTTCCAGTGAAATTGGATTACAGATTTAGTCAAAGAAGCTAGATGGTGCTGTGGATAGAGCACTAAGCTAGGAGTTAGGAAAACCTGAGTTCAAATCCAGCCTCTGACACTTACTACCTTGGGCAAGTCACTTAACTTTTGTCTGCCTCAGTTTGCTCACCTGTAGAATGGGGATGATAATAGCAGTTACCTCTCAGGTGGTCATTGAGGATAAAATAAAAAAAATATTTGTATAGCCCTTAGCCTAGCATATAGTAGGCACCTAATAAATATTTGTTTCCTTCCTAGTTCTTTTTCCAAATCAACCTCCCATCTCTGTGTATCAATACAAATAGATGTCTGGAACATCTTTCTCTCTCTCTCAGAATCCTTCTCATCTTTCAATACTCAGCTCAGATTCCACCTCCTTTGTGGAGGCTTCCCATATTTCCCTCTCCCTCCACCAGCGAATGCTCTTTTCCCCCTCAAATTATCTTGGCTTTACTTCTATCTTTATATGTTATTTCTATGCTGCAGATGTCAATTAAACTCTTTTCTGTTTGTCTTGTTATGCCCTGGGCCTAGCCTAGAGTCTTGGCCACAATAGGAGTTTAATAAATATATCTAGTAAACTGAATTTAATTGGGTCCTTTGAACTGGGTGTTGTAGGTTAGGAGAAAATGGTGATTGTTCTCAGGTAGAGACTGTCAGTCAAATGACTTCAGGCCTGGAAGATATTTTAGAAGTCACCTTGTCTCAGCTCATTTTGCAGGTGAGGAAATGGAGAACTAGAGAGGAAGCAATCACTTGTCTAAGGCCGCATAGCTCAGCTAGTTGGGTGTTAAACCTGGAGTTAGAGCTTGGTTCAGGAGTGGTTCAGGCTGCAGGGCAGAGGTGCATATTGGATTCCAGGCCAAGGTATTTGCCTTGATGTCTGCCACATGAAGTCAGGAGACTTGAATGCCATGGGCCTGGCTCAACTCCTTTTTTGACCTTGGACAAATCTCTTCATTTTTCTGGGCCTCATTTTTTCACATCTATACAGGGAAGGGGTCAGACCAGGTGATCTCCAAAGTCCATTCCAGCTTAAACAAAATATAACTTTATAATCCCTGATTCTTTCCTCTCCTGTTTTTTCCTCTACAATATGTCACTTTGCTCACCACCACCTTTCCTTCTTCTGTTTTGCAAAGCATGAAGCATTGCTAAAGTTGAATTTCATGGCATGGAAAAAATTGATAAAGGAGCCTAGGAACTACATTATTTTGCCAATTTAGAGACCCAGTTAGAATCTGAAGCATGTAGAGGATCTGGGCCATGTCTGGACTGTTGGAGAGTGGGGGATGGTGAGCGGACTGATAGTGTCTGGTTGTGGCTTGACACCCCTGGAGACTACAAAGCCCAGCTATGTCTAGACTTAGCCCTTACTATTTTGGCAGATTCAGTGACCTTTGATCCCATGGATCTCATAATTCAGGGAACCTATCATGGAGAAAAGTAGGGGTGATTAGACCATAGAAGAGTACAGAAGAGTATTGGGTCTGGATTTAGTGGACTGGGGTCAAATTCTGGCCCCGTGAGTTCCTAACTGTGGAATCGAGTGAATCAAATGCTGGACTTAGAATAGGAAAACTGAGTTCAATTAGCTGGGTGACTGTAGTTAAGTTACTTAATTTCTCTGTTCTCAATTTCCTCATCTTTAAAACAAGGGCCTGCACTCAATGTCCTTTGCATTTCTGACTTTAGGATGCCCCAAACTGTCTGGGTCTCATTTTCCTCATCTATAAAGATGAAGGGCTTGGACTGCTTGGCCTCTAAAGTCCCTTCTTCCAGGTCTATGCTCCTTTGATTCTGGCCAAGTCATCAGACTTCTTGGGGCTGCAGTTTCGTCATCTCTACAATGAGAAGGTTATCCCTTCTGGATCTAATTCTACCCTTCGCAATCAGCCTTCAGTCTACCTTTCAGAAATTATTTTATATTATTCCTCTTCAGACTACATTGCTTGGTATTCTATCTCTTACCTCCCGGCCTTCATCCAGACTCCTGGAATGCAGTGTCTCCTTACCTTCTCCTTCTTATCATCCCTAGCTTCCTTCAAGACTCAGCTAGGTTGTCACCTTCAATGGAAAGTACTTCCTGGTTCCCCTAGTTCCCCCAGTGCTCTCTCCTTTTTCAAATTATATTATTATGTATTTACCTCTCTGATTATCCGTTGTTGTTTCAATCATATCTGATCCTTTGTGATCCCATTTGGGATTTTCTTGGCAAAGGTGCTAGAGTGATTTTGCCATTTCCTTCTTCAGCCCTACAGATGAAGAAACTGAGGCTAATAGGGTGAAGTGACTTGCCCAGGGTCACACAGCTAGTAAGTGTCTGAGGCTGGGTTTGAAGCTGGGTCCTCCTGACTCCAGGCGTGACACTCTATCTACTGTGCCACTTAGCTGCCCCAATACCGAACATTAGACACTCTCCTCAAGGCAGTGTGGTAGAGTAGAAAAGGGGAAGGGAACACACATTTATATGGAGCCTACCACGTGCCGGTACTGTACTGTCTTTACAAATATTATCTCATTTGGTCTTCACAATAACCCTGGGAGGTAGGTGCTATTTTACAGGTGAGAAAACTGAGGTAGACAGAAGCAAAAGGAGTTGTACAAAGTCATGCATTTAGTAAGTCTGTGAAGCCAGGTTTGAACCCAATTCTTCCTGACTCCTGGCCTGATTCTATCTACTGTGCCTCAGATTGAGACTAAAAGATGTAGTATCTCTGCACTGATTCTCCTTGACTGAGGGGAGTCGGGAATGGGATGATTATCTGAGCTTTTCTTTAGAGGCATTTTTAAGTGATTTCTGATGTAAAAAGGGAAATCCACTTTTTCTTGGAGCTGTGGCCTCTCCCAATGTTTTCCAAGATGAGTCCTGCAGCTTCTGGGGTCTCAAGAGTCAGAAATAACTGGAAGAACCTGTGTGATTCTCTGTATGATGATGACCAGGAGTGGTAGCTGGAGGTTTGCGCACTTTTCTGTGTGCTTGTGTATTGTTCCCAACACAGATTAATATTTGTACTTAGAATCATAAAATCATAGAGGTTCAAAATCAGAGGTCATCTGGTCCAACCTCCCCATTTTACAGATAGGAAACTGAGGCCTCCAAGAGCTCCTAGGATCAAAGAGGCCTTGAATGTCCCTGAGTCTAGCCTCTTCATTTTCCAGAGGAGGAAACTTAGACCCAAAGAAATTGTGACCTGAGCAGGGTCACACAGCTATTAAGTACTAGGTTGAAATTCAGTGTTTCTTGACTTAAAATATAGACCTCCAACCACTTTGATCAAGTATTATATATGATCATATATTATATTATACATGTTCAAATATATAAACATATATGTATATGTATACACACACACACACACATATATGTGCGCTGCATTGATCAAGTAAAGAGATTTACTCATGACTACCCAGCGATCATTTGACAGTTGGGATTTGAACTAAGGCCTTCTGACTCCTAATCTAAAACCAAGTTATCCTTTAGAAAGACATTTGTTCCCTTAATCTCTTAATGAAATTTGAACCTGTGCCCTGTTAGGTGAAAACCAGGGATCTTACCTGTAAGCCTAGACATAAGAAGGGACTTCAAATACTTTCTATTTTCATGCCTTCTTTTAGGGATGGGGAAATTGAGATCTGGAGAGGAGATATGACTCGCCCAAAGTCGGCTAGCTGGTTGCTGCAGAGCTCAAACCCACATCTCCTGGCTTTTAGGCCCCATATATCATGTTGCCCCCTCCTTGCTTTCCTTTCTTTCCATCTTCTTTACTGCCTTAATTAAAGTCCAGTGTTGTTCAAATGATAGACAATGACTGTGCCTTGAAGCCTTCCTAGCAATGATGACTGTGGTTGGGGAGCTTAGTGCGTGAGGGAGCATGGAAGAAAAGGGAAATTTTAGGTCTTCTCATGCCCCATAGTTGATTGATCAGTTGGAAAAAGAAGAGAAAGGCAGAGAGTGGAGGGATGTGCACCTTGTTTCAGGGTTTTTTTTTTTGTTTGTTTGTTTTGTTTGTTTTGAGATGGAGTTGCTTTCACAGTGTAGAAGATGAGCATTGCCCTGCAGGGTGGCTGCTACTACTTCTCTCCTCTGAGTTAAATGCTGTGTTGAGATTTCAGGACCCGGCATGGGCTGGTCTGCAACCTGTCTCCAAAGGAATCCTTGTAAACACCTGGAACCACCAGTGCTCACAGCATCTGTTGCAGGGCAGAAGCCCATTCAAGCAATCCACCACCCCTGAAATGTCACTGTGGGATCCGTAGGATTCCCTTTTAAAGAAACAGCAAAAAGAGGAGAGCCGAGCTCCTAAAGCAGGCATGCCCCCTACAGGCCACTGACTTGAGATGCATTCCTACTGCCTGGGTTTGTATGATGTGGGAAGAGTGAAGGAGGCACTCTGAGGAGAAGGAAGCACCTGAAACGCAGGACAGGAATCCGGAGAAGCAGAGATCACATCTTCCAACCAACACAAGACCCATTGAAAGGGAAGCCTGAATGAACCCTTGCATATGGGGAACCACAGAGACCTCGGTGTCCTGATGACTGGGATTGAAAACAGCTCCAGCGATTTGCTTTCTAGGCTGCATTGCCTTGGATAGATCATGGCATATGCTATCGAGTTGTTAGAGTAACTGCATTTGATTCAAGTGCAGTTTTGACTAGGGAGGAGCCCCTGCCCAGAGTCATTAGCAGTAAACCTGGAGCAACATTTTGAAGGAAGATAATTTTCAATTCTCCCCCACTCCGTTTATCTTTTTACCATCTTTCCAGTATTCTTCCTCCTTCTGACTCAGTTATCCAGTGTTCTTCAGAGCCATAGCTAGGATAGGGCAAAAAAGGCTTAGCCCAGGTGCTGACACAAATTTTTGAGTGTGTGTGTGTGTGTGTGTGTGTGTGTGTGTGTGTGTATTTTCTCTTTATTGAGACTATAATCCTTACTAGGGTCCTCTGCTGAAATCAAGGTTCCATGAATCTCTGGGTCACTACTTCCCTTTCCCTTCTATTTCCCTCCTCACTCCTCCATCTAGCTTCTACAATACTTTTCTTGGGAGATCTGCCATCACTGCCAGCATGGAGAGGGCAGTGAACTGTCCCTTTTTCTGGTGTGACTGCTCCTATGGTTAAACTATCCCATCTACACTACCACTGGATTACCACCTCCCTACTCACTCAGTCCTTGTTTTGGCTCTCAGGCCCTGTTCTCTTATGAATGTTCCAGTCATTTAGAAGTAAAGCATTTAATAAACTTATTTAACCTGATGTGTTAGAGAATTGATGTAATCTGCCTCTCAGGGTGCCTGGGCAAAGGTGGTAACTAAAGTAAAAGGGATAGATCATTAATAATGGAGGGCAAGAGGGTTTCGTTACCTTCACGTGACGCCACTTACCTCTTCCATCTGCTTGTGCGTTTTCCCCCAGGAGTGGGACTTGTGCTTAGAATCGTCTTGGAAAACCTGGGGCTTTGTCCGCCTTATGGCACAATGGGCCTCTTTGCTGGTAAAACCTGGCTACCATTAGGGATGGATAATCCAATGTTTTATAGGTTCCTATCAAAGAAGCTTTGATTTTCTTCTTCCACCCTCCCCACACCATCCACACTTGAGATAGTGCATTAGCCCAGTGGCAAGTACAGATGAGGGGGCTCAACATTTGTTGATAAAGAGGCACACTTGAAGGTCAGGATGATTCTATTTTTCTAATTTTATTAAAGGCCTCTGTATTCTGAGGCATTTGGCTCACACTTGCTGAGTAGAGTGAGTAATGTAACCTTTGATAAAATAATGTACAACCGCCCCCATCTTCCTACTCCAATAAGTCATCAAACCATCAAAATGGCTTAGGATTTGGTCTTCTTTGTACTGTGATTCACACAGGAATCTCTGAAGGAGGGTCTGTCCTATCCTGAGGCAGCTAGGTGCCGGGTCCAGAGTCCAGAAGATCTGAGTTCAAATCCAGTTTTGGACACTGAGTAGCTGTATGATCAGTTTCCTCTACTGTAAAGCAGAGATCATAACAGCACCTACCTCAGGTTGTTGTGAAGATTAAGTGAGATAATATTGGCAAAGTGCCTGCCACAAAGTAGGCACTTTATAAATGCTTTTTCTCTTCCTCCCCTCCTGAGTTTATAAGGCATCTAGATAAATTCTACAGATCCTGGAGGGGGTCTGTTACTATTGCCAAAATCATTATAAATATGAAGTTAGAAAGGGCCTTAGAAGTGATCAGTTCTATACACTGTATTTTATACATGAAGAATTTTATATATGAGGAATCCGAGACCCACATAGGTTAAATGAGTTGCTCAAGGTCACATAAATAGTAAATGATAGAGACAGGATTTGAACCCAGATACTCTGACTTGAAATCTGCCACTTTCTTATACAATATAGTAACAATAGCAACAGCAAGTTCACCAAATCTGGGCAGTCCCATCCAACCCACTGTCATTGTCTGGCCAGGCTGTCATATAGCCGCCTTCTGCCTCCCCTCCCAGTTGGACTCCCATCTCTCACCCTCAAGACATGCCATGCTGATTGGTGAAGGCTCATTGAATCAAGCTGGCCCCAGCCACCACCATTTTCTTGCCAAGCTCTCCTTGCTTTCTGTCTCCTGCTCAGGACCCAGTAATTAAAATCAATAGTAACATTCTCTGGAAAATTAGTCAGCTACTCTTTAAACCAGCCCACTATCTCTGTGGCACCCCAACCCCAAACTTCTTTTCTTATCCACCTATCCCCCTATCAGATGGTAAGTGTCTTGAAGATAAGAGTCAAATTTTTGCCTTTCTTTGTATCCCTAGCAATTAGCACAGTGCCTGATACGTAGTAGGTGCTTAATAAATGCTTTGTTGACCTGACTTGACTCATGCATCTTTTGCATCCACAGTACTTACTTAACACAGTGCCTGGTATGTAGCAAGCACCTAATGAGTGCTTTTCATTTGTTCATTCTAAAATAGTTAGGATTTGTGTAATTATTTAAGTTTTGCAAAGCTCTTTACGTGTATTATTTAATTGATTCTTTAAACAGTCATTGTTCCCATTTTACAGATGTAAAAACTGAAGGTTGGCTTAAGTAATTTCCCCAGGATCATGCAGAATGTGTAAGAGCCAGGATCGAAACCCTGACCAGGCTTCCCTGATTCTGAGTCCAGAATTTTATCCACTGTCCCACAAAGGAGGCCTGACAAGTCTGTGCAAAGCCTGGCTGCCCTAGGGAGATCAATGAGATATCCTCTCAGAGATATCCTCTCACACTATTCACATAGTGTGACCATAAGATCACATATCTTATGTCACACATAGATATCCTCTCAGCTTCCACATGCCCTTTCTGCAGGAGAACTCCTGTACAGGGCAAGATGTTTCTCTCCTTGTGTTTTTAACTCCTGGACTAGATGCTTCCCCAGGGCCAAGATGTGCAGTTAGTACAAGTGAAGAGAATTAAAATCTAATCCAGAAAAAGCAAAACCCTGTCTCCCACAGTAGAGTGGAATTTTGCAGAACGTTTCCTCTTGGCTTTCCCTGTGGCCTAGCATTGATTGATATCACAGAATATTTTTCATGCACACACAGGATGGGTAGATGTAATAAGAACTGAGTGTGAATGACAATATCTATCTGGCAAGATTGATGGAATAACCTGTGTTTCGCCCCTCTGAGGCCAAGCTTAGTGTTGATGCAGCAATATGTTTGACTGATCTGCTCATTAAAGTTTAATGTCTGAAAACTTCTTTGTCTTCCCATCAGAGATATTTCCTAATGCAAGAGGTAACCACACCAGAGACTGATTAAATCCTTCCTTTTTGGAGCTCTGGTTGAGAGAAGGTATTTCTGCAGTGGTAGCCAAAATATGAAATTCATCATACCGCCTCATTTGTTGCTGTTGTAAAGGAGAAGAAGTGAAGGGGGGAATGGAAATCTAGAAAGACAGAGACAAGCCAGTTATGCAGTCGGGGCTTGTATCATCTGGTGACGTGATTTAATCCACAATGGAGAGAGCAAGACTGATACCCAGCAGAAGCATGATGTTTTCTTGTCCTTTTATTCTCTGTTGCAAGTTTCCGGTTCACATCAGAGCTGCCAGTAGCAACAAGAAAGGTAGTCTGAACTCTTAATATGCTCTTTAGGCAAGCAATTTCTTTCTACCTGGCTCAGTATTTTTTCTTTCAATACCTGGGGACCTGAGGCACTGAAAAACAAATACAAGTTGGAGATTTAGGAACTTGGGTTTTTAGTCTTGGCTCTGCTAACAATGAACCAGTCACATAACTATAGATAATCTGTAAATCTGTTCTTTTTTCCTGTTTACAAAATGAAAGCGGATATTAATCCCAGCCCCTGTGTGTGTCCCAGAGATATTGTGAAGATGTAATGAGACTATATGAGAAATGACATGGTATTGTGGACTGACAGCTGATCTCAGAGTCAAAGAGACCCAAATTCAAATCCCCCCTCTTGGACTCATACTGCCTTTGTGAACCTGGGCAAGTCAGTTAGGTACTGAATTTTTTTTTGCCACTCTCTAAACCTAATTTGCAGAAAAGATGCACATCTGTATTGGTAGAGGACATTTCTTTTGAGAGACAGAGGAAGAGAGAGAGAGAGAGAGAGAGAGAGAGAGAGAGAGAGAGAAAGAGAGAGAAACAGACACAGAGGCAGGAAAGAAGGAAGAGGAATGGGTGACAGAGATCACATATGTTATTTATTATTTGAAGAAGCTGTGATTTTTGTCAGCATGGGTACCTAGAAGACTTGAAAGTCTTGAAGTTTTCCATAGCAACTCAACAAATTGCAACTTTTCTATCTACTGAGTAGATACATCTTAAGGAGTTTACTGAATTTGAGATTAAATGACTTGCCTAGATTCATATAGAGTGACCATAAGATCACATATCTTATGTCACACATAGATCACCCTTCATTTATAGATGGGTAAAATGAATCCTAGAAAGTCTGGTGACTTGCCCAAGGTCACACATGAGATAGCTAGCAAAATCAGGAACCCAGGTCCTCTTGATCTGGACCCAGTGTTTCTTTTCTGCACTGTGCCACATGTCCAAGTGGTTAGTACTCTGGGGTAAATGCAAAGATTGATTGAGCGGTTCTCCTTTCACAGAAGAACACAATATTGATAATTTCTTAGTAACTCTTGAATGGGAAACAATGACCCTTGCCCTTCTCTATGGTGTTTTCTCAGTTGCAAAGCAGGTTTATGCCGAGTGAGCAATTCTCATCATGCCTCAGGTTGTGAGTTGGGAGACTGGGGCCCTCCTCATCCACAGTGTTGTGTACAACAAAACACTGAGTTTTAGTCTTTGTCTGGGGCTAAAATGACCATATTGCTAAGTGAATCTGTCAATTAATAAGCACTGATTAATTGCCTACTATGTTCAAGGTACTGAGGATGCAAAGGTGAAAAATGAAACAGTCCCTGCCTTCCTGTTTTACCAGGAAAAATTATATGTATGCCCATATTTGTATATATAAACACACAAAGTAATTCTGTGGGGGTGGTACAAATAGCTTGGTGAGTAGAGAACAAGGGAACCAGGAAATGTTTTCAATAGGGGTTGGCCCTTAAGCCAAGCTTTGAAGGAAGCTAGGGATTCTGGGATACGGCGGTGAAAAGGGATTATAGAGTGAATGAGGTGAAGATGGAAAAACCCATGACCAGCTGCTGAAACTACCCTAGTTTTTGCTTTGCTGTGCATTTATTCCAGCCTTCTTTAACTGCCATCCTTGGGTCTAGACAGGGCTAGAGTCATTTGAATGTGGATGAAAAGAGGGATCTGGCAAAGCAGTTTGAGTATATGCAAGCAATAAAAATCAGCATAAAGTGTAAGGTTTGTAATTGGATTTCCAGAACTATGGCTGACTCTTTGTCCTCTTCAGAGTGTCATTGTGTTTTGTTGTAATTATTATATTTCTCTTTTGCATTTTTCTGTTCCCACCCCTATTGTGAGATTCACTACACCAGCAATAGAGATGATTCCAATTAAAAGGTGCATAAACTACAGTAAGAGCTTTATTTTGTTTCTGTTCAGCTAAAAGATGAAAACCATGGATTTTATCATTTGCTGCAATTGATTCTCGATGAGTAATAATTAGATTTTATCCACAACATCTGCACTAAGTGATATTTATGCCCACAATTATCTGGAGTAACTTTTAATATTAAAAATTTTCAATAAAAAGTTAACTAATTGAATTTCCCATTTTCGTCAATTTATTAAAAAAATCAATCCAATAATCCCTTTTATTTGAAATAATAAATTACAAATCAGAACTTAAAGCAGTTTTATAAACAAAAGTTTTAAATTGGGATTTTCACCAGCTGGTGAAATCACTGGTGGCTTTTATATGAGTTGATGGACATCTATTACCATTTTTGGAATTTTTCTTTTACCATTTTCTTATGAGAATCTGTGGCCTCAGTGGATTGGGTCCTTTTTCCAGTGGTAGTAAGCACAATCAAGTCACACCTTATCTTGTGTGATTTTTGTCCATGTCTTCCCATAAATTCTTGAGAGTCAGCATGGTTTAGTACCTAGGCTGCTAGATTTGAATTCAAGAAAGTCTAGGTTTGAATTGATGCCTCTGAAATCTTATAACTGTCTGACCATGGACAAGTCCCTTAACCTTTCTAAGCCCCAGTTTCTTTATCTGTAAGATGAGGATAACAATGGTAGGCAACATAGCACAAGAGATAGAACTCTGGATTTGGATTGAGTGGACATAGGTTTAAATCCTAGCTCTGCCACTTGCTACCTGGGTGGCCTTGGGCAAGGCATTGAATTTCCCTGGACCTCAATTTCCTCACCCATACAATGAGAGTGACTAGACTAGATAAACTTTAAGGTCACTTCCTCCAAATTTATGATTCATAATATTCATGATACCTATTTCACATAGATGTCTTGAAACTCAAATGAGACAATGCATGTAAAGAGTTTTGCAAACATTGAAATGCTATAAAAAAAATATCAGCTCATTATTATTACGCAATATACCAGAGTTTTCCACCCCCCATGTTTTATGGCTATCACTGTAGTGATTGGGCTCCCCATCTGTTATCTCTAACTCTTGTTACTTGACCAATCTGGAAAATGTCTGTGAAACTTGTCTAGCACAAATAATCATTTGTGTTATTTATACCATGATGCTCATCACAAATGTTGCCTTTTTGGTCTTAATTCACAGGCTTATAGCATCAGTGGATGAAATATTGCTACCCAAAAGTAATCTTGTCCTATTCAATTCTTAACCTGTCACACTACAGTGCTTGTCCAGAGGAGATGAACTGATAGACTAGGTCCATGGGTTGTCAGTCCAATAGTGTGGCATAATCTGGGCAATATATAGTCTTTATTCACTCCATTTTTCCTGACTGGATTAATCTCTATTGAGTAATTATGGATTTCATTGGGAAGGTTCTGGTGTTCTGGACATTAATTTATTAAATACAATGTCATTCTTAAATAGGAGCATTTGGAGAACTTCTCTGTAAAACCTCTTATTCTGAGACTTTGCCTGGAGAGTCTTCAACAACAAAGGTGTACACCTTTCGTAGATATATTTCTTTAATCCTGTTTTATGCTTCTCTTGATGTTGGGATACAGAATATTGTTGATCAAAGTTATTTCTGTGGTTGTTTCCCACAATTGTATTTGAGAAAGTCTTTATAGCTCCCCTTAGAAAACTAGGTACAGTTTGGTCATATCAATCCCTCCTGCAATATTCAGGAGGACATCACTGTTAATTCCTCAACATCCCACCCTCCCCCTAGTAGCTGATGCCCAGCTTACCTTTCTAACCATGTGATTCACTGCTTTTCAAGCATGTATTCTCTTCTCTACTTAGACTGCTCTTAGACCCTCACTGTGCCCTTGAATATATGCAGTGTCTTTATTGATGGTGTTATTCTATCTGTAATGTTATTCTTATCCTAACCATCTTTTCAAATCTCTGCTCAAATTCTACCTCCAATAAGCTTTTATTGAAATAATCCAGGATATAATATGTCATTTGTTTCCTATTCCTGTCTTTTGGTCTTTTCTATTTTCTGTTTTGTATTAAGTTTTTATGGTGTGTTTTTAATCCAGTTAGGTAGTATGGTCCTTATTGTCTGGAACCATGCCTTAAATATCTTTGTGAAGTGCTTTGCACACAGTAGGTGTATAATACTTGCTTGAGTTTTTAAAAAAGAAAATACTGAAAAAAAGCTTATATGAAGACCTTTTGTAGCTATACAAAATGAATAAAAACTTTGTTTATCTGGATACATGTGTGCCTCATTCCTTTAAATATCTGTATTCACTGGCACATGCACACAGCTTAATATAAGCTTTTTCTTTCTTTCATTCATTCATTATTTCACAACTATTAGACACAGCCTCTACCACCTTTCCAACAAAATGTACTATACTTGTTTCCTTCCACTTGTAGGTAGTAGTCTGGTTAAGTCTGAGCACTTTTATTATTCATTATGTTCCTCTTTTTGGTTCAAATTGCTCGTTTAAAATAAGGGATGGGAGGGTTTGGGGAAGAAATAGATTAGGTGAATAATAAAAATCTGAGAGATGGAAGGGGCCTTAGAGGGGGAATTTGAAGAGAGAGTGAAGGGGAAGGCAATAATAGATGCTTGTATAGTACCTACTTTGTGCCAGGAACTTCTCTAAGCACTTTACAAATATTATCTCATTTAATCCTCACAAGGTATATGTTGTTATTTTCCCCATTTTACAGTTGAGGAAACTGAGGCAGACAGAGTTTTTTTTTTTTTTTTTTAGGTGACTTGCTTAGGGTCAATGCCTGAAGCCAGAGATGAACTTGGGTCTTCCTGAAGCCAGGCCTAGTACTCTGTACATCGTACCGCCTAGCTGTCTTTAAGATGTGGAAAGGGCCTCAGAGGTCATCCACTCAAACCTGTACCCGAACAGGAACTCCCTCTGAAACATCTTTGAGAAGTCATTATTTAGCCTCTGCCTGAAGACCAAGTTAAGGGAACCTATTGCTTCTAGAGGCAGCCCATTCCCCTTTGGACAACTCTAATTGTTATGAATTTGTTCTTCAGCCGTTTTTTTTCAGTCACGTATGACTTTTTGTGATCCCCTTTGGTGTTTTCTTGGCAAAGATACTGGTGTGGTTTGCCATTTCCTTCTCTAGCTCATTTTACGGATGGGGAAACTGAGGCAAATAGGGTGAAGTGACTTGTCCAGGGTCATACAGTTAGTAATTGTCTGAGGCCAGTTTTGAACTCAGGAAGCTAAGTCTTCCTGACTCCAGGCTGGTACTTTAACCACCACACCACCTAGCTGCCCCCATAACTATAATCGTTTCGAACTTGTTTTCTTACATTATGCCCAAATCTGCTTCTCAGCATCATCTATCCACTGTTCCACAGTCTGCCTCCTGGAGCCAAACAGAGCAAGTCTAATCCCACTTCCACATGACAGGCCCATAAATACTTAAAGATAAGCTATTGAGTCATCCTCTCTCTCACAGTTCCACCTGGATTTTTCTTCCCCAGGTTTTCTTTTAATTGATTCCTATATGATGTGATTTCTTGTACCCTTGCTATCTGGAGAACTTCTGGACCCTATCCAGTTCTTTGATGTAGTTCCTAAAATATAAAGCTCATAGTTGAACACAATGCTTCAGATGTGTTCCGCCCAGGGCAGAGTGCAGCTGGATTATTAGTGCCCTTGTTTTGGACTTTGTGCTCTTGTTAATGCAATCTCAAGTCAATAGGTATTTATTAGGTGCCTACTACGTTCCAGGCATTGTACTAAGCTTGGCAATACAAAAAAGGGCAACCCATTGCCCCTACCCAACCCCCCCCAAAAAACAAAACAAAGCAATGATCTTTGCTCTTAAGAATCTTAGAGTCTAAACTGGGTATCTTGCCACACAGGAAGGTAGGGGGGATGGAGATGAGAGGTGGGATGATGGAGGGGAGGGCAGGGTGGGGGGGGAGGGTTGATGGAAGTACACACGCCTGTAAAGGGACAGGGACAGGGACAGGGTAGAGAATAGAACAAGGTGGGGAGGGATAGG
>CM053590.1:126799559-126817829 GCA_028646515.1 Pseudochirops corinnae
AGAAAGAATCTAGAATTTAAAGTTCCATAATCAAATGTTAAAAATATATATGTATGTATATATATATATATATATATATATATATATATATACTATTATTATTGTTATTAATAACTACATCCAACTGAGACTTAAGATACACAGGCACTGTGGTAGGGAGACCCATCCTGCCCTACCAGAAAGTCAGATGGGAGAGGACATAGGAGAGAATAGATTGGAGGAGGGGTTATAAAATGGGATGGCTATTTTGGAGTGGTGGGTAGGGGAAAGATGGGGAGAAAATTTGTAACTCAAAATCTCGTGGAAGTGAGTGATGCAAACTAAAATAAATAAGAGTCTAATGGAGGGGAATGCTTGCAATCAACTATGTACAAACAACACATAAGTAGGATTAATTGGAGAAAATCTCAGGAGGTAGGGCTTTAGCTGGAAGGAAGCTAGGGAAGCCAGGAAGTGAAGATGGGGTAGGAGAGAGTTCCAGTTATGGGGGACAACTGGTGAAAATGCAGGAGAGTCAGGAGATGGAGTGTTAGACTTATGTAAAGGACACTCAAGGCATTTAGTATTTCTGGATCATAGAGCACATGAGAGACAGTAGGGTATTAAAAAAAACAACTAGAAAGAGGCCATGTTGTTAAGGGATTAAATAGAGGATTTTGTATTTGATCCTGAAAGTAATAGAGAATCACTGGAGTTCATTGAATGGGGATGTGGGGGTGTGACATGGTCAGACCTGCGTTTTAGGATGATCATTTGACCACTGAGTGGAGAATGGACTTGAATGGGGAGAAGCTTGTGGCGGAGAGACCAGGCAGCAGGCTGTTGCAATGGTCCAAGCATGGGATGATGATGGCAAGTACCAGAAAGAAAGGTGGCAGAAAGATTTCATTAGATTTTAGACTGCCATATTACTCATGTGGAGCTTGCAGTCCAATAGCCCCCAGATCTTTTTCACCTGTGAGTTGTCAAATTGAGCTGGAGAATGAAATGATAAACCCGTCCAGTATCTTTGCCAAGAAAACCCCAAATGGGGTCACGAAGAATCAGACATGATTGAAAACAACTACACAATATATGTGTACATATATACACATACATACACACATGTACATAATATGCCTGAAGGAGGTCAAAGATAGCAAGGATCATATATGCATATGTGTATGCATACACGTATGCACACACACAAGTGTGTATACATATTTATAACTACACATACATAGGCATACACATAGACATGTATGCATACATATGTGTTGTGTATGTACCTAACAGTTGAATCTTTGAGTCAAAATGTAAGGATATTTGATTTATTTTCTTTGCATAGCTGGCATATCTCTTCTAAAATTTGTTGTTTGTTGAAATGAATCCCTTGTGTGGCCATATTGGCTTCTTGAGATGGTTTCCCTTTATCTTCATTATGACCATTTTTTTTTCAGAATTTTATTCTTAAGAACATCCCATTCTTCTTAGGACAACTTCCTTTATGGAATTTTAACATATGGGAATTTACCTATCCTGTTATGAACTCTTTGATATCTATTGCTTCAATTCTAGGGTACCAGGATTTCCCTTCCTCATTTATTGCAAATTCTAAAATGGAAACATCACCTCCTCCAAAGGTTCTCATTACTGAGTATCATGAGAAATTTTCTGGACTTCTTCATCCCAGCTTTCTAATAGAACTTAACCCAGTGAGAAGAAGGGGAAGTAGTTGCAGGTTAAATGACATTTGTAGTACTAATCACATGACATTTGGACTCCAAATGAACAAGAATTCCCATACAGTTTACTTGCTGTTCGGTCTTTTTCCTTTCCTAAATCTTATGTTCTTTCACCTGAGAAAATTGCATGGTCAGTTTCATTATTATGTTTTAATTTGAAATGTCAATTTCCCAGGCAGAGGACCTAAATTGTCCCATAAACTAGGACCTAGAATTATTCCATCTACTTTTTTTCAAGTGATTTTTCCATCTTGTCAAAGTAAAGGAGGGGAATCAGTCAGTCAGTCAATCCTCAAGAATTTATTATGCTCCTACTGTGTGTCAAAGACTATGATGGGTGCTGGGAATACAATGCTAAAAGAAAGAAAGAAAGAGAAGAAAGAAGGAAAGGAAGGAAGGAAGGAAGAAAGAGAAAGAGAAAAAAGAGAAAGAAAGAGAAAAAAGAAAGAGGAAGGAAGGAAGAAAGAAAGGAGGAAAGAAAGAGGAAGAAAGGAAGGAAGGAAGGAAATAAAGAAGAAAATGAAACTGCCCTTGCTTCTAAGGTTCACACTCTGTTGGAGGAACAGCACGTGCACATACCCAGACCCTTTTACCTTCAGCACAGTGTCCCAAAAGTCAGTGCAGTGCAGTTTTGAGCTTTACTAGATTAAAACTGGACTAAAACTTTTGGGATACTTTATGTAAGTATATACAGAATAAATCCATACAAAACAGTATGGGATTAGAGCTGAAGAAGGTCTGGAAGTGTGGTTGGTGATGAAGCAAGAAAAAGGCCCTATAAGAGAGATGACAGATTTTAAAAGGAAGAACAAGGCCAGCTATTCAGTAAGGTTTCTTCAAGGCCATGAGGTGGCAGCCTGTAATCATTTCATTTTCACTTTGTTAGGGAAGCTTTCAGCCTCCAGTGGCCTGGACAACCAGAACAGAACAGCATCCCCAAAAGCATGAAATTTGGAAAAATAATTCCCACAGCCTGTGAGGGCTGCAGGCCAAGAGAAGCATTAAGCCTAAATTAGCCTTTCTGCCTGAACTGGACTGGGCCTGGGGCCCAAGTGACTAACTCTTGGTGGGGGCTATTGTCCCTCCCAGGTCCACCTTCCCAACCCTCCCCCCCCCCCATGTATTCTGGGAGCCACAGTATGTCCTGATTGTTCTTGATAGGGGGTAGAGTCAGATGTGGGGGGCTTAGGCTATGGTTAATGTCAGATTAGAGGAATCACTGACCCGCCCTTCACAAAGAATTCAGGCTAAATAAACAAGCTGTTTGTTTATTAGTCATTTCCTCATTGGTGCTACCTATATTCCAGCTATCCCCCTCCTCTCCCAGGATTCCCCCTCCCCTACTCTGTCTTTGTGTTCCCTGACTTTGATAAATGGCCTTTTAACTTACCTTGCCTGGAAGTGTCTCCGTACTATGACATTTTTGTAAATCTTTGATGCTTGAATGGATAAATAAATAAATGATGTTGGAAGACCTGCCTAGGCTAACTAGCTTCCAGAGAGTCCTCCTCAAAGGAATCAATCAATCAACAAGCATTTATTAAGTACTTACTGTGTACCAGATTCTGTGCCAGGTTCTAGATCTGCAAAGGCAAAAATGAAAAACAAACAAGCAACCCTTCCTTCAAAGGAGTTTGCTTTGTATCAGGAGAGAATATGTGGACAAAAAGAAAATGCAAATTGAATTAAAAATGTTTTTGGCCAGTGCAGGGCAGGGGGAGGATCAGTAGCAACTGGATGGGAGTGTGCAGCTCAGGACCAGTAGGCCCAACTTTTTGACTCATCTCTGTGACTTAGGGTAAAAGGAAATGCCATTCTGAGCTGGTTCTTTCATTCCTCCATGTATGCTTCCAGCTGCTTTTCACTCATTGTCACCCACCAGGAAGGTTGCTCCTTGTCTTCTCTGTCCTATGTGAGCTCTTCACTGTGCATATCTCACATGCTACTGTAGATGGCAGCAAAAGCCAAACAAAAGGTAACCTCATAGGGGAAAAAAGTCACCAAATCCAGCCACCCCTCAGCCCCTGTTATCTCAGGTTCCTTCCTTGTGGGCTTTCTGTGGGAAGCCTGAAGTGATTACCAGAGGTAGCAGTCATATTAATGAAATTCTATATTGAGTGATCACCTTCCTGCTCCAGAATGTATATTGTCTGGATTCGTGCTTGCCTTTGCAAACTAGAGATCCATGTCAGATATTGGGATCTGGCATGAAACTGGCCAGGACTCCCCTCCTTTCCAGATTCCCCTGGGCTGACAGGCCTCTTTCTCTGTCCCTTCCCCTTGGACAGACCTAGATGTCACTATTGCTGATTCTCTCCTGATCTCTCATTTCTGCTTCCCTCTTCCTGTCTGAATGGAAAGGGTACAGCTCCTGGGCCAGAGCCACTGGTACCTAATTGTAGCACAATCTGCTGCCTCCTCCCAGCAATTCTCTACTGCAGCATCACCTATGTTTGCCCTCTTGAAGAGGGACGCTATACATGGCTATTCTGAGTGCCCGATGAGGGGGCTAAATAGGACACAGAGGAACTGAGCTATCCTCAGAACCCTTTTTCTTAGCCTTTAGTCCTGGGGAAGGTGGGGATGGTTCCCTAGTTTCTGTTTAATCGCCTTGCTTTGGGTCCCCAGGCACAGAGACTGTGAACCAGCTCATGTGTGATTTGTACCATTACTTGAAATAGCACATGGGAATCAGAAGCCTTGGGTTCCCGTCTTCATTCTCTCATTAAGTAGCCATTAATTTTAGGCAAAACTCAGCCTCCCTGTGATTCTGTTTTATCACCTGTCACATAGACTTCACAGAGATGTTTGAAGGTCACACAGTGAGAACAACAATGATTATTGCTGGTGTTTGCATAGCTCTTTCAAGTTTGTAAAGTCCTTTAAAAATGTTATTTCATTTGATCCTCACAACAATCTGATGTGGATACTGAGGATGATAGAGCTTCAGTGACTTGCCTAGCTAGTATCTGAAGAAGGATTTGAACTCAGGTCTTCCTGACTCCAGTCCACTGCATCACCTAGCTGCCTCTAGTAGACAATGTTATTGCTAAGGTAATGGAGCATAATGGGGGTCTTTCTGATATCCTTCCATCCCCTCAGGGTGCCCTGGAACCCTGAAGGGGAGACATAGACGTCCTGGATCTGGGAGAGCGAGCCAGAGCATACTGGACACACAAAACAAAGTCCTCACAACTCTGTGAGGTAGACAGTACAATCATTCTTATCTTTCCTTTGCAGTTGAGAAGACTGAAACTTAGGCTAAATGATTTGCCTGTGGTCAGAGTGACTAGACCAAGATTCGAACCCAAGCCTCCTAATGGATCATAAGCTGGACGTCATACTGCATGTAGCATCTGGGATCATGTCCAATTCACAGAGTGGGCCATGTAGTGAGTGGTCATCTCAAGGTCAAGGTATTCTGGCTGTAACTATAATTTACAAGTCCCCCCCCATCATGTGTTTGTCTTTTATAGTTAGTCAGAGGACATAATTAGCACAAAGTAAACACATTTAATAAAATGGCACAATGATAGAAGAAGCATCAGAACACTTCCCCCATTAAGTTGGGGCCTTTGTTGTTGTTCAGTCATTTTCCAATTATGTCTGACTCTTTGTGGCCCCATTTAGGGTTTTCTTGACAAAGAATGGTTAGCCATTTCCTTTTCCAGGTTATTTTACAGATAAGGCAACTGAGGCAAACAGGGTTAAGTGACTTGCTCAGGATCATCTGAGGCTGGTTTTGAACGCAGGAAGACTCATCTTCCTGCTTCCAAACACAGTGCTCTATCCCTGCACCACCTAGCTGCCCTCTTGGGGTCTGCCCTTCCACAAATACACAGCACGTCAGTGGGAAGAGTGGACACGTGTTTGTTTCACAGGAGAAGCACATAGGAAACACACTGGCCAGGGTGCATAAGATAGGGAACAGGTAGCAAAGGAAGGACAACTCATGTTTCTGATGCTGATGGCTGCCAATGTCTTCTAGGGAGGAGCTGATGTCTTCTCATGACGGCAACATAATGTTTCTACTGGATTTGGTCTCTTATTCTGCACCGGACACTCGCTGTACTGGTTACATGTAGGCCAGATGCTGCTGTTTTGAACATGTAGTTTCCACTGCTTCTAGCTTCTGGTTTGGTTGAAATATTTAGTTGACTTTTTACCATGGAAGAGCAGGTACTGCCATGCTTTCTTAGCTTAAATCATGCAGGTAGGCTTCCCTCTTCCTGTCCCTCACCTGATACTTAAAATAACTTTTTATTAATGTTTTCTGTGTCTTACATTACCACAGTATCCCTAGGATTTCTCCTCCTCTCCCCTCCACAGAGCCATCCCATATAAGAAATCATGTTTTTTAGAGAGGAAAAAGTCAGAACAATTGATCAGTATCTTCTGAAAATATATGCAATGTATAATAGCTGTGGACCTCCCACCTACATGAAAGGGTAGGTTGGAGAACTCTTCTCATATTTCTTCTTTTGAGTCCCTCTTGATATTTATAATTTTGTTACATTTACTTTTGATGCATCATTTGATCCTTTTGGTGCATGATTCTTTCCATTTACATGGGTGTAGTTATTTTACGCATTATTTTCTTGGCTCTGCTAACTTCAGTCTGCATCACTTAATACAGATCTCTTCATATTTCTTTGTATTCACCATATACATAATTTCTCATGATGTAGTAGCATTCTATCACATTCATGTACCACAATTTGTTTTGCCATCCCCCAACTGATGGAATCTACTTTGTTTCCGATTCTTAGCAGCCACAAAAATTATGACTATAACTATTTTGGAGTATGGCCCCTAGTATATCTAGATAGGGCAGGAAAAAAACCAAACAAGCAACCTTCACCTAGGAGCAATAGAAAGCCTTCTAATTTTGCAACTGGTGAGGGTTTTTTTTGGTCTTTTTAGCCCTAGTTTCTAAACTCTATAGAAGAAAAGGATAATTAAAAAAAAAGTTAGGATAATTCCACCTATCTACTGCCATTTGGATTGAACCCCCTCCTCTTCCCTTCCTCCCTCAATTAATCAGTCAGACATTTACTAGGCCTTATTAAGGCCTAGACTTGGGCCTTTCAGAGACTTCAGCCTTAGTCTATGGCTGATTTTAATCTCTGAAATCTAAATCAAGCTCTTGGCAATTTGGAGTTTTCCAGTTTTAACATTCCCAAATTCTTTTATTCTCTCATATAGATGAATGAATGGAGAAGACATATAGACAGACCAAACCCAACCCAGGGCAAGGTCATTGTCAAGGCTATTTTCTTAGTCATAGTCCTGACTACTCCATATGCAGATGTGGCCTGTGTCTTAAAGAGTCTTTGGTCACACATCCTTCCTTACACAGTTATGTCAGAAGTGGTGTTCATGTGTGGGGAAGGGGGCTGAAGGACTGAACTGAAGCTAGAATGGGGAGGAGGTGGGAAGTTCCACTCTGCTAGAGCACCTAGAAATGTTCTTAAAGGGAATTAGTGAGGTCCTGGAAGCATGAATCACCCAGTGAAATAAATGGCCAGGAGAGGGGGAAAAATCAATCTCTTGGTAGGAAGAGGAACATCTCACATCAAGCAACCAGCTTTGCTGCAGTACCTATGCTGGGCATGCTGATAAATTGACATAGCAGCCTGGGTCTTTAAAATCACCAAGGTTTTGCAAAACCACCAAGGGTGGTAGGTGGTTGGACAGGCCGGGGAAGAAAGTCAGACTTAAAGACATCAAGAACATGGAGAGAAAGGACCTATTAATTACCCTAGAAGATTCTTGAGGGGATGGGAGGTAGGAAGGAAACTGTCGAGATTACCCTGGTGTGAAAGATTTGGGTATTTTCCTTGAACTCATACGTAATTTTTTTTTTTGCCAAAGTGTAATAATTCAGGCATGTGTTGGCCACTGGATTTATGTGCACAATATCAGTAGTATGAGAAGTTGACTTAAATTTGCACAAAGTATGAGAAATGGGGTCTGAGTAAATGACAGTTTGGAATTCACTGCCTACCACTTTCCTGGTTTTGAGGTTTTTTTTTTCTCTGAGGCCCATTTCTTCAGGGTAGCCTGAGTTGAAAGCAGGGTTGTCTAGCCTCTCTCTTGGACATATGACAGGTTAACCAAACACCATCCTCCTGGACAATGCCCTCTACCTTGCACTTTAAGAGATGCAAAAATGAAGAGGCTCCTGTCCTTTCTCTGACTCTATTTTATTTACAAAATGAGAAATAGGATGCACTATGTATTTATGAAAATCCCTTTTGGCTCTAAAATTTTATGATGCAGATTTCTCAAACCCATACAAGAACTGGGGGAATTATCATTCAGTGAGGCTGGGGTGGGGGTGTCCAATTTTGCCCCAGCAGCAGAGTCATGAGCCTCCACCATTAGATAAAATTCAGAGTCTGTCTTTATTAGAAATAAAACAGTGGGCAAAGTATCAACTTAATAGATCTATTAAAATGACCTCTTTCTGATTTCTGAGTTCTAGATGCAGAGGTTCTTAAAACATGGAGTCTGTGAACTTATTTTTCAAAAAAGAAATTAGATAACCGTATTTAACTACAATGCAACTGATTTCCTTTGTAATCCTATGTATTTTACTTAATGCATTTAAAATCAAGATTTTGGGGCAGGTAGGTGGTGCAGTGAGTAAAACACTGGCCCTGGAGTAAGGAGGACCTGAGTTCAAATACAGTATCAGACACTTAACCTTTGCTAGCTGTGTGACCTTGGGAAAGTCACTTAACCCCAATTGCCCTGTCTTCCCCTCTCCCTCTAAAAAGACCAAAAAACCCCAAACAAACAAAAATAACCCATTATTTTGGGAATGAGTTCAATTAATAGATCTCACCAGATTGACCAAGGGTTCCATGATACAAGAAAGCTTAAAATCTCCTGTTTTAGAGCCCTACTCTCAGCCCCAGTGCCATCACAGTGATGGCAGAGTGAGGTGAGAGGGGGAGGCAAGAAGAGGTCAGGAAGGACTGAAGTGTATTTTGCAGAGGAGAGGTTTTTGCGTTCCAACAATACTGAATCCCATTTTGTTTGGCATCTTTTAGCGACTAGGACAGTGCCTGACAGGTTAGATGCTTAATATTTGCTTGTTACTTGATTGAATAGCCCTACCTCTCTTCCTCTGAACCCCCACCCAAATCAACTACTTTGGTTGTTATTTATTGCTAGGGAGCTTTCTTTTTCCTCTCCTCATTAGGAGGCAAGAGAAGACCACACTTGAGTTTTAGGATCTTTTCAATCAGCATCAGTGCCTGTTTGGGAAGTTTAGTGGGCGTATTTCAGCCTAGAGCTCACTTTTCACTGAGGCTTTTTCATGACACAGGCAGCTTGGCTCCAGGTTATTCATTTCAAACTCAATTTGTGGGTCTGCTAAGAGTAACATCATCATCACCATAGCTGTAACTTGATTAATCTCAGCCCAGCCCTCGCTTCAGCCCCTCTGAGCCCAGGGCATTGCTGGCAGCAGGGAGGCTTCTCGGACAGCAGCTCTGAGCAGCAAGGTAAGTGAGCTGCTATTGCTGGGAGATCTGACTCCCTTTGCCCTATTTGTGCCTAGTCTTGGGTTGGTCTGAACTTCTCTCCCTGTTTTCCATAATTTTTGTATCAGCAGGACTGAGTTTAGATCTTCCTGTCCTGTCACTGTTACAGTTGATTTTCCCGTTCCTTCCTGTGTGGGGCTATGGAAACAGGGGTTTTTGTTGTCAACCATCTCTTGTTGTTTCTTAAAGCCAACATTATGGGAACTCTCCGAGGTATCTGGATGGGAGCAAAGTTGGTGGCCTTTAAGATCTCCATGTGAAAAGAGGTCGCTTGGATTGTGGAGAGGAATGAGATGGTTTTCCTATGTGATGTAGGTAGTTTATTCTGGCAGTGGCACAATTTTGATGTGGGTATGAGGACAATGTGGTTGATGAGTGTAGTGTGATTTACCCAACCACGGGCTCTCCCATATGGTAGAACAAATCTGTATTGCCACTTCTATGAGAGAGAGGGATAAAGAGCATAATGTATAGAATGTAGTATAGAATATATAGAATGAAAAGTTGACTTAAATTTATACAAAGTATGAGTAATGGGGTCTGAGTATTACACAGTTTGTAATTCAGTGCCTCTGAGCTTCTAGGTCCTAATATTTTTTTCCTTTGAAGCCATTCCATTAGGATGGCCTGGACTATAGACAGGGTAGTCAGTCTCTCCCTTCATCTTAGGAAAGGTCAGTTAGACATTCTTTCCCTTTCCCATATGCTTTCATTGGAGCCTAGAAGACCTTAGTTAGAATTGTCTCAAATACTTACTAGCTATGTGACTCCTGGAAAGTCCTTAAATCTCTCTAAGTCTCACGTTTCTCATCTGTCAAATGGAGGTTAATAAAAACTCTGACCTCTCAGAGTGATTGTAGGATTTATAGGAGATAATGCATATAGCATGTTTTATAAGCCTTAAAGTGCTACATAGATGCCAGCTGTTGTTCTTGTTATATACAAAAGGTTGAGATGGGATGGGGGTGTGTCTGTATTGGTCCTTTTGTTTTATTCCTGGACTTGGGTCAAGGCCCACTACTTGTGGGGCCCTGGCCCTTTTGTTGCTTCATGATTAGGGAAAGGATGGAATATGTTGCCTGGCATTTTATGGAGTGGGAATAATCCAAAGGGTCCAGGAATGTGGGGCAAAAGTTATTCCAGAAACAATAAAATCCCTCTCCCACCCTGGCATGCCTCTGCCCCATCCCACATCAGGACCTCCAGAAGCTAGTCTGGTTTGCCAGGCTTCTTATTGCCAGGAAAAGAGCAATTTAGTGCTTCTGTATCACAATCATAGATTTGAAGCTAGAAGAGAGCTTGGTAGTCATCTGGTTCAACTACCTTCTTTTCCAAACTAGAAGCCAGAGAATTTAACTCACTTGCCCAAAGTCACATGGCTAATGAACAATGGATACAGAAAACCTAAAGGCATAAGTGTAAGATGTCCCAGGACCCCACTCTTTGCCCTTCCACTGATTCACTTGGTCCAAGTTTTCTGCTTTTTCTTTCTTTCTTTCCCAACCAACCATTTGTTTCCTTGGGTCTCTGATTTAGTCAGTGCCCTCACATGCAAGAGGTAGTGAACTTGGGAAAAGGAGAAACAAACAGATTAGAAATGTCCCCAGTGCCAAATGAATATAAATATGTCCGCTATTTACCTATGGACTCCTTGTGCCCCTCCTGAGAAAGCGATGGGATTAGCCAGCCTATCTGGAAGTTAATAGTAAATTAAATCCATTAATCACCACAGGCATTGGGTAGTTGCCTAGTTCTTGCTAATAGGGTCTGCTGTACCTTGGTGTTACTGTAGCAATGAAGAGATAGAAGTATGTTTCCTTTAATTAACCTGGAATCTGTTATTCTATCCCTTAAGTAGCATGGTGTTAAATATGAACATTCACTCCTGACCTTCCTCCCCCCCCCTCCCCCCCTCCCCCCCCCCCCTGCCACCCAGCCCTACCATTGGAGACTACTTTAAATCCTATAAAGCAATCTAACAGTGGATAGGGTATTAGACTTGGGCTAGGGAAGACCTGAGTTTGAATCTTGCTTCAGATACTTAGTAGCCATCCCATCCTAGGTGAGTCCCTTCATCTCTTTCCTCATCTGTAAAATAAGATAATATAACTTATTTTATATGGTTGATCTGAGAAGTAGAAAAGATGATGATGATGATGTGCATGTATGTGTGTGTATAAAATTTTGAGAGTTTTAGATACTTTATAAATGTTAGCTCTCTTATTAAAGTCTTTAGTTTCTGCTACTGATCTTACTATTACTGCAAAAGCTACTTACTACTGGCTTGGTTCTTTACAAAATGAGAACTGGGATCTGAGAACCATATGAATAGTAATAGTCTATATGGGGTAATGCTGGGATATTCTACTGTGTCTCTGATACCACATTTAGTGACAACATATCATAGGATATTCAATTGACAACTTGAAAGGATGTTAAAAGTAATCAAGTCCAACCCTCTTCTTCTACAGATGAGAACCTGATGCCTAGAGAGATGAAGTGATTTGGCCAAGGTTACACAGTGGCAGGGTTGGAATTTGAGCCTAGATCCCTTGACTTTAAATCTGGCCTGTCTTTACATTATGCCACACTGCTTGTAAGAACAATGGGAGAATAGGGAATCCACCAACAAGTCTCAGCAGAGTCAGGGACACAGAGGAGGAAAAGGAATGATCTCCAGTAATTATTTCCATTAGGCTGACCAGCTCCTGATGAAAGGATAACTAAGACCAGAAATCAGTCAGTCAATCAATTAACAAGAATTTATTAAGCACTTCTTACCATGCGCCAGGTACTTTTTAAGTGCCTGGGAAATGAAAAATGGTAAAAATAGACCCTGCCCTCAAGGTGCTTACATTCTCATGGGGAGAACCAGTTTAATATTTTTTTCAGGCAGCATTGGTGCTTATGGAAGGAAAATTAGGATAATATATGTCATAGGCAAGTGAATTTGTGGTGAGATTCCCATTGTAATGGCCTGAGAATTTCTATAACTTCTGTCAAAAATTCATTTCAGTAAACACTTATGTGTAGTGGCTAGGTGGTTCAGTACATAGAGTGCTGGGCTTGGACTCAAGAAAACCTGAGTTCAAAAACCTGACCTCAGACACTTACTAGCTGTGTGACCCTAACAAGTTTGCCTTAATCCACTGGAGAGGGAAATGGCTAATCACTCCAGTATGTTTGCTAAGAAAATCCCCCGGGCAGCATTGGTATGCTATGGTCCATGGGGTTACAAAGAGTTGGACATGACTGAATGACTGAAAAACAACAAGCATTTATGGGCAAGACACTGTATTTGGTAGTAGGGATAAAAAAATAAGAAAGTAGCATAATCCTCCATGAGTTTCCATTCTAATAGTGGTATAATACGTGTACAACTAAAGACAGTATGAAGTAGATTATGCTAAATGCATGGGCAATGTGTGTGTGTGTGTGTGTGTGTGTGTGTGTGTGTACGTACATGTGCATGTGCATGAGAGAGAGAGAGAGAGAGAGAGAGAGAGAGAGAGAGAGAGAGAGAAAGAATGTGTTGAGATTTGGAATGATCAGGGAAGGCTAGAAGGTAGTGACACCTGAACTAGGCCTTGAAGAGGGAGCAGACACATTTCAATAGGTGATGAGAAAGGAAGGTCTCTTCCAGGCAGAGGAGATACCATGCACAGATATTCAGAGACAGGAGAGGGTATGATCATATTGTGAGTTAGCAAGCAACCCTTTTGTTTGGAGTCTAGTATGTTAGGGGCAATGCTGTGAAATCAAACTGGTCAGGTAGATTAGAGACAGATTGGGGGCCTCAAATGCCCAGTTTTATCTTTTATTCATCTTAAGTGGAGAGCTGCTGAAGGATTTTGGTGGTTGTGTGAAGAATGGGTTTCAGAAGAGATAGACTGAAAGCAGGAAGACCAATTGGTATGCAATGACAATAGTCCAGATGAGAGGGCTTAAAGGTGGGAGGGGCAATGGAGAAGATTGAATGGATGTTAGTGATATTTGGAAGTAGAAATGACAGGGCTTGGTAATTGATTAAATGTGGGGCCATGAAAGAGAAGGGAACATTAAGGATGACCCAAGTTTTGAGCCTGGCTGAAGGAGAAGGATACATAACTTATAAAAAACCTGTTCCAAGATAGCTTACAGGGGAAATTATAATTATGCTATTATTAGTCATGAGAAATGGACATTTATATGGTGCTTTGAAATGTATAAATCATTTGGTGGACACTCTCATTTTTATGCCCCACCACTCCATGAGGTAGATAATGAAAGTGTTATTACCCCCATTTTACAGGTAAGAAAACTGAGTCTCAGAGTTTAAGTGACTTGACCAATACAGTTTATAAATGATGGTGGTTGGATTTGAACCAAAGTCTTTCTGACTCTAACTACAACAACTTGGATCCAAAGATCTTACTTTTAACTTAAGTTTCATGTAAATGTTAGTTCAATTTATCATTTTATTCCTGTTGGCCACAGCACTCCCTTTAGATTCTGATTATTTTTGCCAGTTTAGTAAGCTATGTATCACATTTCCGAGAGGGAGTGAGAAACCTTGTTGGAAAAAAATGAAAGCCATGACATAATTTGCTATTTAGAACAATGCATTTCACTTTCCCAAATTATCTTCAAAGAAGAGGAAAATTATAAATGAGTGCAGTGTAAACTCAGGGCTGAAAGATTTATTTCAGAAGACAGTGTGAGTTCTAATATGGAAACAACTCTTGATTTGGAACTTATTACAATAAGCAGTGGTGGATGGATGCCTTTTAAATAATGAAATGGCTTAAAAACAAATGGATGTGTCCAGACTCAAGAATTGGTTTCAAAAAGCAATGAATAATGGGATGGAGTCAATTGGCTCAGTTGCCTTAGCCATTAGCCTCATGTGGTAACTCTTATTTTGTTTTTGTTTTGAAAACCAATAGGCTCTATTTTGTGCTGGTTAAACACTTGAAAATTAAACAAAACATGGTGGATACAATGACTTGGTGCTTAAAAAGATGAACTCTAACACAGCTATAACTAGAAATGTTTGGATTTAAGGCAAAAGATATAAAACAAAGTCAGTCAACAAACTTTTTATTTTTTAAAAATATATTCCCCCCCCCAATTACATGTTAAAAACTTTTTTTAAACATTTTTTAAAATTTTGAGTTCCAAATTCTATCTCTTCCTCCCTTGCTCCCCTCCCCACCTCCCTGAGATAGTAAGCAATCAGATAGAGATATAGGTTTACATATGCAATCACGTAAAACATCCCCATACTAGTCATTTTGTACAGGAAGATTTGAATAAAAGGAAAGGAATGAAGGAAATTTAAAAAATAGCATGCGTCAATCTGTATTCAAATAATAACAGTTCTTTCTTTGCAGGTGAATAATATGCTCCATCATTAGTCCTTCAGGATTTTCTTGGATCATTTTATTGCTGAGAATGGCTAAGTCGTTCAGAGTTCTTCATCCAAAAACATTGCAGTTACTGTGTATAACATTCTCCTGGTTCTTTCACTTCACTTTGCATCAGTTCATGCAAGTCTTTCCAGGAGTCAACAAACATTTTATTGAGTATTTATTATATGCCCGCTATTGTACTGTGTACTAGAAACACAAAGAAAGACAAAAAATATACATACCTTCAGATCACCTTGGGTGAAGGGGTAGTAGCCAGGGGTAAAGACCATGGGACATCAGGAAGCTACTTTGGAGGAAAGTATCCTGGAGTATAGAGCGAGTTAGGGCTATATCCTTTAGGAGCTCATATGAGGTACAGTCACTGGGGAAAGAAGTGCATCATTTGTCAGTTTCTTATTTTAACTAATTATTTTAGCTAATCAAGTGCTAAGCTTAATTATTTCTAGGCTAAAGGACTGTGTTATTAGCACCCTTTAAATGCTGTTACTCTGGTTGCAAAGCCCCACTTCCTCCATCCAAGTTACAATCTTGTTCTCCAAGTCAATTAAGAACTGGGTGAGGCAGAGGAAGCAAAGAACAGTAAAGAGCTGCCACTCACCAATTGTGTTCTATACATCACACAAGAAGTACACAAAGCAGCCGACATTAAAGTTTATGAGTCTATTAATGCACGGCTTTGGGGGAATTAAAGTTTCATATTGATGATAAACCTTCCCTAATAAAATGTAGGAGAAACAGGAATAAATCTCCTGTTGCAAAGGACTTACACCATTTAAACAACAGTATGCAAACAACAACCTCCTCCAAGATAGATGTATGTGACTTGGAAATAGAGATACATCTTGTCCAGTGGAAAGTACTTTGGCAAAGTGGTTGTTGTTTCCATGAAAATATTCAAGATAAAATGATGGATGTGCTATTGATTTCATAGGAGCATGGACAAGATGAAGCACAGCTGGGTTTGAATGAGCCCTCTGTGCAAATGAAAGCTGCTGAATATGCAGTTAGGATCCATGGAGAATTCAAGACATGTTGGGGCTCATCCAACTTATAAAATAATGAGGTTTTGTTCTAATCTAGCCTTCTCTACCTGGTTCCCTCCCCCCTCAGGCCCCTCGCTCAGCTATTGTATTACCATTTCTAACACAGTTCCTTGTACATAATAGACACTTGGTAAATTCTTGTTAAATTGATTCGAGTCATAGGATTTAGAACTGGAAGGAATCTTAGAGATTATTTTTATCTTTTTTAAATTAATCATTTTTTTCAATTAACAAGAATTTATTTTTTCTCCTTTTCCTTCTCCCTTCCTCCTTCCCCCCTTTCCCTTTTCCCCCATGGGAGGAAAAGTAAAGAAAAGCAAAACCCCTTGAAAGAAGTATGCATCCTATTGGTGAAGCTATGTAATACTTTAAAAATTATTTGGCAGAGGGGAAGTGTCACAGAAATGTAATGAATAATCCAGAGTTCCTTTATAAATATATTTTCACCAACATATATCAAGTTTGCATCCATGAAAGGATTCTGAAGAATAGAAAAAAAAAACATTAGCTTCTTCATCTTAGTCTTTTTAAAGGAATCTTATATTCTGAAAAGTCAGGATACTCAAATTCTGTAGGACGACACCCTTTATGAAACAAATTTCAATATCCCAAGGCCTGTATATTAGGTGTTAGATAGCTTGGAGACATGGGTATCATGGGGAACAAAATTTTAAAAGCGTATATAAAAGAGAGGGATGGTCTAGAAGTAAGACAAATTATAGACAATTGTTTTAGGCCCCGGAAGACCAGGGAATACCCTAATTACCCCATCACTCATTTATTAAGCAAGTATGCACTGATTACTTACATATACAATCTCCATTTGAATCTTGTTTCTTTATGTGTTCTTACAATTTTCACATGTTATTCCTTTGACTTTAGGATTAGATGCTAAATTTCTCTAGCTCATTAGAAGATCTCAGGTTTAAACCTAGAAGGGACATCAGAGGTCATGTAGCCCAATCTATGCCTCTTACATGTGAGGAAACAGAAGATCAGGTGAAATCATGTAAAATATTTCAAGATAATTTATTTTAAAAGGGGTGGTAATATATGTTGGAAGCTCAGAGGATCAGGAAAGGGCTCTTATCTATATAAGGGGCATTTAAGCTGAGCTCAAACTCAAAGGAAATGAGAGATTCTAAGAGGTAAACCATTTAATCTCCCTGGTCTCAGTTTTCTCATCTGTAAAATGAGAAAGTTGGAGCAGATGAGCTGAGGTTTCTTCTAGTTCAAACCTCCGATCCTATAAAATTCAAGAGCACCTAAAGTCTTGCTGTCAATACTGCGTTGCCCTGGCCCAGGTCCATATGATTGAATGCCCACTTTGGAGAGTAGCATTAGAAGGAAGGAAGGTTTTTGGTGAAGCACTTTGTCTTTCCGTGAGCATTCTCATTGATCCCCTTGTTCAACAAAATGGCCCGTCAAGCACTAAAATCAAGTTAGTAGCGCCTACCTTTGCAAACGGAGGCTGTTTTAATTGAGATATTGGAAGAAATATTTCCTTAATTTCTGCCTAATAGAAAATCCTTATGCTTGATCAATTCGGGACGGTTTGAAGCAGTCACTGCTATTAATGAAGTTCATCTAAAGTTACCAGTGTTAAGAGCAGTCGATAAAAAATAGTTTTGGATTCTATAAATAACAAAAGTTCTCTAGTAGAACTGTCTAGGTCAGTTGCAGGCACAGCAGCCCTGACTTTTTCAGAACATAAGCACCCCGCCAGTAGCAGATGCTTTTCTTAGCTAGCAACTTAGCTGGTTTTTAGTAGACTTACTTCTCCCTCACGGCTGGTTTTAGCCCACTAATATTATTATAAATAATCATTCTTCATGAATATTTAACAAAAGTTAATATGCATATGGTATCTTAGCATTTGCCAAATGCTTTATCTCGTTTTTCATTTGACCCTCTTAATGACTCCTCTGAAGTAGATTCTACAGGTATTATTATCCCATTTTATAGATGAGGACATTGACACTTAGAGAGGCTAAATGAATTGCCCTTGGTCAAACAGCTAATAACAAAACCAGGCATCTCCTGATGCCAAGTCCAGTTTCTTTTCTACTCTATACTATTGGCCCAACATTGACTGAATACCATTTATATGACCAAGTCTTACATGTTCAGGATTTGGGATGCAGGGAGAGAAAATGTCATGGATAAGAGCACCTTAGTGATCATCAGGTCCAACCCTTTCATTTGGCAGATGAGGAAGCTGAGGCCTGGAGAGCTTAAGTACAAGTTGGTAGGTATGTAAAGTTGGTGGGTATGAAGGACATAGGTCTGATTCTCTTTCTTGAGGGATATTTTAGTCGAGCAGAGATGCAGAACGTAGACATATATAAAAAAAGACTAAAGAACTTTAAAAATAATGCAATCCTTACCCTTTGACCCAGCAATTCCACTGTTGGGATTATATCCCAAAGAGATCACAGAAGTGGGAAAAGGACCCATATGTACAAAAATATTTATTGCAACTCTTTTTGTGGTTGCAAAAAACTGGAAATATAGGGGATGCCCATCAATTGGGGAATGG
>CM053590.1:126818329-126847081 GCA_028646515.1 Pseudochirops corinnae
AAGAGCAGAACCAGGAAAAACTTGTACACAGTCACAGATACACCGTACATATGATGACCAACCTTGATAAACTGGACTATCCTCAACAATGCACAGCTAAAGGACAACTCTATAAGCCTCAGGATGGAAGGAGATATCTAAACTCAGAGAAAGATATAGAAAGACTATAGTTTAAATGGAGACTGAAGCAAACAAAACATGCTATTGTTCTTTTTCATGTTTGGTTTTGCTTTTTTTTCCCCAGTGATCACTCATTGGTTACAACCCTTCTATATAACCAAACTATTGTACAATGTGAAAGTATTTGCAGATCCTATAACATGATTGCACACCACCATGGCTGGGGCCGGGGGGAAGGCAGGGGAGAAAATCTGAAACTCAAGTGATTGTGGAACTGAATCTTGTAAACTAAAAGTAAATAAACAAGTCATTCAAACTTGAAAAAAAAATAATGCAATCCTACCAGCAAGTATGAATGCATTCAGTGCAAATCTAGATGTTTAAGCAAACTTGGAACAAAAGAGATCAAAGAGGAGTGTGGCTTAATCAGAGAGGTCTATCCATTATTTTTAGATATCTATTCCACTTAGTTATATCTGTATGGTTTTGAGAACAACAATGCTCCAAGTACTGCATTGACAAGTTTTGGGACTCAGGCGTAGGAAGTCCAATAGGGTGGCAGTGTGATGTTATATGAGGAATCCTAACCTGGGCAGAAACCACACTTGTGTCATTGCCTAGCTTTGTGACCTTGTGCAAGGCACATAAATGTCTTTGCTTCCTTATCTAAACATGGCATAATAATAACTGCTCTGCTTCCCTCACAGGGCTATTGTATTACTAGTAGAAATAGCAGAAGCAATAATAATTGAGAATGATATTAAATACACATTAATATTAATTAATGTAGATACTTTAATATTAATTATCAATTGAATTTTAACTCTTAATGATAGCTAACATTTATGTAGCACTTTAAGGCCTGAAAAATGCTTTATATATTGCCTCATTTGATTCTCACAAGAGCTCTATGAGATTGGTGTTATTATTATCCCCATTTTACAGATGAAGAAATGGAAGCCAGAAGAGGTTATGTGACTTGCCCAGAGTCTCACAATTAGGAAGTCAGGTAGGATTTGAACTCATCTTCCTGAGTCTAGGTACAGCACTCTATTTACTATGTCAGCTAGCTGCTTCTATTTTGGGGATAAAATTGAAGTTGAGATACCTTTGTTGTAGTCACAGATTTACTACTGACTTTTTAGGTCTTGAATCAGTCAGTCAAAAAAGACTTATTAAGCACCTACTAGGTGCTAATTACTGAATTAGGATACAAAGAAAGGCAAAAGACAGTCTCTGTTCTCAAGAATTTTCACAGTTTAATTAGAGACAATTTAAAAAAAATCTTTTCTTTGTTCTAGTTTCCCTGTTTGTAAAATAGAAATCTGTAAAATAATTTAGCTTATACAGTAGAAAGATAACTGGATTAGGAGTCAGATGAACTGTATTCAGATTTTAGTTTGCCACTTTCTGCTTTATAACCTTGGCAAGTCATCTAATCTTTTTGTGGGCCTCAGTTTCCCTATTTGTAAAGTAAGGATATTGAACTGAATGACCTTTGAGGTACCTTCCAACCCCAAGTCTATGAGATGATGAACCAGAGATCCTGTGCTGTGCAGAAAGAGAACTGGAGGAAACATGGATAGTTTTTCAGGAGAGAAAAGTATTAACAAAAGTACAACTTCATATTATGGGTGACCATGGGAAAGAATCCATTGCTTAGTGGCCAACTTTCTCAAAACCAGAGAATGCTGATGTTTAGTAGAATGAAAAGTAGCATTGCCTAGTGGATGGAAAGCTGACTTCAGAGTTAGGATGCCTTGGATTCAAATCCTGCCTGTAACACATACTGGCCGAGTGACTAACTTAATATCTCAGTTTCCTATAATTGTTCAGTCATTCAGTCGTGTCTGACTCTTCCTGACCCCGTAGACCATAGCACAGCAATATTGCCCAAGGGATTTTCTTGGCAAAGATATTGGAGTAGTTTGCCTTTTCCTTCTCCAGTGGATTAAGTTAAACAGAGGTTAACGGACTTGTTCAGGGTCATGCAACTAGTAAGTATCTGAGGCAAGATTTGAACTCAGGTCTTCCTGACTCCAGGCCCAGTGCTCTATCCACTGAATGGCCTAGCTGCCTCCTCAGTTCCCCAAGTGACCCGCTAAAGCTCTAAGTTTCAAAGAAGATGCTGACTTGTGTTGGTGCAATTATAGGTCTAGTTCTATTCCATAGGACAGTGGAGAGGTACATATAAGTATATGTGGGTTGTAATTTATAAGAGATAAGGAAGTTTGAAAAATAATTAGAGTAAAGGAACTATATGATTGACAAAGAGGAAAAGTTTCTAGGTTGTGAGGGAAGGATAACAGATGCCACTCTATTAGTATCTTTGAAATGTCAATAGAGTGAGGAAGGCTCACAGAATCTTGGTTGGACCATAGTGGCAAAGTCATATGAAGAAAGGGGCAATAGTTTTTCAGGATGGGCAGATGTGGACAGGCTATAATCATCACCAGAGGAAACACCTCAGTAATGAGATCTCATAGACATTTGGATATGGAGAATAAATGAAGGAAATTCCTTTTGACCAGGAAGATTTGGGGTCTAATCTCCATAAACTGTGAATTCCTGGAGAACAGGGACTATCTTTTGTCTGCCATTGTATCTTCAGTGCTTAGCACAGTGCCTGGCACATAGTAGGGCCTGAATGAATTCTAGCTGACTGACTGCGAAAGATATTTACTTAATAGATGATCTTGGGGAAATTACTTTAACTTCTCATGATCTTATTTTCTTAAACTCTCGAAAGGGTCAGGGAGTTTGGATTTGTTAACTTCTAGATCTTCTGGCTTCCAGTTTATGGTCCTATGATGTTACAGTAGACTATAGAAGAAGAGATAGGTTGGGTTGATGGAAAGAATGCTGACAATGAGACTTCCTAGAGAAATAAATATATTATCTTAACGTGCAGGCCTGTTGACTAGGTTCCTTCTTTTCTTTTTGGGGCTGTGCTCTGGGAATTTCATTTTGTTTCCATCCATCATAATTTGGGAGTATGGAGAAAGTGTGCTATAGAGGACACAGAAAGCTTCATTATAGGCATTCCTAAGTTGTTAGAGGTGGAAAGACTCTTAGGAACTCTCTATTTCAACCTTCTCATTTTGCAGATGTAGAAAGTGAGGCCCAGAGGAAGAAGGTGATTTCTTCAAGGTCATTTAATTAATAAACAGCTGAGCCAGAGCTCTTGTCACTAGACTATTCCACATTGTCAACTGCAGATGTGAATGTAAATAAAGAGCCCAGTATTGGCCCCCAAATGCCCAAAGGTGGGCATTTTGTCTTTTGTTCTCAGTCTGTTGATCTGAGTCTAGCAATGGTTAATTTTTCCTATTTCTCTCTGCAGCAGACCTCCCGTTTAGATCTCTTCCTTGCCTGCAACAATATCTCTAAGCATACTACTAATTTAAGTGCAGGCAGTCTATAGGCACATCATAAAGGGTGCTGTTTACAATTTAAAGAGTTTTTGGTTGAGTACCTGCCAAATTTCTTTCACAGGCTCTGTAGGGTACTGCAAAGACAGACTTTGGTCTGGGAAAATCTATTTAAAGAAAACAAGATGTGAGACAGGGGGATCATTTAGAGCTGAAAAACAAAACATACCAAAGTTATCTCCATTTCACTGGAGTTGTGAGCTATCAGAACTGGGCTCAGAGACAAGACAGATTCTTTTGCTGTTCTTTAGTAATTTTTTAGTCTTGTTGGATGGACTCTTCCATGACCCCATTTGGGGTTTTCTTGGCAAAAATACTGGAGTGGTTTGCTATTTCCTTCTCCAGCTCATTTTATACATGAGGAAACTGAGACAAACAGCGTTAAATGACATGCCCAGGGTCATACAGCTAGTGTCTGAGGTCAGATTTGAATTCGTGAAGATGAGTCTTCCTGACTCCAGGCCAGGCATTCTGTCCACTGTGCCACCTAGCTCTGCCCCTTGACCTGGTAGAGTCTTACCTGGTAGAACTTTAAAGGCTCTGAGAATAAGGAGATTTTTATCTGTTTCATGCATTGCAGCCTCTTGTCCAAACTTCTTGGGGGTGTTGATGTTTGTCATTTGTCCTTTGTTCTTAAAGAGCACCAATGACATCAGGAGGGTGATGTCTTGACTTGCCAGTGAATTGGATTTAAGTGAGGCAGCCCTGTGCAAAGTCACTAGCTTCACTCTCTCCTTCAGAATCGTCTAAGTCTAGTGGCAATAAACGTTTATTAAGCACCTACTACGTGGCAGGCACCATCAGGCATTATGTGCTAAGGCATTATGTGTGGGGATATAAAAAGAAATAAAAGACAATCTCTGGGGGTGACTGAAACAACTGAATAATAGGAAATAAAGAACATAGAACAGAAACTGGAGGTGGGGTTTGTTGAAGTCCTGACTTACCAAATTTCCTTAGGACCAACTTTGGTCCTTTTTTACTGTTCACAGATGTCAGATGGATAAACGTAGGTTTTGAGGTCTTACATTAAACTAGTACCATGGATCCAAAATAGACAGAATTGCCCTTTACCTGGCCAAAGCTGTAACATTTTCAGGAACCTAGGGTTGATGGGTGAGAGAGATTTTTGAAAAGAGCTTAGGGCAGTCAGCATCTGATACATAGTAGCTGCTATTGCTATATATTGTTGTTGTTGCTATTGGGGTTATTATTGAAGAATATTTGCTACATTTTAAAGGGCCTTACACACAATGGATGCCCAATGCATGCTTGTGGATTTGAATTTTTTTAACTTTTTACAAATCAGTTCTGCCACATTACTGTTGCATGACTTTGAGCAAATCCCTTCATCTCTCTGGGCCTCAGTTTCCACATATGTAAAAGGAGAAGGTTAGATTCGATGACCTTGAAGGTTTCCTTCAGCTTGAGATGAATGATTCCATCTCTCTCTCTGCTCTCACTATAGATGTGGTTAGCTCTCAGGTCCTGCCGCAGAGCTGGCAGGATGTGAAAGGGGCTGCTAAGAACTTCAGACTTTTAATGAGCTTCTGGCCCCTTCTCTGAGCTTGTTCACTTTGACGTTGACAGGATGGCCTGAGGTCTCCCAAATGTCAAGTTACAGTAATGAGGTTTTGCTGTCTCTGTGATCCTACCCTGGCTAACGTTTGCAGAAGTTGGGGAGAAAATATTAAGTATCATTTTAATTTTGAAAAGCAGGCACTGGCTCCCCTGGGAAGCAGCTGCATGTGCTCTACCTTTATGAGGTATTTTATTACACGCAACTGCTTATCAGGATATTTAAACAGTTCCTCAGGCACACCTAATAGCGCCCTTGTAGTCATTATAAACCACTAATGGGTGCTAAGTTTTCTAAACACCTCTTTACTTGATAGATTTAGCCATCCTGCAGGACCTGTTCTGATTAAATAATACATGTTTTCCTGATGTTTAAATATAGTACATATTTGCCTGGGGAGGAGTTTCCAGGTCCCAAAATGTTGCATTTTGAGTCAGGTTCATAGGCTTTCTACATGTTGATTCAAGGGGAAAGGGACAGGAGAGAATTTGTGAATTGGTATGATTTGGTACAGTAGGAAGACCTGGGTTCAAATCCTACCTTTGATGCCTACTCTATGTATGACCTTAGACAAGTCACTGAACCTTCTTAGGTCTCACTTTACTCATCTATAAAATGAGGATAGATTTGATGTTTCTAGAAGAGGTTTCTTCTAGTTCTGCATCTGTGATTATGATTTATTGGTCCAACTTCATCACACTGCCCCACTAATTCTTTGTATCCCTTTCCTTAATTCAAAGTCTAGGATTCTTATCCTGAAATGATGAAGCCAAACCTGATTCCACATTGAGTTAATGTGATGACTTGATAGCATACCCATCAGCTGACTGCTTGCTCTCGCCTTAGAGTCAGTCATACCTAGGGCAGGGTTGTCAGGTCTTTGCCTCAGGGTGCAAATGAATAAATTAATGAATGAATTAAAAGACATTTATTAAGCCCTCATTAAGTGCCAAGCACTGAGTTAAGGCCTGGGGATACAAAAAGAAAGTCAAGCCATCTCTGTTTTTAAGGAACTCATACTTTAACTGAGGGAAATAATGAACAAAAGAAACTATGGTTGTGAAGTGAAAAACTGGAAGCTGTAAAGGTACCACAGTGGGGTGTGTGCCAAGGTCCAGAGAGCCTTAGGTTACAGGGTCACACTGGATAGATTACAGTGTTGAGGGTCTATGAGTACAAAGGCAGGTTAGATGACATGGCTTAGAAATTTACTAATAGCTTCATTCAAGGAGGGCACACTCCTCCCCACAGTAATTCCTCCCTTGCCCTGCCCTCTAAACTCTGTCTCTTGTCTAGGTGGCTTGTCCAAGGTACAGAAATAGCTACTTGAGGCATTAGCCCTTTTGGCTCTTAGTTATGTGGTCCAGATCAAGTCCTTTAACCTCTCTGAAATTGAGTTTTCCTTCATCTTTAAAATTAGAATAATTATGTTTCTCTTCTAGGGTCACTGTGAGACAAGTTCTTCATAAATCCTAAAGTCTCACATAAATATATAAGTTGCTATCATTACAGAAGCTTGTGGTCCAACATATCCCCAAACTGAAGTCAGTTTTGCAGTATTTCCCAATAGTGGTTACTCACTTAAAGACTTCCAGTGAGAAAGGAAATCACTATACCCTGAGGAAACCCCATTGGACTCCTCTTTTGGATAGTTTAATGGTTAGAAATGTTTTCTTCAAATAATGGCTCTATGTAAACTCTTCAGGCCAGAGGGTTTTTTTTTCCTTCTTTACAGTCTTAGCACTTAGCACAGTGCCTGGCACAGAGTAAGCCCTGAATAAATATTTGTTGATAGGTTGTGGCTTCAATCCATTGGTCCTCTGAGTGAGTGGAAGAATCTTAATCCCTTTCCTACTTGACAACTCTATATATTTTTGAAAATTATGATTATTGTTGTTATTAGCAATAACAATAGTTAACATTTATATGGAATTTATTATATGCCAGGTGCTGCGCTAAGCACTTTATGATTATTATCTCATCTGATCCTCACAATAAACTTAGGGGGCAGGTGCTCTTGTTATCTCCATTTTGCAGATGAGGAAACTGAGACTTATAGATTAAGTGACTTACCCAGAGTCACATACCTAGTAAGTGTCTGAGCTAGGGTTTGGATTCCAGTCTTCTTAATTCCAAGTCCTGTACTTAATCCACTATCCCCCCTAGTTGCCTGCTAAAAGTGAATAATCTCTTTAGATTCTAGCATTAAGATCTGGAAGCTAGAGGACTACCTTGCAGGCCAGTGTCCTGGGTGGGAGTGGGGTTTTGAACTATCTCCCAATGCCTATACACCGATACTATCTTTAGGATCAGACCACTCAACCCTGCTTGTTTTCTTTAAGCTTCCTGATGACTATTAGTCTTTTTGCAAGCAAGGGAATGGTTATGATCTCTAAATGAAATGGAGTCTTGCATGCTACTAACAATAAATTCCAGTCCAGTCAGTTCAATTACAAGGGATGCCATTTAGAATGAGAATTTCAAAACTCTTAGTACAGGAAGGATCTTCACTCAGCTCAGAGGCAATTATTGCAGCTGACAAATGGATATCAATTCCTACCCAGACAGGAGCCTGTTAATCAGCATAGTAGTGGGTTTATAATGGAGGTTGGAGGGGTAGGCAGTTAGGGACAAAGAATAGAAATGGCTCTTTTGATACTGCGGATGAGGTTAAGGAGGGAACAGCCTATTAGTGTTGCAGAATGTGTATACTACACTTTCGTAATCTTCTAAACCATTGAGAAATTTTGAGATCTTTTCATAGCATCATGGATCTATAGCTGGGAAAATATCTTAGAAGTCATCTAGTCCAACCATTTCATTTTATAAAAGAGGAGAATGAATCCCAGGACTCGCCTAAGTTTGTACAGGTAGTTAGTGCCAGAGCTTGGATTTGAAACAAGGTCTTCCAGTTTCCAAGTTGATGCTCCTTCTCCTGTGCCGCACTGAGTGTGATTAGGCAGGCAGATCTTGCAAAGATGGATATCTATGTATTCTGTATGCTCAGGGTGTAAGGCCAAATTTATTAAAAAATAATAAAGCCAACAATTAAGCATGTTACTCATATTCCAGAACTATAATGAGGACCTAGGGTGTTGACATAAGGGTGGGCCATGTGCAATCTTCCCAGGGTGCCATGATCTTGGGAATGGTGGGGATTTTCTGATTGAAGTTGGGCTTAAGAGGGGTGGTAGTGTCATAAGACTGGTAGGCAACTCTGAGGCAGGGATGAGTACTTTATTGAGGAGGTATAGTTCTCCATCCCTAATCCCTGAATTTAACTGCAACCCTCTGAAGGCCCCATTGTTATCAAATCCATCTCCTAGGCCTGCTTCCCTTCCTCAAAATATTAGCATGACTAAACATGTACAGAGATGATAATAGGATCTTTGGGAACTGATGATATCATCAAGCAAAATATGTGATATGAGAAAGGAATAAGGTCCAGGTCTGTCATTGGGGACACCTGGTGAGTGGACTTGATTTAGATCAAAATCTAGGAAAGGAAACTGAGGAATAGGAAGACTCATAAGAGTAGAACCAGAACTACTAGTACCATAAAAACCTAGAAAGGGGGTGGCTAGGTGGTACAGTGAATAGAGCACTGGCCCTGGAGTCAGGAGGACCTGAGTTCAAATCCAACCTCAGACACTTAACACTTACTAGCTGTGTGACCTTGGGCAAGTCACTTAACCCCAATTGCCCTGCCTTCCCTTCTCCAAAAACAAACAAACAAAATCCAAAAAGAACCTAGAAAGAATATCAAGGAGAAGAGGATGATTGACAGTGTCAAAGACCTCAAGGAAGTCAAGAAGGATGGAGATTGAGAAAAGGCCATCAGATTTGGCAATTATGGGATCATTGTTAACTTTGGAATGAGTACTTTGGTTGAATGATGACATTAGAACCAAAACTGAAAAGAGTAAGAGGAAAGTTAGTGGTGGCACCAATTGTAGATGGCATTTTTCAAGGAATTTAGCAACAGATGGAAAAAGAAATAGAGTAATAGCTCAAGAAATAGGTTTTTAATGATAGGATGACATATGTCTTTGTAGGCAGCAGGCAAGCAGCTAGTAGGCAAGAAGAGATTCAAGATAAACAAGAGACTAGTGATTATAGAAAGGTAACCTGCTGGAGAAGATAGGATGGAATGGGTTCATGTTTGCACATAGGGGGATTTGCCTTGGAAAATAGGATTCTCTTTGTGTGAGATAGAACTGAAGGAAGGGCTAGCAAGGGAAGGCATCTAAGTGTTATGAAATGGGGAGGAAGTGAAATGAGGGAGCTCTTGGTGAATGGTTTCAGTTTTTTTGGTAAAATATGAGTTACAGTTTTCTGCTGAAAGAGTAGGGGGGAAGGTAACACTGAAGTTTGAGAAAGTATGAAAAGGATTGGAAAAAATATTGTGATGAATGAGAGAGGGAATCAATTAGACATGAAAAGGATTGCCTTTCTGCAGTAGCTCTCCAGTTGAGATTATGGAACATAAATTTGTAGGAGCATTTTGTGATTTTTCTCCAACTTTATAAGTATGAGAATAGGAGTAAAGTCAGAAGGTGGTGGGAGTAATCCAAGGTTGGGACTTGGAAGGGCAAAATCAGAGAGAGTTTAACCAGTGCAGGGGTGATGGCATGGAAAGAACTGTGCAGTGGAGAGAATTACAGACTTCATAATGAGCATGAAAACAAGTTTTTGATATTTCAGATATTTCAGAGAGCATAGTGGAAGGGGTGAGTAAATCTTGAGTGGGATGATGGGTAAGATAAGGTTAAGTAGGATGAGAATAAAATATTGACAATGGGTTACAGGTAATGGGGTTTGTATAGTAAGTGCTGGGGTTCAGAATCTTTGACCTGGGATAAGTATAATGAGATGGGAATATGCTAAGCGTTGAGGAATGAGTTCAGGCAGGTTATCAGTGACTGGAAAGAAATCACCAGAGGAAGGTTGGTGATTAGATTGTTCAGATCCCTCCCTTGATTCCAGCCTTTTGGTAGGCCATGATGTTGAGTCTTGTGAGGATAAGGAAGCCCAACACATGCTATGCAGGCATAAACAGCAAATATGGAATGGATATTGGGAGTAGGCTGACGAGAGGCAAGAACTAATAATTTGAAGTAAATTGTGTCTATGAATGGCCTCTGAATCACTGGAGAAGTCCCTGGGATGAAGGCAGAAGTGAGGGGCTCAAATATTGGATCCGGGGCTGAGGTAGGTCCTCCTGAGAAGAGTTAAGGATAAGGAAGTCACAGGCAGGTGGGTTGTATCAATAGTCATTTGTGGATAATGACAGAAGGCACAGACAGGCAGACTGAATCAGAGTCTCCCCAGGAAGGTTCAGAGATGAAGACAGGGGTTACAGGTAGACTAACATTGAATGTAGGCAAATCAGCAGTTCCTGAGAAGTCACAAAGGAAAAAGATCAATCCCAGTTGTAGCCCTGTCGTAGTCCAATAATCGTCAAATATTCTCTGTATGACAAATACAGTGTGAACAATCAGTGAAAAGGATTCATTAACCAACTGCTGTATGCTAGAGATTCAGAGACAAGGAAAAAAGTAGCTGCCCTTGAAGACCTTTTAGTCAGGGCAGACAGTATACACAGAGTATAGAAAGTCACAGAACTATATAAAGTGACCTTGGAGGGAAGGTTCTAGCACCTAGGATTTATCATGAAAGACATATCACTTGTAAAGAGACTTGAAATAAAAAGCACTAGGGATTCCAAGAGGTGCAGGTGATGAGGAATGCGTTTCAAAACAGATAATCAGCACAATTCCAGTTTTCTTCATAGGAACATTTCAAATGCCTCTTTATTGAATGTTTATCTTTTTCATTAATGGATAGACTCAAGTTACAGGGAAAATCACCTTGAGTGGCATTTGAATTGTATTCTTTGCTCTGCGGAACACATTATTCCGTTCCCATCTATGTTTTCTGGGGGATAGATTAATATCCTGTGTTACTGGTATTTCCTTTCCTTTTTATCTGAAAGTGTTTCTCTGTTCAGCAGCTAGGTGGCAAAATGGATAAAGTGCTGAATCTGGAGTCTGGAAGACTCCTTTTCCTGAGTTCAGATCTGGCCTCAGACACTAACTGTGTCACCCTGGGCAAGTCACTTAACCCTATTTGCCTGTTTTAAAGGAGCTGTAGAAGGAAATGACAAACCTCTTCAATATCCTTATCAAGAAGAAACTCAAATGGGGTTATAAAGAATTGAACGTAACTGAAATGACTAAACAACAACAGCATTTCTTCTGATTAATAGCAGTATTTGTTGTTTGTTACTAGAATTATTAAATCGAACTACCATATGTCTTGGAGTTGTAGCATAAGATTGCTTTTTTCCTGGAGAAAAACTATGGATTTGTTCAATTGATGCTTTGTTTTCTGTGTTTAGAAGTTCTGGGCAGCTTTATTGCACTATTTCTTGCATCATGGTATTTAGGCTTTTTGACTTGTCATATTCTGCTAGGAGAACTATAATCCTTAAGTTGTATCTATGCGTCTTGTCTTCTAGATCAATATGTTTTCTTTTAAAGTTATCATTTTATGCTTTTATTTCAGATTGTCTTTTACTTCTGAATATTTGCATTTCCAAATAATTTTACTCTGTTTTATTTCCTTGGTGATATTTGTCACCATGGATTCAAGATTTTCCATTCTGCCAGTTATTTCTGCTATGTTTATTATTTATCTCTTGAGCAATTTGAATATATTCTGCTGTAGTTCCATGATTTCTTGGTAATCTACAAGGTTTGCTGTAATTTTTATTCAGAAGCATTTGGAGTAATTTGGATGATCTGGAGGCTATATTTCCTTTTGTTATTAACTTCTTCCCTATTAGTTCATATGCTTGTTAACAAAGTCTTTACCTTTTCTTTCTCCAGAGATCTTCTATTAAATCATATCTGAGCTTTAGGAAAATCACCTTGACAAGTGAATAGAGGAGAGATTGGTTCAAAGAGAGACTTAAGGCAGGAAGACCAATTAGGAGGCTAATCAATAAATGAATCATTAAATATTTACTGTTTAGTTGGTTCTTACAATGTGCCAATGATTCAGATTCTATTGCAGTAATCTAGGTGAAAGATAATGGTGGCTTGAACTAGAGTGGTGACTGTATGAATGGAAAGAAGGCAATAAACATGAGGGCAATTGTGGAGGTGGAGATTAGAAAAATTTGGAAACTGATTGGTAATATTGGGTGAATGAGAGTGAGGAGATGAGGATGACAACTTTTTTGTGAACCTGGGTGACCAGAAAAAGGGTGGTGCCCTTGATAAATAAGTAAACTTGGAAAAAGGATGAGTTTGTAGTGAGGGTCCAAGGTGAATAGGAAAATAACAATCACTTCTGTTTTAGACATGTTGAGTTGGAGAGGTCTTCAAGAATACAGTTGAAAATGTTTGATAGCCAATTGGTGAAGCGGGACTAGAGTTGAAGAGAAAGACTAGGGGTAGATGTGTAGATCTAGAGAGACATCAGCATAGAGATGATGATTAAACCAATGGGACCTGATGGGGTTACCAAGATAAAATAGACAAGAAAAAGAGCACTGAGTTTGGAGTTTAAGACCTAGTTTCAAATTCTGGTTTTCCAATTTACTAGCTATATGACCTTGGATAATTTACTCGACCTCTGTGGCATTCAATTTCCTCATGTGAAGAGTGAGAAAGAAGAGTGAAAGAGATGATTTCTAAGGTCTCTTCAAGCTCTAAATCTTATGATCCGCAGTCCCCATTATCTTCCAGCATATGCAAAAATAAAATTTCACAGTTTATCTCAAAGTTTCCCCCACTGCTGCCAGAAAGCAATGGTAGCTTGCTGGCACTATTCCCTCTCTGTGTCAACATAGATATTATAGTTGTATAAAGTCTGGCAAAGACCAGGTCCACAGAGAAATGATGACTTTAGTTTTTACCTTCAGTCCTCATTTTGCCATCGATACTCCCTAATGGTTTTTAGGTTTTTGTGTTTTCATTTCCTTCCCTGCCCCACTAGCATACCCATTCTACAGTTTGAGAAACGGTATGTACACCTAGGTAAAGGAAAGAGTGCAATCTAAAGGCAGAAGGAGGGAATTGATTCAAGGAAGGCTCCAAAGAGTGCCAGGAAGATTCCATTTTATTCAGCATTTTAAGTGACTACTATGTGTAAAGCCCTCTCCTAGCTGGTAGTGAGGCAGTGTGATATAGTGATTATAGAGCTCATCTCAGGATCAGAAAGAATTGGGTTCAAATCCTACCTTAGTCATATAGTTTCTTTGTGACCCTTGGCAAGCCACTTAGCCTCTCAGTGTCCCAGGAAACTCTCTAAGACTGTAAGTTGCAGAACGTCATGGGAGAGAAGGAAACAATCATTTTTTCAAGAGCCTACTATGTGCCATGCATTGTGCTAAGTGTTTTACAGATATCTCATTTGATCCTAATAATAACCTTAGGAGTATAGCATTTCATTATGATCCCCATTTTAAAGTTGAAAAAACTGAGGGCAGACAAATATTAAGTGATGTGCTCAGGGTCAGGTCTTCCTAATGGCAAACCCAGCACTCTATCTACCATGACATTTAGCTGGTAGAGGAAGTCCTTCACTGAGAGTTCCCTATATTGATGAAACCACAGGTCTGATCTAAGTGCAAAGCCCTGTGCTAGGTGCTGGAAATGCAGAGATGAAACAAGACACAGACTCTTTTTAACTTAAAATTTAGTGGGGAGGGGCTAGGTAGTGTATACAATTAGCCATGATATGAGGCAGAATGTTTTAAAAGGGAGCCCTAGATAGAGTGCTATGAGAAATTTGAGGTGACATTGGGAGTGGGGGTAGAGAAAAGCAGGGGTGGGGTGAGGGGGAAGGAGACAAGACTGACTGGCTTTCATCTGCTAAGAGCAAGAAACCCTTCCTGGAGAAGGTGGCATTAAAGTTAGACTCTGAAGCAAGAGGAGGTTTATAACAGGCAGAGACAACATTTAGAGGAAGAGGAGTCTGCCCCTAGGCTAGGATAAAGAAGTGGAAGGGGGTGAGTGCATAAACTAATAAATAAATAGCTGGAAGGGACCTCAGAGGCCATCTAGTCCAAATCTCTTATTTACAGATGAAGAAACTGAGACTCAGGGAGGTTAAGTGTCAAGTCACATAGGTAACAAACATGGACTCAGACTCAGGATTCAAACAGTTCCTCCACTCCAAAGTTAGTAGTCCACATAAATTTTGAGAAAGTATGTGAATTTCCTCTGCCCTCTCCCACTCCCATCCCCAATTATAGAAGGGCAGAACTTCAGAATTGGATGGAATCTCAACACCCATGTGGTGCAAATCATAACCAATAAAGAATCTCTAGTATAATAGAATGAAAAATTGGTTATCTATTCTTTGCCTGAAGACCTCCAGTGAAGTCGTTCCATATATCCTACTTCCTTGGATAGCTCTAATTGGTTTGAAACCTTTTCTTACACCAAGACTTAATTGACTTTTTTTGCAACTTCCACTGATTTCTCCTAGTTTTGTGTTCTGGTACTAAAGTCTAATCTATCACTTTCATGTGATAGCCTTTTAAGAACTTGAAGACAACTAACATGTTCCCCTGAGCCATCTCTTGTTCTCTTGAGCTATCATATTAATCTTTGAGCCAGGATAAACATCCTTTGGTTCCTTCAACTTGTCCTTATGGCACTATGTGACTTGGATTTGAGGCCATTTACTACTAGCTACTCACTTCAGGAGCTAGCCATCTTATCAAGTTTTTAAAAATATGGTACTCACAATTCTTCAGATGTGGTCTGATCAGGGAAGAGTACAATGGAATGATTGTTTCATTACTGGAAGTGTTGCCAGTTTTAATGCAGTCCAAGATTGCGTCAGCTTTTCTGGTTAGTGGATCATATGTGATATGTTGAAATTGCAATGCTCAAAAATCTCTAGATCTTTTAAAAAACTGTTATCTCACCATGCCTTCTCCTTCTTACACTTGTGAGATGATTTCTTGAACCTAAGTAAAATAATTTACATTGATCTTTATGGAATTTCATTTCTTTCAAAAGAACCAAGTTTTCTAGCCTGTCAAGAGTTTTTGGATTTTGATTCTCTCATTAAGTTTATTGGCTAAACTTTTTCCCATTGCTTCCTACCAAACAAACTAGGGGTTGATAGAATCATCCAACAGTACATCCTGGTCTTTGTGATTTAATGTTCAGCCCAGATGGGTTATGTATAGACCTATCTTGGGAAGCTCTCAAGCATTCAGATTTCACAGCCATCCTCACCTACAGGTTCCATCATTATTAAAACTAGCAGGTAGGCGATCTTTATGCTAAGTATTCCCAACTCACCTTTTATTCCCTTCTACTCTCATGTTGCCTTGGCTGTTACCAAATAATAAACAAGTTCACCATAAGGTGTCAGTGACTTCATGTCTTAATCCCTCTTAGTGGTGTTTGCTTTGAAAAAGAGAATGGTAAGAGAGGAAGATATAAGGCTGAAGCTATAATGTTGAGGTGTAGGCAGCATGATTGGTTAGTAATGGGGTATATATATATACATATATATTCTATATAGTATACTTATATATAATATGTATAATCTACTATTATACATAGGAGTCTTCATTGTGAGTCATTGAATTTAGATGTCCTTGTATGAGGCCAATCCTTCCCACCTATTGTCCCGTTCACTAACTAGCCTTTCTTTGCAGCTTTTCCAAATTCTCTATGACCTTGACAGAAACATCTTTTCCAAATATGCAAATGATTGTGAGCCTAGACCTGAAGGAAATCTGGCTTTGAATAAATAAGGATTCTAGAGGGAAAATGGAGGCTAATTTTTTTCTTTCCCTGCTCTCACATAGCCTCCCCTCTTCCCCCCAATCAATAATTCACTGATGTTCCAGAAGCTGCAGGTCCAGAGCTTGTCAACAAACATTTATTAAGTACTTACTGTGTGCCAGGCATTGTGTTAAGCATTGCAAAGGAAAGCAAAAACATGATCCCCTAAATTTACCCTGCAGACATCTTCTTTGTGCAGAGTTGCTTGTATGCTGTTTCCCCGCCTTAGACTCTGAACTCCTTGAGATCAAGAACTAGCTTTGTTTTTCTCTGTATCCCCAGTGCTTAGCATGGGACCTGGAACATAGTAGGCACATTAATAAGTGGGTTTTGACTGACTACCCTAAAAGAGCCCACCTTCTAGAAAAGCGATGGATCCAGTGCACAACTTGCCAGCAAGAAGCAGGGACCAGGGCCATCCCTAGGCAGGCCTTGAACCAAAGGGGATGCTTCCTAAGTTCTGTCTTGTTTTGGTTGTTTCTGTCCATGCTAGGACAGACTGTATATCTGAGGGGGACCAGTTTCTAATTCTGGAAATCATATTTGTTACAGAAAGATGCTTGGATTTGCTCCTAAAGAGGATGATAGGGCAGGGGGAAAAGGGAGAAAGCATTGGCATTGCTCCTTTTATGAAGATTTCAACCCATACTTTTGGGGCTAGTGGACATTTTGGGGGACGTGGAGAGTCACCAAACCTTTTTGCAGAGCTGGCTTACAAAACAACTTGAAGTCCAAAATGGAGCTCTGCTACCTTGGGTGAACAAATACCACATTTTAACCAGGTCTATGATAACCACAGAGCAGAACTGAAAATCCTGGAATGGACTTTAGGAAATGCCTTTGCTGTTCAGGATACGGAGAAAGATATGGAGGAAGAAAACATGCTTCAGTTCTTCTGAGAATGCACAGAATGGCTCTTCATGCTTGGGGATGTGTGCTTCTGATGTTAGTAATAGGCGATGTGTGTGTGTGGATGAATACCACAAGATGAATAGAATGTGCAAAATGTGATTGGAATGTCTGAGACAGTTTCAAACAGGGACTCTGATGAAAGCTCTCCAGGGTCCAGTGGAGATCTCAGCATGGGTGAATGTTATCAGATCCTGATGACTGATTGATTTTTAAAATAACTGTGTTCCTGAAGTTCCTAATTCTGGAAATCAATTAGATTAATCAACCTTGTAAAAACTAATATGTGGTATATTTTTCAAGGTTATTGGGAAAATTCTGTAGCCATCAGAGTGATTAGTTCTCCATGTGCTGCCCTGATGTGTGCTCCGAAGATATTTTGTTTAGTTTACAGTGCAGTTTAGTAATTGGAGCTGAGTTATGCTTTCCCCTGGGTTTGGTGGTAGAAATGAATATTTTCCAGATTTTTCTCGAAAAACCTCCAAATCCAAGAAACTAGGATACGTCATAACAAACAGAAGAAAACTAAGTCAATTACATTGATTTGGGGATTCTGAAGGTTAAAATAAGAGAGAATTATAGGAGAGAAGAAAAAGAGTGGGTTACCTAGACTTTAGGGTTCTAAAGATGAAAGTAAGAAAATCCCACGGCTGGAGGACCTCAGCAAAGCACAGTATAACTCACGACTGCTGATATGCAATGCCTACATATCCAGAGTGGTTCAGGCTCTTGTCAGTGCTGCTTTTTGGGAAAGTCTAAATAGTCCAGATAAGCTCTAGGAAACTAGACACATGGTTTATTTTCTCCCAGGAGTCCTACTTTCAGATAAGGGAGCACACCTCTCAAAGAGTCCTAGGCCCAAAGAAATAGACACTGGGTACAAAAGATTTTGATCCTTGTGTTAAAAGTGTGGTTTGGAAATAGAAACTACACACAGGATATATTGAGTGAACATTTGATATCATTTTTAAAGGTTTGAGTTTGCAAAATTTGCAAATGTTTATTTTCTCCTAGGTGCAATGTTGATATTTCAGATAAATTGCCTCTGAGTCTTAGTTGTGGTACAATGATATGAGCAGACACATGGATTATATTCCCAATTCTCCTGTTTTGCTTTTCCTATAAAATAGAATTTGTTATTAAACTACAGAAATAAAAAGATTAGCTCATCTCTACCACATATATTGAAAAGGTGATATGCTATTTGGAGCATGAGTTAAGGAAATATGAACAGTTAGGTAAAATTGGGTAGTTTTCTCACCAAGGCTTACCTATTAGCTACCAGTGCTTAATCTAATCCCTGATCTTCCCTTAGGCTCAGACATAATTTGCAAAGACTGAACTATGTTATTTGTGGAAATCAGAAAATAATAGATTTAGATTTGGAATGGACCTTAAAGGTCATCTAGTCTAAATTTCACCATTTTCCAGATGAGGAAACTGAGACCAAACTGGTATTATATAGCAGAGTAAAAAAAAAAAATGAACTTAAAGTACCATAACTCCAAATTCAGAACTCTTTTTATTTTAGCATGCAGATTTAATTCATAATGAATTTTTAGAGTATAAAAAAACCAAACCAATGAACCCAAAACAAAACAATGAAGCATATACTATACTCCTAGATTTACACGTTGGAGCTTTGAACAGATTGATATTAAGAATTCTTCCAGGTAGTTTTTCTCCTAGTTTTTCAAGAAAAGTCTTTAAATGCCCACTTGTAATTGCTCAGAGAATAGGTGCTGTTTTCTTCTTAGCACTTCCAATTATCTCTCTTACTAACTACCCAATTCTTCTTTCTCTTTGAATGAAGAAGAAATAGGATTTCCATTTGATGAGGCTAAACAAAATTGGAAGAGAGATTATGGCTGTCTCATGCATGTAGATCATCAGCACAAGAGTCCCTTATTGATAGTCCTCTTTTTAGAATATAGTCTTTTTCCCTTTTCAAAGCTAAAACTTCTCTCCCTTCCCCCTTTTGGTACCTAGAATGAATATATGGTTAATTTCTTGAGTGATCTCTGCAGACTTACAGGTCACTCTGAAACCTTTTCTGATTCTTAAAGGGATCTTACTTTCTTATAATATTTTAAAAGACATTTAATAAGAATACAAATATATTTCAAAAACATATTTATGCAATAGTTTTTCAACACTGACAAAACAGAATGACCTCTAAATAGCCCTTTGGGAGTAAGAGGCACACAGCTAGCTCACCCGTCTCTAGGTAATCAGTAACACATTAGCCAGAGGTTCTGCTTGGCCCTATTCCCAGGAAATGTGTATATTGTATTTATAGGATTGCACAGAGGAAACACTAATCTGAGAGTAGAGAGGCAGCATGGTGCAGGAAAAAGATCATGGACTCTGGATTCAGAAACCTGTGGTGGAGATCCTTCCTTTGGCACCTATTAGCTGTATGACCTTGGTCAAGTCACTTAACTTCCTTGGTCCTCAGTTTCATCATCTGTAAAATGAAGGGGTTGGACTAAATGACCTCAGAGTTTCCTTCCAGCTCTAGACAGTGACTTGACCGCTGAGGGAGTAAGTTTGGGAGAGATAAAGATATGCTACCTGAGAAAGGAGAGACTAAGTTAGAGGGGATATATTACTTCACTGGTTACGCACTGTGATTGGCTAGGCTGACTCCTCTTCATAGCAGATAAGGAGTGTTTTCCGGTAAATAATGCAAAGATTCAACACATACATTATATGCATGATAAAATATCTATGTGAGTTACAATAAAAATGCTTTATGAACATATTAAATTTGGAGGTCTAACCAAAAGGACAGTTTTTTAAATGTGCTTTACTGTCTTGAGTAAAGCAAGAAAAAAGCACTGGTAGAGAATAGTTATGAGGCCAATTGCTTTCTTTGGTGAGTCTCTCCTGCAAAGGTATCATTATTGCATCATCTTCATATAATACTTAACATAATTTTGTCGGTGTGAGCATGGGTAGAAAGTTATTCTGACTTGCTGTGGCCAAAGAACCATCTCCTAGTGACCCATCTTTGGGTGATGAGCCAGCCACTCAGTGCAGCCTGAGCTTAGGTGGGCTGGTCCCCAGTCTGTCAGTGTACTCTTTATTGATATTTTTCCAGCTTAATAGGACCCACCAGAACTTGCTTTCCACTGGAACAGACATTAAGAACCCAAAGTGACCTCCATTTTCTGATGATGCACTGAAGAAGGATCAGAGTGAAGGGCTGATATAATACCAGTAACCGCAAAAAATATTATACATTTATATAGTGTTTTAGTGTTCACTTTCCAAAATAAATAAATAAATGCATCATAGGGATCCTGTGAGTAAGATTATCCCCATTCTACTGATGGCAAAACTGAGGCCTAAAGAATGTAAGGGACTTGCCCAAAGAGTCATATAACCAATGAGTGGCAAAACCAGGACTAGAACCCAGGCCTCCCAATTATCAGTCCAGTATCCTATCTACTATGACAGGTATAATGCTTATTCATTCATTCATTCAACCAATATTTTTCAAAATCCAGGAGTCTAGTGGAGCTGTTTTGAGTTTTCATTTTCCTTGCCTTGATTCTTGGCATCAGGTCAGTTACTAACAGTAGTATAAGCTTAAATTCTGGCTGGTTCCTCCTGAAAAGTTTTGCCAAAACTCTCCCTTTATCCACCATCCCCAGAAACGCTTTGCTTACCTCATATACACTATAGTGGGCAGGCCCACGTTTCTCAGGTGCCCCTGTCCTGTGGGCACTGTTTGATAATTTTGCCTATGGGCATTCACTACAAATGAATGAGCTTCTCATATTTGCAGATAAAGTAAAAATGGGACAAAGGCAGACTGAGGACAGTCTGGAATGGAGAAAGGTTACCTGGGTATCACTGCTAAATGAGAGATCATCAACATTCTTTACAATTTTCTTTCCACTCTGGATATTCTCCATCTCAACTCAGCAAAGCCTCTTTTGTTGCTATCCAATGAAGGGTGATTTCATTTAATAAGTGGTTTAAAAGGGCTCTTTTGTATTTACCCTAACACCAAAAGAAGGAGTCAGTATATATCTATATAGTTATTCACATACAACATCATAGCAGCATAGATTTAGAGCTGGAGCAGACCTCAAAGGCCATTTAGTCCAGATCCCTCATTTTATAGATGTAGAAATTGAGGTCAAAGGAACTTAACACAAATAGTGTTCAGAGATGGGAAGACATATATCCTCTTACTTAAGAGCCAATGTTCTTTCCACTGTAACATGCTGCCTTCCTCCTGTCCACAAATACCCACACATACACACCTACACACATTTATGATTGTATATTATTGATCTCTATCATCCATCCATCCATCCATCTATCCATCCATCCATCCATTCATTCATCTCTTTCTCTCTTTGGATTGAGACAGGAACATCATCTTTGTAACTTATAGTCTTAAAAGGGTTGTCTTGGAGCACTGAGAGGTTAAATGATTTGACCAGGATCACTCAACCAGTATATGTCAGACACAAGACCCAAACCCAGGTCTTCCTGAGTCGGAGAACAACTCTCCGCTATGTTTTAATGAGTTATGTGACCATTAAAAAGTCATTCTTTTGAGTCTTTTGGATAAAGATTGGTTGGTCAGGTGCACAAGGTTTCCCAAATGGGAATTGGAGAGGAGTCATTGAGACATTCGTGTTTGTAAAATTTCAGAGATTTTCCATTTGCTTTTCATATCCCTATCTTAGCACTAAACTGAAGCCAGTGCTCAGGCACTAGGAGTTCAGGCAAGTGGGAAGAAGAGTTGTATGAGAATTTGTAGACTGAAACCCTTTGGTGAGCAGGGGCCACTCTGGTCTTTGGGAAAGTCAGCAGACCTGCATTTCTGAATACTCCCTAAGAAACTTCTTTTTTTTGGGTGGATGGTGGGAAAGGGAGTAGTGAGGAAGGAAGGGAAGGGAGGAGTGTTGCAGAGTAGTTCCACCTGGTGGCTAAATTTTTTATTACCCTCTCTTGCTGATTAATTACTTAACCAGTTAGGGTGTAGGGGGTGTTCAGGCAAGACTAGCACCTCTGGTGTGAGGGTTTGCTTAGCCCTTTTTAGGAATGCTTACCTACCTTTGGTGTCCCCATCTATCACACAACTCTCATCTGTGGCTCCAAAAAGCTGTAGGATGCACTGTGGCCACCCCCCTCATAAACCATCTGGGCAGATGGACTAAGCCAGGTTGAGGGTAACCAATAGGCATCAAATCCATTGGTGAGTTGGGGGGGTGTCTACCCCAAGCATGTGAAGACTTTCCCCGCCAGAATGGGCAGATGAGAACAATTTGTTATAACAACCATGAAAGTGGCTGAAGCAGATGCATTAGAGTGCTTAGAGCTTAGTCAGACATAGAAGATGCCAAGGTGATCTACTGTATCCCAAGGCATCACCAGTGAGCCCGACTTTTGTCTTGCCACTGGATTTAAATGACTCTGGAAGGGAGAGCGAGTCTGCATATCTTGGCAGCTGTCTCTCTTTAATCCAATTCACTCACAAGTTAAGTCAAGACATCACCCATATTCTAGCATTGTGATGCCATTAGTCCTCTTTGAAAATAGAGAACTAACAAGAACAACTTAACCAATTAATTGACGGCCTGTTTTTCTGTTAGTTGTAGAGACTAAGGCAGGGGGGAGGATGAACAAAGTGTAGCCTGATATTGCTTCTGCAGCATCACCAAGTACACTAACCAGAGCTTCTTCCCTTTATGTAGTCTTGAATGTTTGAGAAAGGTCCAGCTCTAGCATTTTATGTCTTGAATTGGCATGTCACCTTCAAGGATTTTATTATCATAAACTTTGAAGCTGGACTCTTAGACCTCAGGCAAAGCATTAGAGCTGGTACCCACCCTGTCATTAAAGGTTAGCCATTGCAGCTTCCTCATAGCTCTTTTCTCCTTGATCCTTCCTGGCTGCAAAAATCGATAGCATTTATTTAGGGGCTACCTGTTTGTCAAGTTCTTAAGGATTCATCCTGAATCCAGGAAATACAACAGCATGTTCACCCCTCAAGCTGTGTGCAGCTTAGTGTTTTGCTGGTATAGTTGTCTTCTTACTCACATAGAAAATGGAGTCAGAGAAAATTCTAGTTTGCCCCTAGTACCTAAAATAGTCAATCAAATACTCTATTTTGTACCAGCACAGTTCCCTGGGTAATTCAGATTTTTCTCTCTCACTAAGCACTTCTACACCCTCTCTGAATTATCTAGAAATTAGAGAGAAAACTTTCACAGTACCAGAAAAAGCAGGGTTTCCTGGTGGCAGTTAGAACCAGATTTACAAAAAAAAAGATAAATTCCATTGCTGAGTCCTGTTCAAATCTTATTTCCTCCATGAATCCTTCCCAATATACAGACTTTCTTTGAAGATCATTATTCCCTGTACTCCCCCCTTTTACTTTTAATAGCAGGAATGTGTCAAAAGGTTTATCATTCAGGTTTACTTTGGACTAGATGTTGTCTGGGGTCCCCTCCATCTACCAGATTCCCTGATATCTATTATTGTCTTATCACTTTTTTTTTTTGAGGGGGGAAGGTAGGGCAATTGGGGTTAAGTGACTTGCCCCCAAGGTACAGGGCTAGTTTGTGTGTGTGTGTGTGTGTGTGTGTGTGTGTTTGTGTGTGCGCGTGTGTGTGTTGTCTGAGGCCGGTTTTGAACTCAAGTCCTCCTGACTCCAGGGCTGTTGCTCTATTCACTGTACCACCTAGCCACCCTGTTATCACTCTTGTACACACAAAATGATATATGGAAGCATCCCTGTGGTGGAAAGATAATTGAATTTGGGGTCAGATGACCCGAATGCAAATCTCAGCACTGCTACTGATTACCTTTCTGACCTTGGACAGGTCACTTAACTTCCCTAGGCTTTAGTTTCCTCATTCATAAAATAATGGGGTGGGAATAGATGACCTCTGAGGCCCTTCCAGATATAGATCTAGGATCTTGTAACTTCTTTTTTCCTTAACTGAATTATAAAATCACAGGACCATCCATTTAGTGCTAGAATGAACTTTAGAGGGTGAGTCCTCATTTGACACCTCTAAGGGAATGGGTCACATAGCTAGGAAGAGTCTGAAGCAGAATTTGAACTCAGGTTTTTTTTGATTCCCAAGTTTAGTAATCTGTGAACTACATCAAACTCCCTCTCTTAAGGAAAGGAATTATGTCCCAGTTGTATTAGTATCCTCCAATATTTCTAATACCTTGTAATGTATATGTTAGGTGCTCCATAAATACTTGTTGAATAAATTGGAAGCAAAAAAAAAGCTGGAAATAGCTTAAATCTTGAGAACAATACCTTGGACATTTCTTAGCCAACTAGGTGGGGGCCATCTGCAGTCATCCTGATCCCACCATTGAACCCAGATGGCTCTGGAGGAAAAAAATGAGGCTAGTGACTTTGCATAGCCCTCCCTCACTTAAATCCAATTCATTTGCAAGTCATGACATCGCATTCCTAATGTCATGGTCCTCTTCAAGAATGAAGAAGGACAAACAATAACCCAACTAGGGGAGGCAGTCAGAGGCACTGGATATGTCACTCAGCATCTATTCTAAAGCTTCCAACTGTTTGCCCATCAAGATTTAGAAGTAAACCGATTCTTATGTCATGAATTCAACTATAGATTTTTTTTGAAGCACGATGAAGCTAATTAAACAGTATAGACTTATGAAGAATTGCTAGGCAGGCCATTTCTCCTGGCTCTGTTATTTTCCTTGTTAGCAGTATTTGGGTAAATTAGTAAATGCTTATATGTGAGTAAGATGGTGACTGTGGGCAGGCTTTAGTTAATACCCTTTTCATTTGTTTTACATTCATATATGCAAGACATAAATTAGAGTTTTATAATTTATGCCAAAGGTAGTCAAACAAGTCCTTTCACTTTTGTTGAAATGTAGGCCCAGTCTACAGAGGGGTCCCAACCGTATTAATTCAGACCATGCTTTGCCTAAAGACTATTAATACCAAGTCTGGTAGATTACAGAGAGTTTTAACAAAGAGATCTCAAAATAAACATTGACATTTGTGATTGGCTGTCTCCTTAGTGCTGTATATGGTCTCCAGGAGCTGGGGAAATTGAGCTGTCAGACCCAGGAAGATGAAATAGAACTTGGTTCTACAGCTCTGGGTTCCTGGAGGAAGCTTCCAGGTCATCTGACATTAATTTACTATTGTGCCGTGTGTGGGAGTATTTATCCTTAAAAAAACAAAGCAGAATCACTCCAAAGTAAAATGATTTGCTCTTAAGCCCACTCTTCCTAAAATGCACTTAAGATTTTGCTCTGGACTCCATATTTCTGGATTGAAGCATCACAAAAAAGAGCGAGTCTATGTTGACTAACATGGGTCAAATTTTGCTCCTTTTACTAGTTGGCTTGTAGCCTTCCTAAGGAACAAGAGAATGGACCTAAGTTAAAGTTCCTCATTGCCAATCTGATGTGAATACCATCACAAAGATTCTAATTCTGAGGAGTCCTGCCCCATTAACTATCATAGTGCCTGTGGGGTGGTGGGTGGTACCTTTAGAGACAACTATCCCTAATCTATCTTTCCCTCTTTGTTATACATTGCTTTCCTCATGCTTTATGATCTATCTAATCAAACTGGTGCTCTCTTTCTTTCTCACACATGGCATTCCGGAAACTCCCCATCTTGTGCCTTTGGACTGACTGCTTGTCCTCCATGCCTGGAAATGCGCTCTCTCTCCTCATCCCTCTCTTCAGTACTCAGGTCAAATAGCACCTTTTACATGAAATCTTTCCAACGCCACCTCTTCCCTTCCAACTGTCCATGCTGGCACCTGATTCACTCTCTCACTATCTAGTTTTGAATTGCTTTGTATTTATTTCCTCTATATTTGTACATATATTTGTCTTCCTCCATTAAAATGCAACCTCCTTGAAAAGAAGGATTGCTTCATTCTTTTTACTAGTATCTCCAGCCCCTAGTACAATACCTGGCATATAGTAGGCACATGTATCCTAGGGTTGTTGTGAGGATCCAATGAGATAATATTTGCAAAGTGCTTTGAAAATTTTACCACATTGTAAAAAATGCTAACTATTATTAATGCGTGCTTATTGATTAATTGGTTGATCATTCTGAGAGGTAAGTGGAGCTGGCATGGTACAGTTCTCTAATTATAGAATCCAGCATAGCATCGCATCATATAATTTAGGACCTAATCAATTCTTTAAAAACAATCAATTTTATTTTATTTTCAGATCTGCATTATCTCCCTCCCATCTCCCCCACCCCCACAACACAAGAAAACAAAACCCCTGTTACAAACACAGAACCAATGACCACATTGGTCACATAAAAAAAAAAAAAAAGCCTCAGTCTGCACTCCAGAGGGGAGTATTCTGTTTCATTATTAGTCTTCTGGAACTATGGTTGGTCATTGGGTTGATCAGTGTTCCTGAATCTTTTTATAAAATTTTGTCTATAACTTAAATATAGAATAAGAAAAGAAACAAACATGTCATGTACACAGTAGAATGTAAGAGAGGATTTAAAAATATATGGCAATAAATTTCCATTTCGAGAAAGCCTCTGTAATAAATACCGCATGTTCTATTGAGAGCTATCCATCTTTTCTTTGGCTTCATTGTAAGTTTTCTTCTCTGCTGTGTACTTTTTACTTTGTTTCTTCCTCCTTCTTCCCTCCCACCTCCACCCCAGAAGGCTACAATTAAGCATGGATATATTTATATATAGATATATACATACATACACATATAGATATATACATACACACATACATACATACATATATAAACATTTACTTTCCCTAACAAATTCTACTCCTGATCTTTGTTTTATGTTTGTGCATATCTCTTATTTCCTATCCCTCCTGACTTTTCTACTTTACTTCTGCTTGCTACCTTGCCTTCCTCTTACTTAACTACCTCCCCAAGGATCCCTCCCTTATCCTTCCATTCCCATAAATATAAACCCCCTTTTATAATCCCACTTTGATGTGTTTCTTCCCACTGCCCTCTAAAAATCCCTTATCCTCCCATTCCCATTAATCCAAACACCCTTCTAACCCCCCTTAATCTATTTCCTCACTCTCCCTTCTAGAGATCCCTCCCTTATCCTCTCCCCTCTCCCTATCCCCTTATAGCATTTTGTTTCTTTCTGAATTTAGAAGACTTTTATGCTCTTGTGGACAGATATGTATTGTTTCCTTTTGAACCCAATCTCAGTGAAAGTAGATTTCTAGAATTAACAGCCCTTGTCCCCCATCTAATTCCTCTGTATCAATTCTTCTTCTCATTCCTCATTTGTATAAGATGATCACTCATCTTAGCTGTTCCTAAGCTGTTTTACTTTTTAAAGTCATATCATACTCAGGTCTACCCCAATTTTTCTTACAAACTACCCAATTACTAATAACAGTCTTATACATATGTTTTGCATTTTACATACATCAAAGGTTAACAGTCTGTACTTACTGAGTCCCTTGCAATGAGTCTTTGGTATGCACCTTATATTTCCTTTGGCCCATATATGTCAAATCTTTTATTAAGTTCATATTCCTTTTTTTTAAACAAAGTCCTGAAAATCTGACATTTCATTAAATGTCCATTTTTTTTCCATTCAGGATTATTGATTTGCTGGGTATGATATTTTTGGCTGGAAGCCCAATTCTTTTGCTCTTCGATGTATAGTGTTCCAAGACCTGCTGTCTTTTAGTGTTACGACTGCTAGGTCTTGTGTGATTCTTTTGTTTGTTTGTTTTTTGCTTTTTGGAGGGCAATTGGAGTTAAGTGACTTGCCCAAGGTCACACGGTTAGTAAGTGTTAAGTATTTGAGGCTGAATTTGAACTCAGGTCCTCCTGACTCCAGGGCTGGTGCTCTATTCACTGCACCACCTAGCTGCCCCCTTGGTCTTGTGTGATTCTAATTGTGGTATCACCATATTTAAATTGTTTTTTTCCCCCCCTTGTTGCTTGCAATAGTTTATTCTTGAACTGGAGATTTCAGAATTTGACTATAATATTTCTGTGGGTTTTCCTTGTAGGATCTCTTTCAGATGGTGATTAGTGGATTTTTTCCATTTCTACTTTACCCTCTTATTTTAATGGTTCAGGACAATTTTCTTTAATTATTTCTTGTTTTATTGTATCAAGATTCTTTTTTTGATCATAGCTTTCAGGTAGTCCAATTATTCTTATGTTTTCTCTTCTTAGTTGTTTTTTATATGAAATGTTTCACATTCTCTTATATTTTTCTTTTTTTAATGTTTTCTTTTCATTATTTCTTATAACTTCGTTGACATCCCCTTGCCCTATTCTGATTTTTTTTTTTTGGTGTGAAAGAACCAATTTATTTTGCTTTTTGATTTTGTTTTTTTCTGCAACTAAAAATTTTATTTTATTTTTTTTGTTATTAACTTTTATTTTTAGTTTACATCATTCATTTTCACCAGATTTTGAGTTACAAATTTTCTCCCTGTCTTTCCCCTACCCTCCATCCCAAAACAGTGATCCCACTGTATATCCCCTCCCCTAATCTGCTCTCTCCTATATCCTCTCCCATCACCCCTCTGACTTTTTGGTAGGGCAAGATGGATCTCCCTACCCCAGTGACCATATATCTTATTTCTCAGTTGCATATAAATAATAATAATACATATATATATATATATTGATTTTAAAACTTTAAATTCTAGATTCTTTCCCTTCCTCCTTTGTCACCCTCCCCTACTGGGAAGACAAGCAATTCAGTACAGTCTGTATATGTGTAGTTATTCAGAACATCTCCACAATGGACATATTGTGAAAGACTGACTATATTTCCCTCCATTCTATCCTGCCCCCCACTTGTTCTATTTTCTACTTTTACCCCATTCCTTTTCAAGAGAGTGTGCTTCTAACT
>CM053590.1:126847581-126907413 GCA_028646515.1 Pseudochirops corinnae
TTTAGCTGTGCGTTGTTGAGGATAGTCCAGTTTATCAAGGTTGGTCATCATATGTACGATGTGTCTGTGATTGTGTACAGGTTTTGCCTGGTTCTGCTCTTCTCACTTAGCATCAGTTAAAAGTAAATCTTAAAGATTGTTTTTATATGTCACTGAGAAAAATGAAATTTTAAAAATCACTAAAAATAAAATGGTAGTAACAAAATTGTACTGTTGGTTTCCCCTTCTGAAATTCTTTTTGTTTTCTTCTTTGTATTTTTATGTATTACTGATGTTTTCTATTTTATCTTTTGTATTTCTATCACTTCTCTCTAATTTACATGTCCCCATCACTCCTTTCCCCACCTGGTCCATAGAAGCCCTTCCTTGTAACAAATAAATATTGTTAAACAAAACTTATCATCTCATTGACCATGAGTTAAAAGGAATGTCTCATCTGCATATTTTGTCCATCTAGAGCGGCAGTTCGCAACCTGTGGGTCGGGACCCTTTGGGGGGTCAAATGATCCATTCACAGGGGTCACCTAAGACCATTGGAAAACACATATTTCTGATGGTCTTAGGAACTGAGACACCACTCCTCTATCCATCTCCAGGTGAGTCCACCCACATACAGATCCGTTCACATATGAGTATTAAAGGGTTGTGGCATTAGGAAGGTTGAGAACCACTGCTCTAGAGGCACCCAGAGGGAGGAAGCAGGCTTCATCTTCAGTGAAAGGACTGGGTTATTAACTGGATTACCAATTTCCTACCTCCAGCAATGCTTTAAGACTTATAATTCAAAATAGGTTGCAAACTTCTTCATTAAAAGAGTTCCCACATCAGTGAAAGTCCAGGACTTGCATATTTGGTGACCACAGGCTTTATTCTCAAAGGAAATTGACTGAAAGGGCCCCACAATGACTCTTTTTGTCTTAAGTTTTGAGTTACTTGTGTACAAGCTCCATTCAGGAAAAGGGGAAGTAAATGGCCTGTCATAATGACACTTTGAGAGAACAAAGTGGACACTTTACCTTCTTTACTATTCTGAGGTTCATTCTCTTAGAAATCATGACTAGACCATTAATTACTCTGGAATCTCAAATGACCCCTGATGTAAGACAGGGTCTAATCATTATAGAATTTTTTTTCTACAGAGAAAAAAAGGTATGCAAGGGGTTTTCTAGTGTTTTAGAATTGGGATTCTTTGAATTGGAAGGAATCTTACAGATTATCTAGCCAGTTGCCTACTTCAAACTCAAATTCTCCCTACAATGTCCTTAAAGATGGTTATCTAGCAGCTTGAACACTTCAAATCAGGGGAACCCATTACTCCCTCAGGCAACCTATCTAATTGTTAGGAAGCTCTAATATTCTCTGATTAGTTCTCTAGTTCTCCAGTCACTCTGGGCCTGGCAAAGTAAATAATCCTTTTGCCAAATGATGATCTTTTATATATTTGAAGATGGCAACCAAATGCCTACCACTCTCTTTCCCATGATAAGTATTCCGAGTTCTTTCAACCAATCCATATATGACAGCATTGTGATTTCCCTTACCCACAGAATTGTCCTTCTATGGGCCATTTTGTTTGGTCAATTTCCTACCTCCAGCAATGCTTTAAGACTTATAATTATAAATAGGTTGCAATCATCTTCAGTAAAAGAATTACCACATCAGTGAAAGTACAGGACTTGCATATTTGGTGACCACAGGCTTTATTCTCAAAGGAAATTGATTTGAAAGGCCCCACAATTTAAGCAGAAGGAATGGTTAACAAACTGAAGGAGTCAGCAGAGTGACCCCAGCAGTAAAGGGACTCAAAATCCTATTCAAATCCTACTTTTGATAACTAGTCAATGGCTAGAACAATGAGCCTAGAGTCAGGAAGACCCAAGTTCAAATCTTATCTCAGACACTTTCTACCTGTGTGATCCTAGTCAAGTCACTTAATCTGCTCCCTCAAGTATAAAGTAGGGATAATAATAACATTTATTTTCCAGGGTTGTTCTAAGGATCAAACGATATGGTATTTGTAAATTATTTCACACTGTGCCTGGCATATAATATGCATTATATAAATGTTAGCTGTTTGTTGTTGTTTGGTGTATGACCGCGGACAAATCACTTAATATCTCCACACCACTGCATCTACTTTGTGTAACTCAGTGGTTCTCAACCTGTGGGTTATGCTCAATTTGTAACAATGAAAATACATCATGCATATCAGATATTTATATTACAATTCATAACAGTAGCAAAATTACAGTCATGAAGTAGCAACGAAAATAATTTTATGGTTGGGGGTCACCACAACATGAGGAGCTGTATTAAAGAATTATTAGGAAGATTGAGAACCACTGATCTAACTACTCTTTCCTGCTTGTCTATTTGAGAAAAGTAACAATGCCTCAGTGCTCTATAACCATTGTGTTCCCAGATAACAGGACCTATGGTAGCAAAGCCTTACCCAGGAACCAAGTCTAGCTTCTCAAAAATAGAATCTCATCCAGGTCCAACCTAGAACCACTTGTTCCATCCTCAGGACTTTTTGTGCATGTGATTTCTTCTAGGCCATCTCAGAATGAGGATAGGGAACTAACACTAATTTTGAGTTGCTAAGTTCTCAAGGACCTGACTGGAAGCATTTACTGTCTTCAAAACTTGACTTTATCTTTTTTTTAACTTGATGTTCAAAAGAAAATAAATTGATGAAACCTTCCGTCATCACAGTATCTTGGAATGTGGGAGAGAACTGGGAGACAAATTATAGCAACAATGAGTAAACAAATGAGTCATCTGGGAGTTATGATCATTAGTAAGTAGTGTAACCTGAAATGTATCCCTTTATTTCTTGTTCAGTTGTGCCTAACTCTTTGTGACCACATTTGGGATTTTCTTGGCAAAGATACTGGAATTGTTTGTTATTTCCTTCTCCAGATCATTTTATAGATAAGGAAATTGCAACAAACAGGATTAAATGACTTGCTGAGGGTCACACAGCTAATTAAGTGTCTGAGGCCATATTTGAACTCAGGAAGATAAGTTTTCCTGACTCCAGGTCCAACACTCTATCTACTGTGCCATCTAGCTTCCCCTACCCCTTTACAGGATATTTCAAATAAAAACAGAGATATTTCAACTATATTAGACATATTTACCCACAAATATGTATATGACAAAATAGAGAGCTTGTCTTGGAGTGAGGAAAACCTGCTTTAAGTACCATCTTTGACACACCCATTTACACTTTCTCTGCCTTTGAATCCCTTTCCTCCTTGTTCTACTACTGTTCTATTCTAGGCTTCATTCCTCTAGAGCAGCGGTTCTCAACCTGTGGGTTATGTTCAATTTGTAACAATGAAAATACATCCTGCATATCAGATAGATTTATAACAGTAGCAAAATTACAGTTATAAAGTAGCAATGAAAATAATTTTATGGTTGGGGGTCACCACAACATGAGGAACTGTATTAAAGGGTCTCGGTCTTAGGAAGATTGAGAACCACTCCTCTAGAGATAGTAATTAAACTCTCTGTTAGTCACTTTTGGAAAACCCCAGCTCTATGATATTACCATTATATGCCTTCTTTGTTCCTGCTAACATGCCATTGAATGCCATTGAAAGAAGTCACACAGCCATGCTGATAGTAGCCCCTACCAATCATTTTCCAATCTTAACTGGGTCCTCACTGCTACAGGACTATCCTTGAAGATATCATATTTGAATGTATGCTCCCCACAGGGGTAATTGAAACCTTCTCTCTTCTCCTCCAAAATCTTTTACCACCCTTTCCTTTTCATCAGCAAAGGGCCTCAGCTGAGGAAAGGGAGGCTGTCAGTTATGAGTTCTCTCTGGCCCTTCTTGCCAAGGTCAATTCCTTTATTTGTGTCCCTGCTTCTATCCTCTTTCTCCTCTGGAAACTTGTCCATCAATCATATTCTCTCTCCCTTTTCATCCTTTCACTCTCCCTTCTTTCTCCCCATTTCTTGCTTTCTTCCCTCTCCCTTTCCCCATTGCTCCTTCTTTTCCTCTCCTCTCTCTCTTTTTCTCCTCTCTCCTTTCTCTTCTTTCTCCCCTTTCCCTTTTCCTCTCTATTTTCTCTCTCAGATCTCTCTCTCTCCTTGTTTTCTTCCTCTCTCTCACCTTCTCTTCCTCTTCTCTTACTTCCTTCTCTCCTCTCACTTCTCTTCCATTTTCTCTCTCTCCTTTCTTTCTCTTATCTTCAATCTCCTTTTGGCTCCTTCCCTCCTACTGACAAACATTCCCAGCTCTTCCCACCCTCAACAAAAAAAAGAAGAGAAAAAGAAGAAAAAAACTTCATTCAACAATGCCATTACCCCAGTGGTATGTTCTCAGTCTTCATCCTACTTGACTTCTCTACAGCTTTTGAGAAGGGTGACCCCTCTCTCCTCAATATTCTCTCCCTTGCTTCTGTGATACTGCTCTTTCTTGGTTCCCACCTACCTATTTAACTGCTTCTCAGTATTCTTTTATGGAGAATTCATTTCTCATATCCTAAGTACCAAGTACCCCAGGGCTTTGTCTTGGGTCCTGTTGTATTTCTCTGTATCCTTTCTCAGTGGTACCATCAACTGCAATGGTTTCATTTATCATCTCTGGACAAATGATGTTTCAACCTATATATCTTGTTCAGAGTCAGTCAGTTAGTAAACAAGCATTTAGTAAGAGCTACCAAGTTTCTAGTATTATGCTGAGTCCTGGGAATACAAATACAAATAGAAAGAAAGATAGCCCCTGCCCACAAGGAGTTTATATTCTAATAGAAGAAGATAACACTAACTCCTGTCTCCTTGTCTTTATGTGGGCTGTCCCCCATACCTTGGATGCACTCCTTCTTGACTTTGTCTCTGAATCCTCAGCTTCCTTGGAGGATGAGCTCAGGTGCTCCCTCATACACAGATAATTTCACAGTCCCCCTAATTATCAGCATTCTTTCCCACTTCCTGAGACGATCTTGTATTTACTTCTCTGTGTCCACATTGCATTTCCACAGTAAAAGGGAAGCTCCTTACAGGCAAGGATGATATTTATTTTTGATTGCTAGTACCTAGAACAGTGCTCTGTACGTAGTCAACTCCCAAGATATGTTTGTTGAACTGAATTTGTCCACTGCTTAGGGAACGTGATTCTCTCGCTAATGAAATTTTCTAAGTAACAACTTTTTTTCCAATCCTTTTGAAATTTTTTTTACAGTTTATGAATTCATTTTTCTACCTTAGTAATGATGGAGAAAAAGATGGAACCTCTATTTTATAGTTAAGGAACAGGCAACGTCTACTTGTTCCCTACACACAGCATTCTATCTCTTGTCACTGTACCTTTGCATATGTGTTATCCCCGATTCCTAAAATATGTTCCCTCTTCACATATGCCTCACAGAATCCCTAACTTTCTGTAAGGCTTCAATTAAGTGGCATCCCCTACCCTTCTGCATCCTGTCCTGACTCCTATCTCGCCCTTTTTTAGTGTCTTCTTCCAATAACGACTTCGTATGACCCATTTTTCTATTTACTCTTCTAGGTACATATTATCTCTCCCTTTCCCCATGGAATGTAAACCTCTTGAGGGTAGAGCCAGTTTAGCTTTTGTCTTTGAAGTCTCTTCCCCTGGAACAATTCCAAAGACACAGGAGGCGCCAAATAAATGTCTGTTAAATGAATAAATAATCGCGAAGAACAGTTACGATGGGACGTTCTCTGATTGCTTTTTACTTCCTTTCTGATGTCAGCACTTTTACTTATTTATTTACTCATTTATTTGTTTATTTACTTGTCCATTCATTTATTTATCTATTCATTTACTCATTTGCTTATTTTGACTTGTTCCCCCACCCACCCAAAGGTAAGTATCAAGAAAATTCCAGCTAGTTGGGTTTTGGCTAATAGTCCCTTTACTATAATGATAAATAATTAGCAGTGCTTGGTAAACACCAGTATAAAGAAGCTGCAAGCATTTAAAGTACTTCACAATTGCTCTTTTATCCTTGGGTATTAGACAACTGTTATTACATGAATGAATCAAAAGCCAATTTACTATTCATCCTCAGACACCCTTAGTAACTCACCCACTTCTTGTGCATTTTAATTATATGAACCACAGTAAATTAGCAAAGAATCATTTGAGTTCCACATGCCAAGTCATTCTCCTTAGAAACTCAGGATTGATTCCTCTGCCTTCCAATTCATCAGAAAGGGGAGAGTTTCATCAGTAGAAAGTCTAAATTCTGTAATACATTTTTGTTCTTATTTTTACTTAACCAGCAAAAACTACTTCCTACCTGACACTAAACCTGGAAATTTGTTGAAGTTAAAGCACCAGATAAATAAACTCAAATTGAGTAGAAAAAACCCTTGTGGATAGTTGGGAGATGAAACAGAACTCTTGCCCAGGAATCATTAGACTACATAGCCCAGTGCCTAAACTCTCTCTTCCTCTCTCCCTCCAACACACACACACACACACACACACACACACACACACAACCACATGCATGTGTGTATTCAAATTTGTAGGGATGTAGTTTCCCAGGACTGAGTTATTTAAGTCACGTAAACATACTTCATGAAAGGCTGTATTAGAAGGGCAAGTTGATTTCTATCTCCATTGCGCAAAGAAGAACAAGTTTGTGCATCAGGGAAAGAAACTAAATTGAGCATAATCTTACTAATGTACAGGCTTGATTTCATCATACTTCTCAAAATCTTTCAGTGAATTCCCATTTTCCTATGGAATATGATACAAAATCTTTACTGAGCCAGGTAATAAAGAGTCCTCCGCAATCTGATTCTTAGATTGTAGAGCTAGAAGGTCCTTGAAGGTCTCCTAGTCTAACACCCTTATTTTACATGAAGAAATTGGGGACCAGCTTTCTGGTTTCATTTCATGTTACTATGCACATTCTGCATTCTAATCACACTAAATTGCTCATTGTTCCACAGACTCATTTTATCTTCTTTCATTTCAATTTCCATGTATTGGGGTCTAGAATTTATTTCCTTCCCATCTCATCCTAATCGTTTTCTTTGGTGACCTGCTCAAATTCTCTCTTCTCCATAAAAAGCTTCCTTGGTTCTTATCAGCAGATAATGATTGCTCTCTCTCCCTCTCTCTCTTTGTCCCCCCCCCTCTGTCTCTTCCCCCTTCTTTTTTCCTCCCTTTCTTGCCAACTCTCTGTCTCTGTCTCTCTCTCTCTTTCTCTGTCTGTCTGTCTGCCTCTCTCTTCCCCTCCCCTCCTTTTCTCTCTCATTTTCTTTCTCTCTCCCTCCTTCCCCTCCCTCTGTTTTCCTCCCTCCCTCTTGTTATACCCCTCCTCCCATTTGCTGTTTCATTTTTGTCTATATTTACCAATTACAGTTCATGGCAGAACATAACATGCTTCATGCATGCTTATGGAATACTTGATTTCTTTTTTTTTTTTTGCTTTTTTTTTTGGAAGGGGGAAGGTAGGACAATTGGGATTAAGTGACTTGCCCAAGGTCACATGACTAGTTTTGTATTAAGTGTCTGAGGTTAGATTTGAACTCAGGTCCTCCTGACTCCAGGACTGGTGCTCTATTCACTGTGTCACCTAGCCACCCCTGACTGATTTCTTAATGCATTTTGTATTTCTACTTTGTAGTTAATCACATTATGCCTTGTATCATATCTGTGTGTCATAGTGGAATTTAGAAGACCTGGGTTCACACTTGTCTTACATACTGGCTATATGACCTAGGGACAGCTAGGTGGGGCAGTGGGTAGAGTACCCAGCCTGGAGTCAGGAGGACTCATCTTCCTGAGTTCAAATCTGTCCCCAGACATTTACTGGCTGTGTGATCCTGGGCAAGTCACTTAACCTTCTTTGCTGTAGTTTCTTTATCTATAAAATGAGCTAGAGAAGAAAATGGCAAACCACTCCAGTATCTTTGCCAAGAAAACCCCAAAGGGAGTCGCAAAGAGTTAGACATGACTGAAAATGACTAAACAACAAAATGTGATGTTACGCCATCAAATCACTTAACGTTTTTCATGCTCAGTTTCCTCATCTGTAAAATGGAGATAATAATAATAACCTTTACCTTATAGGATTGTTGTGAAGTTAAAATTTTATACGGACACACAAATAATGCTTTCTAAACCTAAAAATAATATATAAATGTTAGCTATCATTATTATTAATGTTCTTATTACATGACTTTCCTTTGACTGTTGTTATCTCCTTGATATCTGGAACTGTACTTTTATTCATTCTTATTCCCTTAATACTTAGCATAGCACATAGTAGGTGCTTAGAAAATGTTTATTGAATTAAACTTATCATAAGGAGAAACTTTCTGATGGGAAGATTGTGTCTCCATTTGGATGGAATACTCAGTCAATCATCTAATTGTTCTAAAATATCTAATGTTATAAATTGGTCAGTCATAACATCTGGCTTTTAGACAGTCATAGAAATCTTGCTCTGAAGCTAGGATGACTCCATAGTACATGGTGTGGTAGTCAGGAGACCTGTTGTCTCGTTGTATGACACTGAGCAAAGAACTTTTTTTTTCTGGGCCTCTTTTTTCACATCTGTAAAATTGGACTCCATGATCCTTAGAGTCCTTTACAATCCTAAAATATTATTATTTGTATGTTATAGGGTATATACAGCTTAGGAATATGTGATTCTGGGAACAAGGGGCATGGATGCTCATCTGAAGCCAGATGTAGTCCTTGAAGTTCCTTGTATGCTGGCAATTGACATTTGAGAGTATTTAGATATCACTGTTAAGATCCATGGCTATCATTCCTTGGCTGAGTTCTTACCCTTTTTCTTTTCTTAGACCTTCTATTGGAATCAAAACTCAAATGTATAAAGACCAGGAGATCTTTTTTCCCCATCTTTTACCCTCCATGGCAGCCGCCACTTTATCCTGGGAACTTGGTCTTCCTGTCTTCTTCTGTTCTCAAACTTTGATCAGATAACCACAAGACTTGTATTTTCACTGACAGATTGGATCAGCTTGGAGCAATATGGAATACCTTTTCTTCTGCATTTTCTTTTTTTTTTCCTGTTGCCTAAGCCATCAGGACCCACTATGGAACTTGTGACAAATAAGATAGCATCTCTCCTTGTGCTCCTCCTTACACCCCTTTTTGTGGATCTCACTAAAGTGAGAGGAAGGGAAAGGAAGTGATCTTTCCTTTCTCCTGGGTTCTGAAATTTGCCTAGTTTGGGGTTTATCCAATTAGTTTATAAATAACATGAGCTGTATGCAAGAATATAATGTCAGTTATAATGCAGATAGAGGCCATAAAAATTAAAAACCCATAAGTGATACAAACTCAGCAGTTAAGTAAGAATTTTCTACATTAGGGAGGGTGTTTAAATTTTATCGACCTTTTCATGGCAACAACTAGCTACGTTTGCAGAAGTGTATTTATAGGGCCAGAGAATACAACACATGGTAAAGAATATCACATGTATATCACCTGTCAGTCAGTCTGGTCAGGCATCTGGGAAGCACTCAATTACATGCTTTAGTTATATTAGCTGTTCATTTTTCTTCTGATATGGATAGGGCTTGCTTCCTCCTTCCTAGGTTAGAGTCTTTACACTGCCCTTCATTTACCCTTTGGATAGCATCAGTTCATGGTCCTGGTACATCGGGCACCATGTGATTAAGTAAACATTTCTTTGTCCTAAGCCTCTGAATCAAAGATTCTTAACTTTATTTGTGTCGTTGATTCCTTTGGCAGTTTGAGGAAGCCTATGGATACCTTCTGAAAGTGTTTTAAAGTGCATAAAACAAAATACATATGATTACAAAGGAAACCAATTATATTGAACTGTAGTTGTCAAAATATTTTGAAAGCCAAGTCCACAGACCATCATCTCCACATCCCCTCTCTCCAATTAAGAACCGCTGCCCTGGATATAGCCATATATAAATACAACTTGACCATTTGAATTGACCGGTTAACCTGACCATTAACTAGCTGTTAGCAGGTAAACTTCATCCTAATAATAAAACTTGTTGTATGTATATACACAGACTATTTCTCAGCAGAGTCAAGACCTGTGAATTTATCAGTGTTAGGAATTTCCAATGAGAAAATACCCACCACCAATTCAGATAAGTAACTGCAATGTATACTCTCAGAGAGTTGTTTTGGATACAAAAAGGTTAAATGTCTTGTTCATGGTCACATGACCATTTTCTGTAACAGAAACAGGACTTGAACCCAGTTCTCTACTCTAAGGCTAGTTCTCTGTTTGGTATATCCTGTTGCCTTTCCTGATTTTAATGTCTCTGATATGAAGCAGTCATACTTTACATGAATCAAATATATCTATTCTATGAAAAATATTTTCAGCATAATTCCTCTATATATTTAAGCCTAAAAAGGAGACCAAGGCAGAAGTTTAATGCTATGTATAGTTATAAAAATTAGCCTGATTTTTTAAAAAGTGATTAAATTCAGTCAAACATCCAAGGGAAAAAAATTTTTGTCAGTGGAGCCTCACTTAATGTCATAATTTTCTACCATCTTTCACTTTTGGATCAGCTATTTTTTGGATAGTATACAGGCCACCTAGTTTTGCTTGACTTAGAAAATAGAGACATGGTAAGGTTAATATTTTTGCCTCAATGAAGCTTTTTCATTCTCAAACAATATATTTTCTTTTGCTTTTTGGAGGGCAATTGGAGTTAAGTGACTTGCCCAAGGTTACATGGCTAGTTTTGGTGTTAAGTGTCTGAGGCCGGATTTGAACTCAGGTCCTCCTGACTCCAGGGCTGGTGCTCTATTCACTGCACCACATAGCCACCCCCAATATTTTGTTTTATCTGGGTAGAATTAATTTTTTGTATTAAAATGTGCTTTATGATTTGAGTTCGTTGGCTGAATTTCTCTAAGTCAACCACAACGATGCCCCTCACCTCTGTATACATGCATTTTCCTTGCTTCTATAAAATCCAATGCCATTTTGTCATTAGTACTAAAACCGTAAGTGGTTTTTTTTTTTTTAACCACATACTGAGTCCTAGAATGTAATGAAAAGCCAATATTTTCAAGTTAAGTATCAATCGCCAAATCTTGGAGCTCTATCCACTTCTTTTGGGTAGATACAGCTTATACGTTAGGCAATGGAACAAAGATAACAAATGATAAGAGAGAAAGCAGAGCTATTCAACTCTTTTTTGTTTCTGTTTTCTCTGCCAAGGACAATAATCTTTAGATTGTGTATGATAGAACAAAAATGACTAAAAAGGAAGTTGAAACCTAAGAGCAGAGATTTCCAGTTATAAAACCCAGCCAAAATATCCAGGGTGCTGATAGAACTGGGGGATATGATCCACGAGCCTTTCCCCAATTATCTTTTGAAGATCTTAGATAATGAAATAGATAGCATAGGATTAGAGAAAGGCACGTGTCACAATTTTCAAGGATGGGAAGAGAATAGAGTCTAAAAACTGTAGACTAGTGAATTTGACTTTGATCTCTGGAAACATTCTAAAATATGGTATTTCAGTGATAGTTAACATATATTTAGAAAGGGAAGTGGTTATCACAAAGGACGAAGATGACTTTATGCCAAACTAGCTTGATTTCCTTTTCTGACAGATGACTGGGAGATCAAGGGAATTCTGTAGATAGAGCTTGTTTAAATTTTAGCAAAGAATTTTTACACAGTCTTTCATGCTATTCTTGTGATCAATATGGAGAAAAATTGGTTAGGTGATAGTTCAGTTAGATGAATTTGGAACTGATGAAATGGTCAGATTTGAAAAATAGTTGATTTGGAAGGAAGAGAAACCAAGTCAAATGCCAAGAGTGTTAGTTTGTTTGGTTCTGCATTGTTTAAAAATTTGTCTTTTGACTGTTCAGATAATAGCTTTCCTGAAAGACGATCTTGAACTGAGAGCTATACTACCATTAAGTTGGTATTAAAGATACTGGTACAGTACTTTCACTGTTGCTTTTCTTCCCAATAGTATTTTTGCTACTAAGAATTTAAGTCAAAATGGTCTCTTGAAAGCTCCATTACACTTCTTCCCCTTCTATGTTTGCATGACAGGGCTCACTGAGAGAGGCAAAAGCATTCAGTTTCAGATTCGGATGTTGTGGAGATTAAGTGGCTGAAGTGTTTTGGTGCTATAGAACTACATAAATATAGAGAAGAGGGAGACTTTCCAGAGCTATTATTGATTGGATGCTGATGAGTTACTAAGTTCTAAGAGTAGCTTATTATACTACTTGTACCAAGATTAAATATGGTCTCAGCCACGAATTTCCACCAAGAGCTGCTTTTACAGTTCACTGACCACAATAGAGAAGAATTTTTCCCCTCCTCTCTTCCTATCCCTCCCCTTCCCTCTTTGCTTCTCTCCACCATGATCTTATATCAACTGATCCACAATGGGAGATACCACTAGGGCTTTTTCCATGTTCTGTATCTTCTAAATAGAATATTCCTGGAAGCTCTATGACATAATTCTTTCAAAGAGTAAATGCATTCTAATTATTTTTGTGAAAGCCAGACTTACAATACAACAGTTCTGTTAGAATTGTTTGTTTTTTTTTTTATCATTATCCTTTATTATTTTTGCTTTGCTTAGCCTTTTTTTCCCAGGTAAAATTGCCCCTAGGGAAGGTGGCTCCTTATCCATCCTGCCTTTCCCTCCCCTGTCTTCTTTTTTTCCCTTTCCTCTCCTCTCCCCTCTTTTTACTGTCTTTCGGTCTCTCTTGCAAAGAGTTTGTTTATTGAGAGAGTCCTGAAAGTTACTTGGGGAACTACAACACATATATAAGGTATTCACTTCTATCTTTATGAGTGGAGAGTTTTTTTAATTAAAATATTATCTTTTTAATTAACAAAGATTTTTTTCTCTTCCTTTTACTCTGTCCATTGGAAAGAAATAAAGAAATGATGCAAGGAAAAAAGGGAGGGAGAAAGAAACTTTTATAACAGCTCAGTAGTGACAAAACAAATCTCTGCATTGGTTATGTTTTTTTTTAAATGTCTTATTTTGTACCGAGTTCATAACCTCTCTATCAGGAGGTGGTAGCATGTTTCATTATCAGTTCTCTGGAATCACGGTTGATCTTCATGTTCATCAGAGTTCTTAGGTCTTTCAAAGTTGTTTTGACCATACTGTTGTTATTGTATAAATTGTTCTCTTGGTTCTGCTCACTTTACTATGTATTATCTCATACAGGTCTTTCTAGGTATCACTAAAACTGTCCCGTTCATCATTTCTTATGGCAAAATAATATTCCATTATATCCATTTATCAGTCATTCCTCAGTTGATGAGCATTCTCTTGGTTTGTAGTTTTTGTCTACCACAAGAAGTTGATACAGATATTTTGGTCCATTGGATTCTTTTCTTCTCTCTATGATCTCTTTGCAGCATAGGCCTAGTCGTGGTATTTCTGGGTCAAAGGGTTTGCACAGTTTAATGATTTTTTGGTCGTGGTTCTGGATTGCTTTCCAGAATGGACATGTGTGTGTGTGTGTGTGTGTGTGTGTGTGTGTGTGCATGTGTGTGTGTGTCCTATTAAAGTTTTGTTGTTACAGTCATTTTTCAGTTGTAACTAACTCTTTGTGAACCCATTTAGTGTTTCCCTAGAGAAGATACTGTGGTGGTTTGCCATTTCCTTTTCTAGCTCATTTTATAAATGAGGAAACTGAGGCAAATAAGGTTAAGTGACTTGCCCAGGGTCACACAGCTGGTAAATGTCTGAAGTTAAGTTTAAATTCAGGAAGATGACTCTTCCTGACTCCAGACCCAGTACTCTATCCCTTGCACCAGTTAGCTGCCCCCATAAGAAAATACAATCCTATATAATAAAAATAAATTTTTAATGAAATAGAGTATGTCTAAGCATTCCTCATAAAAGGTCATAGGATCATAGATTTGGAATGTATCTTTTAGAGGTCATCTAGTCCAGCCCCCTAATTTCACAAATGAAGAAACTAAACCCAGGTTGACTAGGTGGCATAGTGAATAGAGCATGCGCCCTGGAGTCAGGAGGACCTGAGTTCAAATATGACCTCAGACACTTAATGCAAAACTAGCCATGTGACCTTGGGCAAGTCACTTAACCCCAATTGGCCTACCTTCCCCCCTCCAAAAAAAAAAAAAGAAACTAAATCCTAGAGAGGTTGTTAGTGCTCCAGTTCATTCACAGGATTTATGATCCAGGGTCAGGATTTGAATCCAGGTCCTTGGAGTCTAAATCTACCACTTCTTTCACTTTAGCACATTATTTCTCTTTTCCCTACTTTGAATCTTATTACTATTCCCTACTGTTTTCTCTTCCAAAAATTAGGAGTTTGGAGAAGGTGACTTCTATTATTCTTTCTAGCTCTCACTACATGTGACTGTACCTCAGCTCATCCTCCATCTCAGTACTAGCAGAATAAGTTTTTGTCCAAAACCTTGGGCAAATCACTTCTCCATTCTAGAATCTGTTTCCTTCTCTGTTGAAGGATTTGAATTCAGTATGCTCCATAAAATTCCTTCTAATTCTAGTATTATGTGAGTACTTTGAAGATTTTCCAAGGTGTTGACTTGTTCAAGGTCCCTTTCAACTCCCTGAAACGTCATCTCCACACGCCTAAACATCCATATTTTGCTATAGGGCTTACCACCTCACCTCTAAGTAATCAGGTTTGTTAGATGCCAAATATGTGAAGAAACAACTGACCTTAGTATTTAGTTGTTAAGATTAATTATTTAAAATAGGTAATGACTCCAGTAGACACCACTGTATTTATAGCTACACTTTTTATAGTAGCAAAAAATTGGAAACAAAATAGATGCCCAGTGATTGGGCAATGGCCAAATAATTCGTGGTATGGGGATGTAATGGTACATTACTGTGCTATAAGAAATGATGGATGTGAAGAATAAGGAGGCATGGGAAAATCTGTGTGAACTGATGCCAAGTGAAGTAAGCAGAACCGGGACAATTTACACAAAGACAAAAATAATGTCAGTGGAAAGAACAACAAAAATTGGGGCCGAACACTATAATGATGTTAGCTATTGCTTGGCTAAGCATGACTCTGAAAAAGAGATATTGTAAATGTACTTCCCTCCGTCCTTTGCAAAGCTGGAGTACAGCATAGACTATCAGACTAGATTAATGTTTACAAGTTTTACTTAACTTCATTCCCTACCTGTCTTTACCCCCATTAGTTTTTATTCTTTGTTATAAGGGATCACTCTCTTGACTGGGGAGGGAGAGGCAAAATAGGTTAATAGGCATTGGTCTTGGAGTCAGGAAGACCTTGGTTCAAACTCCATTTCAGACACTAACAGAGAAGTTAAATCACCTTGGGCAAGTCACTTAACTTCTTTGTGACTCAGTTTCTTCATCTGGACTTACTAATCAGAAAGGTCCTTTCTAATTCTCAAACTGTGATCATATGATACTTTATTGGGAAATGAAACTGATGCAAAAATAGAAGCTACTAATAAAAAATAAAGAATAAATAAACCAAGAAACTACCAGATGGTTGCCTCTCTCTCTCCCTGGGCTGTTCTCAGAAGCAGCCTTGTGGTGTCTGAGGTCTTTGCCCCGAGAGGTAGATGTACTAGTGTTTCTGCCTGTTTCCTCAGGGTGGTTTATAGCCTTCACTCTTTGATCCCAACTAAGAGTACATACTCTTGACTCAGGGCACCATTTGTAGTGCTTGTCTCAGGCACAAAATACCAGATTTGGCCTCAGCTTTTTCCCCCCACAGCCTGACATTTAGAAGTCAGTGACTCAAATTTAAGATGGATTCGCATGAACATATGAACAGCTATTGTGGCCCTTGTATATATAATTGAGCATCATGACTTTGAGTAGGGAAAAAACACACAGTGGTTTATTGTTGTTTCATTAATTGAATTCCTACAGCCATTCTAGCTAAGAGCTTCAAAGCTGCCTGTAGAAATTAAACTAATTCTTATGAACCCTTCTGTGAAGTTAGGATCAAAACCAAGCAGGGAAAAAACAACAAAAAACCCCACAAACAGATGAAATTCCAGGTTGTTTCAGTCATTTAGATCCAAGAAGGAGTAAAGTACTAAAGCTCTTGATACACTTAGTGCTTTATAGACTGGATAAGCAAGATGAAGCAGTGAGAGATGATTTCCATCTCTGCATCCTTCAGTGGATTGGTTGGATTCTAATATAATGGGGGTGGGGGAAGCAGCTGTAGGGAATGATTGGTAAGTCAGGCTTGCTGGAAGATATACTTAACTGCCTGTGCATAGAAACATTACCTTGTGCCATTTTATTTAGGGTAAGTGGAAAGAGAGATTCATTAAACTTACTGAAGAGTTAAGAGAGTTTTCCCCTTGCCATCTCCCAGATTTTCTCACTTAATCACCCTACCCACTTGAATTGAGCGTCTGCAAGTTGGTTGCCTTGCATATATTTGAATAAAGCTCATCAGAGAAATTTTCTCTATTTGGCCTTGCTTTAGCACTTATTATTCTCCTAAGACTTAAAAAAAACCTCAAAACATTTTTAACATCTGCTTTATAGGGAGTTGGATTTAGTCCCCACTAGAATTCCCTATGCATTCTGTTGTTTGTGAGTGGATGAAAATATTAGCTTTCATGGCATTCCCTATTCACTGACAATGTTATGTTCCATGCCTATGGCTAAGGCATGCTGTGATCTTCCACTGGTTCTTAGTGGGATTTCTAGGTCCCTGTTTAATTAAAGACAAATCTGTGGGAGGGACCCTGTCCAACACTAATCCAGACGTGCAGTGCTGTTTAACAGATGGCACTACATTTATGGTAGAGCCCTTCTCAATTTTTTCCATCCCTCCAGTGGCTGAACTTTAGAGAATCATCCCAAGTTGACAACTCACATATAATAAGGGATAATTTTAAAAATTCCACTTCAACGTTACAAGGAGATGAGAACATGTTAAACTGTCCTCATGCCTCTAGACAATTTTGTCTGTTTTTCCTTAAGCCAAATCATTTGACTGAGGGAAGGGCAATGTGTCTCTTCCTTCATCCTTGGGTTCCCATGATTCAAAATAAAGACACATACCCCACAGGACCTTTTTGGACCAGATCAATAATTTCATTGATATAAGGGAATTTTTGATGTGGAAGCTTCCTCTACCAGCACAGATTGACACTTACTTAGCAATTTAGACATAAAGAGTTGCCTGGGGCACTGAGAAGTTAGATGACTTGCTCAGGGCTACAGTCAGTGTGTCAGAGTCAATAGACATTTATTAAGTGCCTGCTGTGTGCCCCTGTGCACTATGCTAAGCACTGGTTATACAGAGAAAGGCATAAGATAATCCCTTCCCTCAAAGAACTTATCATCTAATAAAGGAAGACAGCACATAAAAAGAAACTGGAAAGGGGGGAGGTGGAGGGTACCCAGTTTAAGAGCATGCTGAAGTCCTGCAGCTGGGGTGAGAAATGATCTGAAGAAATGAAATTTATAGAGTTGACTTTATTTTTCAGAATGATGAGTTTGTGGAGATTGTGAATTCCAGGAGAGCAGCCAGTTAGGAAATTATGAGGTGAATGCTATGGGTGCCCTCCTTAAATGGGGGGAGATCTGGAAGGAACTCTCCAATGGCCACCTTCTACCCACTCCAACCAGAAGGAAGGGTCCCAGGGGTATGGAATGCTGAAGAGGTGTTAGTTCCAGAGCTTGTTTCATCTTGTAGAATGAAGAGGTTTTGGAGAACATGAAGTCCAGAAAAGCAGCTGGGTGGGGAGTGATGTTAGAAACAAGACTTGAGCCCAGGTCTTTGTCACTCTCAAGCTAATTTTATTTAGTCTGCCATGGGTGAATCACAGAGGACCTTGATAGACATAATGTGAGTTTAAAGGTCCCTCTAGTTAACTATTCACATTGGTAGATTTGTGGATAAATTTAGAGCTGGAAGAAGCCTTATAGGGTTATCTACTTTAACTTATCCATTTTACAGAAGAGGAAATGAGTGCCCAGAGAGGTATTAAGGTAATCCTTCAAATTCAGGTCCTCTGACATCAAAGGCAACATTCTCTCCCTTGAACCAATATTGACTTATTTAATCAGGACCACCTGGTCATTTTAATATAATTACTGGGAGGTGTACCTTTTTTTGGGCTTTTGGTTGCACCTCCCAATGGAGAAAAAGAAACCATCTAATTAATGTCAAACACAACCTGGCCAACATAAAACTAACATCTTGTTGAGATGATTGAAGTCCTCTTCTGGGTTTGGGTATGTATAGACCCATTTAAACTTCAGAAAGGATGAATGATTAAGTTTCAGTGATTGAAGATCATTTGGTTGGATCAGTCTCTTCTGAAGCTAGCAATGTCCCTTTTTCCAGGGCTTACAGAAGGGAACCTTTGGGGCAAAATTGGGGTTTGGGGGAATATTAAAAAGAGGTGATCAAGGACCAGAGAAACACAGTAGAGATGAGTGTTCCTCTGTCCTGGGGAAGGGAGGGAGGGTGAAAAGCCTATGTATTTGCATAGATTCTGCCTGCCCTAGAATTGCTAATGGCATCCTTGAAGAGGAAGGGGTAGCAGAATATAATACAGCTATATCAACTCTTTCCCATGTAGTCTGAGAAGTGTCAGTGAGAGGTGATGTTGGAGCATCTCAAGCACCTGATTGGTCCCTAGAGAAGATGGAGCTTCATGTCTCAGTCTTCTGGTTTGGAGAGAAAGATTTTGTGAATAATGTTAAGTTCCATGGCAGCTCAGGGCCCAGCCTTTTAGATAGATGAGGGAGAACTCTGGACAGCACCAGCATCCTAGAAAAGAGGGTATCTTGTGTGTGACCCTAGATTTAGAGAGTCAACAAGGGATTGAGCTACAATATGAAGGAGCAAAAACCTAGACTTTGTTCTCTGTGCTATTCCTAGGAATTATTTGGAGGATGTAGGTCCAGTGGAAAAGAGGTTGCCTTTCTGGAAATTCTATATTTAATTTTTTTTCCCTTGGGGGAGTCTAAGCCTTAAAGTAGTGATATAGGACTAAAGACCTTCAGCCTGTTTTGGTGGATGTAGCTGCTGTGATGCTGGGGCATAGGTGAACCTCAATATAATGTTGGAGTGGAATACCTCTCTAGTAGTATTTTTTTTCTGAGGGGAATTGTAACAATCATTTGTGACCTTATGTGAGCTCTTGATACTTTCTGCATTACATCCATGTAAGTAAAATGAAAGCTGGCTTGAGCCTAATATTAATTGTTACCTTGAGCACTTGAACAGAAGCTAAAATCCTTTTTTACCCATGTCTGTAGAAACCTAGAAACAGGTTATATCTTGATATTCCTAGTGGAAAATCTTGTGGGGAGGGAAAAGAATGAGCCAAGCAATGTGATAGTCACAGTATCCCTCAATATTGAACCCAGTCCATCTAAACCCCAGTGTGATGGGTGGAATCTCAAATAACAGAGGAAACAAAGGTTCAAACTTCTGAGCATATTAATTTATTAAGAAATGCATGCTATTTGCATAATAACAAACTGAGACCAGGTCTCCTCATCTTACAGGGGGACCCAAATACAGGGGGAGACATATTTTTATGCAAAAGAAAACCATCAATAAGATATAAACCAGGATACAAGATTAGGGAATCTGATTTCTAATTGGAGGAAAAATTAGGGATTTTCCAAATTGGGAGGGGGATGAATGACATTAAAGAATTTGGTGGTGGTGGTGGTGGGGGGAATGAGCAGGTGTAATTTCCTGAAATCAGAAAAAGAAGTATCCCCTTCCTTCTCCCCACAAGTGTCTGTATTCAATCAAAGGAACAATAACTGATTGACCAGTATGGGGCTGGTTTTCATGTAAGACATAGGGATTGCTTGAGATGTATAACTCTGTGAAAACTTCTTACATCAGTCTTCAGATCTGACTATTCTGGTCAGCTTAAGGTATGTCCTTAGTCTCCAAGCAGCAGGTAGAGGTGATCTAGCTTCCCAGTCATGCAGAGCTAGGATCAAACAATGTAATAAAGTTTTCTTATCAGACAGAAATTGGACTCGACCCCTAACTGAATGGAAAGGGAACTGAGCTAGACCCAGAATTGATGGAATCAGGTTGGTTTAGACAATTCTCACAACTCCTCACCACCGCCTTGGGATGCTGTGGGCTAGGTTACATACTCAGTTTTATCTCTTGCATGTTTTGTTCTTGCCTGGATGCAGTAGAAAGCTGGGAAAGAATTTCCATGGAGTTCCTCTCATTTGCATTTTTCATTTCTTTTTTTTTAAAAGAGAACTTCTTCTTTAAAGGAAGTCATAAGAGTCCTTAAAAATAGGATGAATAAGTATAGTCAAAAGTGAAGCTTGAAAACAAATCTTGACTGTGTGTGTGTTGAGGTGGGGGGTAGGAAGTAGGATGGGGGAGACCTGATTTAAGAAGGAGTTGTTCAGAACAGAAGGTAACTTCTAATTGAAGTTGTTTTGCATGAAGCCTCATTCAAACCTGCAAGTTTTTCACTGTTTCAAGTGTTTACAATTCCTTATTTCAAGAGTGACTCCTAGTCACTCAGTCTAAACTTTGGTACCCAACAGTCAGGGTGCCAGGGCCCTAACAGTATCACATGACTTTTCTTTTTGTCAAGAACATGGAAACAAAGGAGAAGCCAGGTATTTGTCAACAATAACAATTTGTAAGCAATAAATGCTATTGTGCCAAGGACCCCTCACTGTGCCTGGATAAGAGCTTTCATAAAAAAAGAAAGGGGAGCAAGAACCTAGACTCTGCCCTTTCCTATTACTATGGGTTATTTGGGCAGTACCAATCCAATAGAAAGAGGGATTTTTTTTTTTTTGGGCAACTTCTAGGAGGAGTCCCAGATGCTATAAGTGATGTCATAAGACTGGAAGCTTGTATAGATAGATCCTGAGGTATACTGGAAAATATTTAACAACTGACTCTCCAAATGAGCAGGACATGCTTCTATTTTAATTTGCATCATTAACATTTTCTCCATCATCTTTCTTAAGCCTAGACAATCAAGAAAATAAAAAAGTCAAGATTAGATTCATTGCATTTGCCAATTTCTAAGATGTAAATTCTCACACTGAAAATTTAAAAATTGACTCCAGCTAGTCAAGTCTAGCATGCCCCCTGGGTAGACCTCATCATAATGGTCGAATAGGACATTCCTAGTAAGTCTAAGTTAATTTTCTCTTCTGGGGGAATTGTATTAATCATTTATGAACTGTAATAACTGTCCATTTTAGCTTATTTTGAATAATTATAACAAGCTCTTCATTTAGCTATTCAATTAATTGAATAATAAATTAATTAAGGAGAGGTAGAAAGCCATTTAGATTTGTGACTTTAAGTATTACTTAACTTTTCTTTTTGCAAGGCTACTCATCATCAGTCTCCATTTCACCTAGGCATAATGAAAGAGCACTAGATTGGGCAACTCTAAATGAAGGGACTGGGATAAGATCTCCCCGATTTTGAAATACCAAGATTCTATGATTTTAGCAAAGATTAAGAAATACAACTGGTGGTGGGGGGTTGGTCAGAGTGAGTTACCACACCAGTTGTTTCTTTGGGTTCCCCCCCTCAAATCAAATGAATTTAGGGGTTCCCTCCCTTGTCTTGGTTCTCTCTCCTACCTTGGAGGGAGCTTCATTCACCCTCTGTGCCCTGAGTACCTTTAAAGGTATTCCACTTCCCTAGGCAGCACTAATCCTTTGAAACTGGGTAACTTCCCTCTGATACTTATAATTAGGCTACTGAATGTGCCTGGCTCTTTTAGTAACACTCTTGGATAAATGGCCCTTGAAGATTTGAGGGTTACTGAATCCTTCTGCCTCAGTAAACCTGAAATAATCCTAGGCAGTGGATAAAAAGTCAATGTCAGACATCCTAATTTTAGTGTTCTCCCTCGTGATTACATTTAGGAAGTATTTATTTAACACTTCAGTTATTTTGCTATTCTCTCTGACTTCATTTTGCAAAATATCCTGTAATAATATGCCTCCTTCACTGGTTCCCTTGCTATTCTAGTCCTAGAAAACACTTTCAGCCCTGTATTCAGCAACTCTAGCCAGGAATATTTCAGAGCTTCATCTTGCATTACTAATGCCCTCCTTTATCTCCATCCACTATCGCTCTGCATTCTTTCTGGGTTTTCATTATGGAGTGTTTTCCTTGCTCTCATTTAGCCTGTTTTGGTGGATGTTTCCCATGTCTGAATGAGTATTTTTCTATATTATATGTTTCTATATGAGTCTGTAGAGAATATCTGTTTTCTCTTCTCCGTTGTTCCTTTTGTCACTACATACCATTGTGGAGGCGTAAAAATTCTGCTTCTGTGATTTAATGGTCTGTTTTTGTCTCTCAGCAGCATTAGTGTTCCTTGGAGGTCAGATCCTGCCCAAATCCTATTTTCATCCCACTGGAAAGGGATAGTTCTCACTGTGCAAGAATCAGTTAACATTAGATTAAAATTTTCATTGCATTCAAGAAATCAACTCTGTCATTTTACATACTGGCTTCTTGACTCAGTGACTCAGTAACTCTATTAGAAATTCCTGATACAAAACCCATTAATTTTAATGACTTCTGAGATGAGTTGAGGGAAAAGGATCCCCCTATGTATGAGCTGTTTAAAGGTCTGCAACTACAAGTGTTGTAGACTTTCCCCCAAGCCTAGGACTGTACTCCATACCTAACTTCTCTCTCCGTGTCTCTCTGAAGTTTTGTCTGCTTCTCTCTGGGTCTCTTTCTCTATCTCTGTCTTGATTTCTCTTTCTGTCTCTCTCTGTCTGTCTATCAGTCATCTTCTCCCCTATTTATTGCTGTTTATTGGAGAAAGAACCCAGAGGGGCCAAGTCTACCTTTGCCTGTGTGCCCCATGGAATCTCATGAGGACTGGGTCTTGGACTCTGAGTAGATACTAGGGGATATAATATAGTTTTAATTTAATGCTGCTGTGCCAGCATTTTTAGCCTGGGGGATTCTAAACAGAAATCTGTACTTGGGAAGCTGAATGATGACATGGAGCCAGGTCTGCATTTCGAGTTTGAGTACCTCAGTTCAAATTCTGAGTGTGCCACTTGTTACTTGTATGACCTTAGACATAATAATCATAGCTCATATGTATACAGTGCTTTAAGGATAGCAAAGAGCTTTACATATGTTGGTTCATTTAATCCTTACAATAGCCATGTGAGATAGTTGCTGTTGTCATCCCCGTTTTACAGGTGAAGAAACTAAGTCTGAGGGAGGTTAAGTAAGTGCCTAGGGTCACAATAATAGTAAGTGTCTAAGGCAGTATTTAAACTCGTATCCTCTTGACTCTATCCACTGGACCATACAGTTAGACCTTAGTTCTTTTAACTCTAAGATAAGGGTATCTCAAAGATTCCTTCCAGATATAAATCTATGATCTTAGTATCACTGTAGGAAGGACATTTTAATATCTGCTACTACCTCCATACAGAATCAATAATTTATCAATAGTCATTAAACAAGCAAGCATTTATTAAGTGTCATCTGTGTGTTAGACACTTCACTGGTTGCTGAAGATACAATGGAAAAATGAGCAAGTCCCTGCCTTCAGGGAGTTTGCACTCTACTGCTGCCCCCTCTGAACACTCAAGCTCTCTGTATCAGGTTTTGAAGAAGCACCATGACCAGCATTGGGCCGATTCCACAGTGGATACTCAATATAGACTAGTAATTGTTGTCAATCCTTTATTCTCAAAGAGGATCAATGACATCAGGAGGATAATGTCTTGCCTTGCAAGTGAATTGGATTTAAGTGAGGCAGAGCTGTTAAAAGTCATCAGTCTCACTCTATCCTCTAGGGTCATCGATGTCCAGTGGCAAGACATAGGTCAGAACAACTGGCGATGGCCCTGGATGCAGTGTGCAACTTTGACCTTTTTAAGCTAAGGTGTTTTCCAGGTCTCAATTTGTCTTAGGCAATACCCATTCAGTGATTAAGGGTTAGGTAAGAATTGAGGCAAAATGATGATGATATGATGGTAATCACTGATTAATTCTCTGGAGATTTCTGTAGGAAATAAAACTCTGTATCCCCAAAATTGCTCTGGTAAAATCATTCTAGTATTGGCACTCAATCAAGGCTTCAACCAAGGGCGTTGACCTTCAGGAAGACCTGAGGCAGGATCTCCCTTTGTACGTTCATTTGCATATTTTAGCAAAGCCAACAGTGACCTGTATACTTCTTTCTGTCTTGATTTGTGACCAAGTTCTTGTGCAAAAGCAGTGCTGCTAGCCATCTTCTCAAGAGAGGTGTTAAGAGGGCTAGGAGGCAGAGTAACAAAAGAGGGTGCTACATTTGGAGGCAAAGGTCCTAGGTGCCCATCCTGGATCTGGCACTTTGTGGTCACTAATGTGACCTTGACCAAGTTATTTAATTTCTCTGGATCTCAGTTTCCCTGTCTGTAAAGAAAGGTTGGACTTTCTAATCTCTAAGCTCATTCTAGGCTAAATTGATCATCTTATCATCCCATAGCCTCTAAAGTGTTCATGGGAAGTTTACAACAAATTTTTCAACTATTGTTCATTCATTTATGGAGAAAAGCCCCATTATTGGACTCTTCTACCTTACTGACTGAGTTCTATCTATGGGGAGAGACTGATACCCCACTCCCAACCCCATTTGATCCTTTATACTTACCATATATCATATATTTAGAGCTGAAGGGTACTTTAGAGGTCAGAGAGTCTAAGCCCCAATTTTGCAGATGAAGAAACCCCAGGATTCCACAGCTAGTGAGCATCTGAGACAGGGTTTGCTCTCATTCCTTCCTGACTCAAAGTCCAACGCTCTATCTTCACTGCTGCCATCAAGAAGTCTTGACTCAAATGCAGATTTTGCCATGGAGGAAATGTGGTTTATGTGATAGATTATGCAGGTACTTAAGATGCAGACCTATAGCCAAGAAGCTTTGTGCTTGTTGCAGGGTTTTTGCCTTGCTTAGACCATTATTCAACACAGAGTTGTAACTAGAAATTTTTGTGCCTGCAGTATCACAAACCATGTCTGAAGAATTTGACCAGAAACATGCCTTTGGTTGGAGGGAAATGAGTCAGTCCTTGAACACAGGTAGAAGTCTGTTGATGTAATGGTGAAGGGAGGGTAGGCACTCTCCACAGCCCAATCTATTAGCTTCCAATTTAATTAATGATTTGTGCTAATGAGATGCTGTAGAAAGCCAGTGACGTCATTCTTCTTTAAAGTCAGCACGCTATAAATTTGGCACTCTGGCCCAAAGCTTTGGTAAGCCCATTCTAGTTATTGTTTTAAATTAATATTCCTTTGAGTAGTGAGGCCTAGTCTTCTAGGTAATTTAACCTATGGCGAGGTATTCATTGACCGCATTCTCCTTAGAAGTCTGATAGGCTGATTTGGGCTCAGTCTTCCTGACCTCTTATTCAGTACCTATGGGACAGACGGCCTGAGTCTTCCCTGGTGTTACCTTGACTTATGTGAGACACAAATTTCTGCAGCTGCATATTGATGCCGTTATAGACAACAACTTAGTGTTTCAGAGGAGTCTGCATGTTACAAAAAGGGCAGCAGGTGTTATTTAGACTAAATTGACCTTGAAATTGATTTCTTTATTTTATGACTTACTGAGAGGAGATTAATACTTTTTTTCCCCCTGCAGTCTGAAACAATTTACATGGTAATAGAAGGCGTAGTCAGTCAAATAAATTGCTAGAAGTGGTAGTGTTCCAAGAAAAAAATATGGATCTTACTTGCATTGATTTCTTTGCCCTAGGGAAAAGCTGAGATTTTAACATCTGGAATAGGGAGCTAAATTTTATCTCTCATTTTAAAGGCAGAGGGCTGAAAAGCTTAATCTGACATTTACACTGCCTTTTCTTGGTAGGGGGAAATTAGAGGGCAGACTGTGCTCTTCATTCAAAGGTTAACCAACATTTCCAGGGATGTTAAGCTCTGGGTGGTTGATATGAGGACAGGTGGGGTGGGCACAAATAGTATTTAAACAGGCATGTCAACAGCCAGCCTTGTGGAACTTGTGTACCACTAGGCTGTCAGTAGGAGATCACTGTAAAGGTGGATGAAAAGTGGTACCTAGACAAGGGATGCAGAAGAAATTAGAAAGTTCAGATCTTCCTTGATCTTCTAATCTTGATAAACTGGTCAACTTTCCCTTCAATGAACATCTATGATGTCTGCATTAGGTACAAGGTGAGGTGTTAATAGGAAGTTTTGCACCTGGGGAATATCACTAAGTTAGGAGTGGCAGTGTAGGACAAGAGGAGGGAGGAGCAGGACAGGTAAGGTGAGAATCTCACCCTGATCTGCACTTGGTAATTTTGGATTTCCCAATTCTTGCTAATTAGGTGCTAAGCTTTGCTCTAACTCCTAAGGGACTACCAATGCTCTCAAAATTTGGCATCTTGGGACAAAGCCCCAGTTGTCCTACTCTGGTTATAGTTCTGTATGCATGTCACTGGTAATACAAGGGTTAAAAAGAAAAAAAATGATAACCCTTCTCTTGGCCTCAAAAGGTTTACTCTCTACTAAGCATCTGAGGGGGGAAGAGAGGGATAGCATATATAGAAGTATAATATAATGTAGAATTTGATGGAAGCAAAAAAATGGGCCAGGAAACTGGTCTAAAACCATTCAAGGAAGGCACAAAGTTATCACTTTCACAGGGGTATAGGAGTGAGGTTAGGTAAGACTTTGTGGAAGCAGTGGCACCTATAGACATAGGGTCATCTATTTAGAATAGGAAGGGATCTAGCTGAACTCCCTGATGAGTTGACTGAGGCCCCAAAGAGATTAAGAGCCTTGTCCAAGGTTGCATTAGTAATTAGTATCAGGCCTGAGATTTGAATGCAGGACCTGTTACCCAAGAGCCAGTAGTCTTTCTACTGTATCACACTGCAGGGCATCTGAGTGGCCTTTGAAGGAACAGAGGGATTTTCACAGGCAAAGGTTTGTAGGGAAGCATAACCCAGACATGGATGTGTAAATGATCAGAGATGGAGAGTGAAAGATGAGGCCTAGGATCAACTCTGAGTCTAATTTGTCTGGAACACAGAGCATTTTAAGGGGAAGAGAGTAAAATAAGGTGACAAAAATAGTGGTTCAATGGATAAGAGTGCTGGCCCTGGAGTTAGGAAGAACTGAGTTCAAATTCACCCTCCTACACTGACTTACTATGTGACTCTGGGCAAATCACTTCACTGCTCTCTGCTTCCGTTTCCTCATCTGTAAAATGGAGATAATAATAGTACCCACCTTTCTGAGTTGTGCGAATAAATGAAATAGCATTTGTAAAGGGCTTTGCACACCTGTATAAATCCCAGCTAGATGATGGTGATGATGGTGATGGATCTTATGTGGATCTAATGTTGAGCTCCATAATGACTGATCTTATTCTCATCTAATTTTCCTTCCACATTCCTGACCCTTTCCTTTCTCCCAGGAGAAGGAAAGAAAAGACTCTCTTATGCAAGAGAAAAGACATTTAAATCTTTCCTTTATTGTTATGGAACTCTGGGGGTGCTCTATAATAATAAAGGACTAAGGCCTCCTGCCTCCCAGAGGCCTATCCAGTAGAGAGAGCCAAAGCTACTCTGCTCCCATCTGTTTTTCACTTTCCAAAGCTCTTCTTGAGTGGGGTGTTGAAGTTTATAGGTCTCCAGGGACAATAATTCATAAATATTCCAGCCGTACTCCAACCCCCATGTATTCCTGCCATCCTGGTACCACTTGTATTAGATGACCAGTGGGCATTAGTTGAGTTTGGCACAGAGAGGGCTTTATTCTAGGCTTGCCATAAACTTGAAGGATGGGTTATTTACAGGTCCTTTCTAGGCAAAGACTGGTCCTGGTGGTCTATCTGGCAGATAAATGTTGCTGTTAAATGCCACTGACCATTTTTCACTTAGGGAACTGATGCTCCCACCTCCTGCCAGAACCCCGAGAATGGGATCATTTCTGAGCTGAGACTGCAGGGAAGTCTCTGTTTTAGCCATTGCTTGGTATTTAATAGATTACTGCTGCAAGAGACTGGCATTCAGGATGCCTAGTACAAATGACTGATTTTTGGTCCTTCCCTAAGAGTGGAGAAGAGAGTACACACAAGGACACTGGGCATTTGGAAGGCAATGGTGTCACCATGGAGAGGTGGAAAGGGCATGAGAAGAAAATATTATGTGTTCTGATGACAGGGCTTTCTAGCTATACAAACATCTCTAGACTCTTTGTGGAATATTATAATCCCATCCCCTAGATACCCAGTTCCTAAGACTACCTGTTGTTATTCTTCCCATCAGTAGGAAAAATGGTTAACTATTGCTTGGAATGGCTGAAAAAGACCACCATGGGCCAGCACATTTCTCCCAGGAAGATCATCCACTGTGGTGTTGCTATATGAAGCAAAAGGCCTGGAGTAAAGCTGAAATGGGGCACTCCTCCCTTCTGCTGTCCCACTGTTGGAAATGTTATGCTGCCCTGATGATCCCTGGGAAAGGGGAGTAAAGGTTTAAAGGGAAAAGTTTGCCTTCTGAAGAGGGATCCCTTGGGGCTGTCTCCCTTCTCTCTTTGTTTCTCTCAGTACCTCTTTTTCCTGATGACTAACTAATCAAGAAGCCAAACCAGCATTTATTTAAGTGCTTTCTATGTATCAGGCATTATGCTAGGTGATAGAGATGTAAAGACAAAAACAAGAGTCCCTGCTCTCAAGAAGCTTATATTTGATCAATGTAATCGGGGGAGATGTAATGTAACCAGTGTAATCAATCAAGGAGAGAACATGTATCCATATAAGTATATGCAAAACAAATATAAGATAAATACAGTGGATTTTGGGAGAGTAGTGCTAGCAGCTGAGGGAATCAGGTTCAATAGGAGAAGGTGCTTGAGCTGAGCTTTGTCATGTTTTTCACCCCAATTCCTGCTTGGCCAGTTGTTTAGAGGGCAACGACTATGAAGAAAGCTAGATATACACATATGCAGGGGCAGTGAAGTAGCACAGTGAATAGAGTGTCAGAATTGGAGTCAGGAAGACTCATTTTCCTGAGTTCAAATCTGGCCTCAGATACGGCCTAGCTGTATGACCTTGGGTAAGTCATTTATCCTGTTTGCCTCAGTTTCCTCATCTGTAAATGAGCTGGAAAAGGAAATGGCAAACCACTTCCAGTATTTTTGCCAAGAAAAGATGAATTGGGGTCACAGAGTCAGACACACCTAAAATGACTGAACAAGAACACACATATGTCGGCTTAGTTCAACTTGACTTGGTTGCATGTGGCCAGTTCATTTCTGTCTGCCATTTTAGGGAGGACATTGACAAAGTGGAGCTTGTCCAGAGGAGGACCACAAATGGTGAGGGACTGGACACCACATCATGAAAGAATTGGTTGAAGGAACTAGGGGTGTTTAGCTTGAAGAAGAAAGGACATGGGTGAGGGGTGGGAGAGAACAACAGAGCATTATGACTGTCTACAAGTATTTGAAGAGCTGTCCTATGGAAGAGATATGAGACTTTCTTTATTTGGCCAAAAGGGAGGAACTAGGAATATTGGGTGAAATTTACAGCAAACTAGATTTCAGGTTGGTAATAAGAAAACTCCCTGACAGTTACACTATTCTGTTGTCTCAGGAAAGGACAACTAAGCAAAACAAGTACAATCTCTCTTCCACATGATATTCTTTCAAATAGAGTTAGAAGTCTTTTCAATAAATGGAGTTGCAATGGGCTGCCTTGGCAGGTAATGAGTTCACTAATGCTGAAGTTTTTCAAATCATCATCATCACCACCACCAACACCATCATCATTTATATAGGGCTTTATGGTTTGCAAAGCACTTTACAAATATTTCATTCTATCTTCACAACAATCCTGGAAGGTGGATGCTATTTTTATCCACATTTTACAGATGAAGAAACTGAAGCAGACTAAGGTTAAGTTTCTGCATAACTAGTAAGGGTCAGAGCAGATTTGAACTCAGATCTTTCTCACTCTAGGTCTACCACTCTCTCCATACTGTGTCATCTCTGCTAACAATAAGATTTGAAAAACTCTTTACAAACATTATATATACAAAGGATGAATGAATAGTCATCAGGGATACCAAAGAGGGGATTCCTCTTCAGTTTTGGGTTGTGGTAGGTGGATTCTCAGAGTCCTGCCAACTCTAAGATTCTGTGATTCCTTTCTAGGCAGGTCTTTGCAAACAAGGACAAGGGACGTAAACACAAAAAAGGTGGTAGACTCTAATGTCTTAGGGAGAAGCAGATAGATTTAAGCAGTGGTAGCAGACTCTGAGAGCCCGAGTGGGGACAGAAGAGTCTGGTTAAGCAGTTAGGAACATAGTGTGTTTCAGACTTGGCCTTGCCAATTTAAAATATTCCTTGCTGTCTGACAAGTCATTTTAAGTAATTACCTGAATATGTCTAAAAAGTGGGATAGTAAAGGAACCCATGAGAAACACTAGATTTTGGCCTTGAGGCTATCAGAGAGAAACTTATTTCATTCAATATTGTAAAGAAGCATACTCTGAGAATGTATTTGGCCGTGGAATTAGCTTGTGGGTACTATTTCTGACCCCACTCCCCTACCCTTCAGGTTATCCTCCAGGGCTTTCTGTAACTTTAATCTGATTTGGGTTTGAGATGCCAGATTTCTTTCTTAGACATTTAAAAAAGGGCAAACTTCTCTCTTCACAGTATCTTTGGCCAGGGTAATATGCTTTTAACTCTGGAAGGAAGACGTCAGTGAAGACAGGTGTGTGTCTCTGTAAGGATGGGGTTGGGGTGTTGGTGGCAGAGAAGACTGCAAGTGACATTTAACGTCTTCATCCAGACTGTGACTCACAGCCACCCAGCTGACTGTGGGGAAGCAGAGAAACATAGGATTTAGAGTTGCCAGGGATCTTAGATATCTAGGTCAGTACCCTCCTTTTACCAATGAGGAAAATGAAGCCCCTTTCTGGCTAAGGTGATTTGACCAAGGTTGTTCAGGTGGTACAAAGTTGAGTTAGAATTTGAACTCGGGTCCCCTGACTCCAAATTAACTGTTCTTTGCTAAGAGGGAAGCAAAATAATGTAAGGGATGCCTTCCTAGGACTGGCTTCCTACTTTACTGGAGATACCAATCTCCAGACAAATCTCATAGCTCTGTTATGGCCAATATAGGAAAGAGTAGGGAACTTGTCAACCAGGCTTGCTTCTCACTCCTATTTGTCGTTGTTGAGTCGTTTCAGTTTTATCTGACCCTTCTTGACCCCATTTTTTTTTTTTTTTTTTTTGGCAAAGAGAATGGAGTGGTTTACCATTTCTTTAGGCTCCAGATCATTTTATGGATGAGGAAACTGATGCAAATAGGATTAAGTGATTTACCCACAACCACCACCTCATAAGTGTCTGAGGCAAGATTTGAACTTAGGAAGACAAATCCTCCTGGTTCCAAGCCCGGTGCTCTATCCACTGCCCCACCTAGCTGTCCTTCCACATCCTAATTACCCTTTCCCAAAGAGTAATTGAATTAGTTAAATGGTAATACCAGAAAAAGGATTAGAGGTTTGCATGGTTAATACATAAATGTCTGGTCTAAAGTATTTTAGATGTTTTAATGGAGAACAGTAGAGACTTGAGTCAGTGACTAATTTTTAAAACTTTTTTGGTATATTGTACATCTTTGAAAGTGGAATTAGGTGACTAGAACTCTGCTACATTGATGATGTTGGGGGACAGAGCTATGAAGAGTTAAGTTTTTTAAAGATCCCTTTAAAAAATTAAAGCAGTAATAAGAAGAGTGTGGAAATTCAGCATGAGCTGATCCAGAGCATAGTGGGCAAGATGAATGGATTTTGGGCAGGATTTAAGAACAAGAATTTCAGGGAAAATAAGATTTCTAGGGTGCAGAGTCTACAAGGCACCGACTGAATTGGTAATTTAGGTGAGTTCATAGATAGCAATTTGAACCAGAAATGCTGACATACCTGGGGCCCAAATGTTAAAGAAAAGAACTTGCTACTTCAGAGACCTAAAAGATGTTGAAAGCTAGTTGAATCTCAGACTCCAGCATAGAAAATTAGTCAATGAATGTGAGGGGCCATAGCTCCAACGATTGAGTCTAGAAGAAAGCGCCTATAGAACCAAAAATGGAATTAACTAGAGAAAGGCCTTGGAAAGGTCAATTGAATGTTATTCACCTGTGCTGAAGAACATAGAACTATACTCCTGTTTTACTTTGGCTCTGTGCTGTGTCCCTCCCACATTCCCTCACGTTGTAGTAAAGTTCAGTGTTGCCCTTGAGCTGACTGAGGAGGGCTGAGAAACACCAGACAAAAAAAAACAGGAAAGTCCAGGACCAAAGGCTTAGTTTTTGAAAAAGAAGTCTTCCCTGGTATTAGTGCTATTTAGGAAAAGCCTGAAGTCAGGCGGGAGATGAGATAGGAGAAATGAACTAGGGGGAGCCTTCAGTTGTACTCATCTTTGAACTGGGATGGAATTTATCCCTTATTCTGGTACTCAGCATTATCTTACTGCATCTTTCCAGGGCGTCAGGACTGCCCCTCATTGGAGGTAGAAGGTGAGTGGGCAGTGAGAGGGCACCCCAGTGCCATTCACCAAGCTCTTTGGGGCTCATTCTAAACTAGGTTTTGCCAATCGAATTGCTACTCTCAACTTGGGTTTCTTTTTTCCCCTTCTCCCTAGGACTATAAATCTGACAATTCTGTGCTCACTTCTAGTGCCAAGAGCAGTCCTCAAGGTCCGGTAAGTAGAAGCATTTTGCTGAACAGATTAGATTCTGTAACTACTTTTGCATCCTTTTCAGCTGCCTGTGCCTCAGTCATCAATCACCAGGAGTAGTTTTACCTGAAACTGAGCTAGCTGGAAGAGTAACTGTATTTAAGCTGAATAAATGTTCCACAGCCCTCACACATTTCTGCTTAGGAAACAGCTGGGGACAGGTTCTCATCCTGTGCAACCTGATGAGAAATCGGAGTGCTACCTGGGGAGTAGAGCTAGAAGGGCAGTGGTTGGAGGTAATACCACCAGCCAGGGCATTTCTACTGCAATATGCTGAAGTGGCTTGTTTAGTTAGCTCCAGAATTGGTTGATGCCATGGTATCAGAATGGCATGAAGAAGGCTTAAAGGGGACCTGATCACCTTCATGATAGAAAAAATAAGTTTTTGGTGACTTTGGAATTATCTGAAGTTTTGCATTTAGATTATAGGGGAAACAGGGTCCTGAGAACTCTCTAACATGGCAAGGCAGAAATATCAGTAGACCAGGAATTAGGAGACTTGTATTCTACTGTGCAGTTCTGCCACTACTTAACTGTGTGACCTTGGAAAAAATCATCCCACCTCTTTGACCTGTTTTGTTTTATTATCATTTCTTATATTATTGTTAAAATTAGGGAGTTGGCCTAGATGGATTCTATGGTTCTGGTGTTGTAGAACTCTAGGAATCATATAGGGACGTGGTAGGGAAAGTACCAATGTTTACTAATCCCCCAGCTTCCCTTTCCTAAAGCCCCTTCCCATCATCCATAAGCATAGTGAAGATAGTAATGGCAAAGTAGAGAGTACTGGACTTAAGTGTTCTTATTTGTGCAATGGGGGGAGGGGGTATGAACTCTATGGCCTGTTCGATTCCTTCCAACTTTAAATCTATGATTCTATAAATGATGGACAATTTGCTTTCTTCACTTGAAGCCTCGGTTCTTCATCTGTAAAATGGGGATAATAATAGCACCTATCATCCAGGGTTGTCGTGAGGATATAATGAGATAATATTCTTAAAATACTTTGCAAACCTTAAAGTGACATATATTTATTCTAGTTATTATTGTTACCAACTGCAAAATTCAACTTTTCCTAATAGCTATTGAATTTATCTTACAAGGCTACAGTGAGGTTCAGATGTGAGAAGTGTATGAAGTGTTCTAAAAATTTTAACATAGTATGTGCATTTCAGCTATTATTAGGAATAATGTAGTGGAAAAATACTGGCCTCTGAGTAAAGAAGGTCCCTTTCTCATCTAAAATTCTACGAACCTTTGGAAGCCAAGGCTTCTTCATTGCAAAGCTCCATGCAACTTACCATGCAAATAGCTCTCTTTTTTAAACCCTTAGCTGGCATTTTCATTAGGGAAATAGCTCAGTAAAGAAAGTTCCCATGGGGTTGACTAAAATGGCCACCTGCTATTATTGGCATTGTAAGGGAGGAGAGAGCAGACACTATTATCACAGAGTTTTGAGAATGCAAACAGTCTACACATCCCTAGGGGCACTGTCTGGTGTCTGGATGCCACGCTTAGTATCTTCCCTTTTCATATAATTAGGGAGCCTTAGATCTAGATGGCACCTTTGGCATCATCTAGGCCAAGCACCAGGCTTCAGCATGTCTCCTCCACAACATTTCTGACATGTGATCATCTTTAGGCCCTTGCCAGAAGGTCTCCAGTCATGGGGAACTCACCACCTACTTAGAATCCCCAATCCACTTTTAAGAACTTTAATTTTTATAAAGTTGTTCCTTATAAAACGTATGTAAATGAACTGAAATCTGCTTCCCTGATCCTGGAACCTGTCATCCTAATTCTGTCTTCTGGGGCTAAGCAGAATAAGCCTAATTCCTCATCCACAATCTTCAGATACTTGAAGGTAGTAAGTATGTATTCCCCAAGTCTTTTCTACTTTAGGTTAGTGATTCAAAAGTCCTTCAACTCAGTCCTTCTCTGGCATGCTTTCTGGTTGTTGTGTCCTCTTGGTCACCTTCTGGGTACACTCCAGTTCATTAATATTGTTCAGTCATTTCAATTGTGTCTGACTCTCCATGACCCCATTTGGGATTTTCTGGGCAAAGATACTGGAGTGGTTTGCCATTTCCTTCTCCAGCTCATTTTCGTATGAGGAAACTGAGGCAAACAGGATTAAGTGACTTGCCCAGGATCACCCAACTAGTAAGTGTTTGAGGCCAGATTTGAACTCAGATCTTTCTGACTTCAGAACCAGCCCTCTCCCCACTGTAACACTTAGACACCCTCCAGTTCATTAATATAGTTCCAAGATTACAATGGTCACAATGAGACACAACATCCTACATGCCATTTGACCAGGATACACTGAGACTGTCATTTCCCTAGCTCTGGGCACTATAATCAGACCTGTAGGTAGTATAGCGGCTAGAGTGGTGGACTTGAAAACAGGAAAATCTAAGTTGAAATCCTGCTTCAGATACTTGCTGGCTGTGTGACCCTTAGCAAGTGACTTCACCTTTCTTGGCTTGAGTTTCCTTGTCTGTAAAATATGGATAATAATAATAATGCTTACCTCCCAGGATTATTGTGGGGATCAAATGATATAACAAATGCAAAGCCATTTACAAACCTTGAGGGTCTTTAAAAATCCTAGATGTTTTTATTATTCAATCGATGCATATTTAATAGGTGCCAGGCATTATCCTGCATTATATTCCTATTAACGCAGCCTAAAATCAGATTAATTCCATCCCCTGTAGACATCCCACCCATGTCATATGATTGATTCTAATTGACTTTGTGGTACACCAGGACCTGTGGACAGAAGCTCTGACCAATTCTTTCTCTCCAAGTTATTTCACAGGTTTCGGTTTCTTCTTTTCACTTTCTTTTCACTTTTCACTTCTGGTTATTCCTCAAATAATTGTTGACACTCAGGTTCAACCTGATTAGGAGGTCCCTTAAGGGAGCCATCACCCCCAAAGAAGAGAGTGATTTAACTGTGAGATGAAAATAATGGTGCTACAAGGATCCATTAATAGAATGCTTTGCCCTTGGTCAAGTACTGTCTCCAAAACAACCTTACAAGGCAGATGATATGAGTCATTGTTATACCCATTTTAGAGCCAGAAAACCAGTGGTTCCAAGAGTCTGAGTGATCTTTCCAAGGTCATACTATAAATAAGCTCTCAGAAACAGAACTAGAACCAGAATTATACTCAGTCAGCCAATAATCATTTATTAAATGCCTACTAAACACAGAGAATAGAGATAAAGGACAAAGACAGTCCCTGCCCTCAAGGAGTTCACAGTCTAATTATGGAATTTAAGAGTTTAATGAGACCACAAAGACTGTCTTGTCTAACACAAACACATGGAGATGAATCTATTTGACAAATGGTTGTACAGTCTTGACTTGAAGACTCTGCATGTGTGTGTGTGTGTGTATGTCTAGGTGTAGATGCAACTCAGCACCTTACAAGACTTTTGTAGGTAATGTGGTATAGTGGATGGAGCAATGGATTTGCATAGGAAGAGAGAAGACTCAAATACTGGCTATGTGACCCTGAACAAGTCATTTAACTTCCATCATCCTTAATTTTCTCATCTGTAAAATAAGGATAATTATAATACCAGCCCCACAAAGCTGTTGTGTCAAATGAAATGATATATGTAAAATCCTTTGCAAATCTGTAAAGCTCTACCTAAATTATTTGGGCAGTTCAAAATGTTTAGGAAGTTTTCCTGACATTAAGCCTATAATTTCTCCTTTGTGACTTCCATCTGTTATTTCTGGTTTTGTTCTGAGACCAAACAGAATAAATTGAATCCCTCTTCCACATTCCTGTTTTTCAAATACCTTGAGACAGTTATTATCACTTTCCACCCACCCAAATCTTCTGTTCTCTAGGGCTACAAAGCTAAATTCCTTCAACCTATTTTGTGGCATGGTTCCAAGAGTCTTCACACTCCCATTTGCCTTCTTTTGGAACATTGTTAGCTTATCAATGTCTTTCCTGAAGTATGGTTCCCAGAACAAAACTTCAGATGAGGTTGGATGACAGCAGAGTATGATGGAACTGCTCCCCCCCCCCTTTTTGTTAGCTGTGACCCTCTTAATGAAGTCCAAGATTGCTTTACATCTTTTGTCTACCATGTCACACTGCTGGTTGATATTGATCTTGAAGTTCACTAAAACACCCAGGTATTTTTTCAGAACAACTACTGTCTAACCATGCCTTTTCATCTGTCTTGTACTTGTGACGTTGTTTGTTTTTTTGCACCCAAGTTTTAAGAATTTATAATTATTTCTATTAAATCTCATCTTATTAGATTTAGCCTGATGATCAGCAAAATAAGACCTAATGCCTGAATTCATTGCTACCTGTTTTTGTAAGAACTGAAGACCTGAGTTTTTTGGGTTTTTTTAATGTTTTAAAATATCTTAAAACTTTATTTGAAAATGTAAAATCCATTCTTAGCTCACTGGCCATACAAAAATAGGGAATTGCCCAGATTTGGCTGACTGCTATTTTAGCACATTATCTTTTTGGATCTGGACTCTGTCACCCATTGTGTTTGCTATCTTTCCAAGCTTTATGTCGTTCACAGATTTGATGAGCATACCTTCTATGCCTTTACATAAGTCATTGATAAAAATGTTAGATAGCAATGAGTCCAGCACAGATTCCTAGGATGCTCCACTGGGGACCTCCTACCACATTAATTCTGAATTATGAACAGCCTCTCTTTGAGGTCAACTCTCCAACCAACTCCGAATTCATCTGATTGTTTTTTTAGTCTAGACCTAGATCACATTTCCCTATCTTGTCTATAAGACTTATAATAACATTCTTTATCAAAAGTAAATCCATGGTATTCTTCTCAACTACTAGCTCAGTAATACTGTCAAAAAAGAAAATGACATTAATATAGCATCCCCCTGTTCTTGATGATGCCATGTTGGCTCTTTATAACTCGTATCTTTTTAAAAGTTTTTTTTTTTTTAGGAGGGTTGAAGGCAAGGCAATTGGGGTAAAGTGACTTTCCCAAGGTCACACAACTAGTAAAGTGTGTCAAGTGTCTGAGGTCAAATTTGAACTCAGGTCCTCCTCACTTCAGGGTCCATATGCAACCTAGCTGCCCCCCTATAACTCTTATCTTTTGACTCCCATTCAATTCAATTCCATCCAATTCAAGGAGCATTAAGTAAGTACATGCAAGATGTTTTGCTATGTACTGGGAGTAGAAAAGCTAAATAAAAACAATTCCTTCTCTCAAGTAGTTTACATTAATTTTCCCCTTTTGAATTTAGTACTTTCCAATGTTTTTATTTTCCTTTTAAAATAATTTTTGATACCTTCGGTTTTTACATTATCTATGTTTCTCAATGTATTCCTTCTCCTCTGCCTATATTTCATAATAAATGAATTTTTAAAAGGGGAAAAACAGTTTAACAATTTTTTTTCTTTAAAGAGCATATGATGATGCTTCCTCCTGAAAGTAAAATAGAATAGAAAATTTTGCACTTCTGTTTCCTTTTAGGGCACCATGAATGAATATTGACATCAACTGCCCAGGCCAGAGTGCTACAGTGCCAACTTCTCTCTTTCTTCCACTTCCCCTCTCCACTCCACCTCCTGCCCATCTCACTTTCACTGTGGAGAGGCAGCTGCCATTATTGCTGGATACCAGCTCCCCAAACGTGATATATTCCTGTCCACTAAGCAATGGACGGGAGGTTCCTGACTGTTGAGGGAAAGGTTTGCTAGGGCAGCTGGTCTAACTTTAAAACCTATTAAGGTGTCACCTCTATTTTATCATGGTAATTCTGCAGTCCTCTCCAGAGTGAGGTTTGCGGTCGTTTAGCTGCATTATTAGAGGCTTTATGGTCCTTGGCTGCACTAGGAGGGAATGATTTCTCAGACCCTGTTATTTCACTCCACTCTCTACTCACTGAACTTTATGTGCCCCCACTGCTATTTCTGACCATTGACTCTCTGGTCTGAAAAGCATCTCCTAGAAGCAGCCCCTTCTGAGAATTTTAGGCTTGATGTGTAAAGCACTGTCTTTCCTGGTGGTTTCCTGCCAGCTGAGGCATGCCAGAAGCCTCATTTTACATCTGTCTACAATAAGGATACCTCTTCAGGGAGTAAGGACACCTGGGTCTTCCCAGAGCTATCTCTGGGGAGTATGTGAAGCCAGATAAATTCCTGAGCCACTTGGTGTCTCTCTAGTTACCTGTAAAATGAGAGTTGTGTCCTGACTGGCCCTCCACATTCTGCATTCCTCAGCCCTTCTTCCCATTCTCACAGAGTTGATAAAGGACTTGCAACCTTTAGGAAGAAAGGAACAGGGATAAAGACTGAACCTGGGACTTTAATGTTAAAGAGAATTCTTGTGTGAAGACCAATGCAGGTTAGTACGTTTGCTTCAACTTGTAGTCTCGAGGATTTGCCTAGAGAGCCTTGAGAGGTTAAATAATTTGCTTAGGGTCACACAGTTGGTATATATCACAGGCAGGACTGAACCCAGGTATTTCTGGCTTTAAGATCACCTTTCCATCTCTTATGCCATGCAGCTTCTCACATGAAAAAGAAATGTATGCTGCTAAATGGGTATTGGCTAAAATCTTCAGCATTTGGGAGACAGAGGTCTGGAGCTGTGATTTCATTAATGTAGAGAATTCCTGATAAGAAAATCCCCTTTGCCAATGAAATTCAGCAAGTGATTTCTAACTTACAACATGAGAAAATTGCCTGAGCCACTGGGAATTTAAGATAATAATAATAATAATAATAATACCATTTATGTAGTGCTTTAAGGTTGCAACTATCTCATTTTATCCTTAGTACAATCCTGGGAGGTAGGGGTCATTATTATTCCCATTTACAGATGATAAAACTGAAACAGAGGTTAAATGACTTGTGTAAGGTGACAGACTAGTAAGAGTCCAAGATCAAATTTTCATTCAGATCTTCCTGACTCTAGGTCTAGTGTTCTATCTACAGCGTTTCAATAGAAGCCTATTTGGGGCTTCTTCATTTCTTCAAGGACCCAAAACTTCAAGGAGGAAGAGTGAAAGAATGTGGTCACAACTCTTCTATAACTTAAAATAGGTTTTTGAGACTTGCTGTGACTGAAACATTCATCACACCCAATAGCCAACCTGATGGTGGGCCCTTCTGTACTTGGTTGTCGTATCATTTTCAGTTGTATCCGACTCTTCCTGAGCCCTTTTGAGATTTTCTTGGGAAAGATACTGGAGTGGTTTGCCACTTCCTTTTCTAGATCATTTTACAGATGAGGAAACTGAGGCAAACAGGGTAAAGTGGCTTGCCCAAAGTTACACAGCTAGCAAGTGTCTATGGCTGGATTTGAATTCAGGTCTTCCTGACTCCAGGCCTGGTGCTCTATCCACTGCACCACCTAGCTGCCTTAGTGCTTGGAGTGGTACATAAATGAGAAACATTATTGCTCGTATCCAGGCCTATCCTCAAAGACTTTTCAACTTGATGTGTTCTTTACTGAATAGGAAGTTGGGAAAGTTCTTGTGTGATGGAAGTAGTTTTGCAAAGATAGGGAAGATACGAGTCATCACTGGATTAGAGCTTGAAAGAAGGGATGATTATAACCTTTAGAAAAGAACAGTGTGAACCCAATCTTCCCTTTCCTTTAGTGAGAGGGGAGTGGGCGGTCTCTAGGGTATCTGCTTCTAGAATTACCTCTTTCCTCTCTTCTCTCAAATAATATGGGCTGATGAGCCCACAGGCATTTCTAGATAAGCTGTTCTCTGATATTCTTAGTTTCCCTTCCTTCACTCAAAATATAGTTGAGTTTTTGGTTGTTTTGAACTTTCCTTCTGGTTCTGCTAAATACTTCCAGCAATTATTTAGTTTGTTCATTTATGAGAAGATATACAATGCTGCAACCTTAGCAGAAAATAAATATTTAATCAAATGCTGCCACCTTTTGGAATTTGACAAAAATTACTCTGTATGAGTTGTAAGGATATCTGTAGAGATCTAAATTAGAAGTACCATAGTATACCACCTCACCACCACTCCCCAATTAAAAAAAAATAATTCTATTCAGAATTGGCTGGGCTTAAATATCTTATTCTGTTAGGTCCAGATAATTATTAAGTTATATAGTATGGGTATATTAAAATCGTAGATCTAAGCTGGAGTGACTTTAGAAAGTATCAATTCCCCGCCCTCACTCCCCTTTTCCCTCAGCCCCTCAGATTTCAGATAAGGAAGGGAGCTCCCAGGGATGTTTAAAGATTTGCCTAAGGTCATATAAATAGGAAGTGTCAGGTGAGATTTGAACTCTGGTTTTCTGATTAGAATCTTTTTTTTTTTTTTCCTGCTGTACTCTGACAGCCTCTCTAATCGACAATCAGGGTCAAGAAAACTGGATTCTAGTTCTGCTATTGGATTTGCTATTAACTCTGTGTCATTTTGGACAAGTTATCTAACCTCTATGGGACTAATGTTTCCTCGTGAGATGAGTTTCCTCATCTGTCAAATAAAGATGTTAGGTTCAATGATCTCTAAGACTGTTCCAGCTCTAATATTCTGTGATGTTAGTAATTGGTGGCTAAAGGCCACGTTTCTGTAATGATAAGCTATAGAGTATGGTCAAGGGATCTTTACTGTTAAAGATTGCTCTTAAAAATGTACTGAACTTTAAGAATCACATAACTATGAAGATCAGATGGAATAAACCCCAGCTGTCTGCTTCCTCAGTCCCATTCATTTTAACTCTGTTCCTTCAATGTGCTGCTCCCGCCGTGGCCATCCCTTCCTTTGTGCCTTCTGGGATTCCCATTTGTTTGTAATTAACAAAGAGGTTTTGGAATTATAGACAAGAATTTTGTAACCAACAAACAAGCTTTGTGTTTATGAAAAGTTTACAATTACCAAACTTCCTTTCATTTCGGACATCTTCCTCTCTTGCTTCTTTCATATTCATATTCATCCATCGAACTCTGTTAATGACATTGCATCCCTGAACATCCTTTCCCCTTCTAGATGTATCTTATCTCATACCCCCACTTCACTGTGACCAATGGGAGAATCAGAATTCTTCTTGCTTCTCATTGCCATTTCCAGACTCTGACTATAACCATTACTCCGAAATATCTTTTGCCTTGAGCTTCATTCTATACAAATTTATCACTCCATCTAAATCTTGGTGGCCATTATTTACTAGTCCTCAGGATATTTTCCCTTTTTTCCTTATGAATCCAGTGCCTGATTCACAGACTCCCTCTCTACCCCAACTCTTACCCTTAGAATTTTTGTTGTTGTTCAGTTTTTTTGGTTATGTCCAACCCTTTCTGGCTCCATCTGAGGTTTGCTTGATAAAGATACTGGAGTGGTTAGCCCTTTCCTTTTCTAGCTCATTTTTACACATGAGGAAACTGAGGCAAACAGGGTTAAATGACTCATCCAAGGTCACAGAGATAGTAAGTGTCTGAGGCTGGTTTTAAACTCGGATCTTCCTGATTCCAGGTCCAGTCCTCTATTTCTCTCTCCACTGCTGCCCCACCCTTATAATAAAAGACTCCAAAATATAGGGCATTCGAGAAATTTCTGTGCAGCATTAAGCTATTGAACACCAAGACTTCTGGCACATCTTGTACTTCAAATCCTTTATTTTTTCAGTTACTCAGTCCACTCACTTACCATGAACTCTCTCTACCTCAGCTGTACATAGAGATGGTCATTCTTTTCCTCTGGCCATTACTCATAAGCATTCCACTTTCATTTACAAGGACTCCAACGTTTCTTTACCCAGTAATTACTGCTCCTGAACCCAGTCTTCATCTTCACTATTGTCCTCTGATTTCTTCATACCTCAATTGTTTTCCAGGCCAAGCCAATTCATGTCTATTGTGGACTTTTGCTCTTTTGTGCTATTGTCACTCTCACCTTGGCAAACCCCAAACCTGGTTTACCTTCACCATTTACCTCCTTAATTCCTACTTATATACTGCTGAAAGGACTTGGAGGAAGTCACAAAACTGAACTAACAGGGTCAATTACAAATTTACATTATCTAATCTCAATTGGGTCTTCAGAGCAGCAAGGTAAGCCTTCTATTCTTCCTGAATTGGTTCTCTATCCAATTTACTCCATCATTTGTTTCCCACCTTCTCTTCTCTCCTCATGTACTCCACAGAATCCTTTCCTCATCCTTCCACTCTCCTGAATGAGGACCTTTCCCCATACAACACCAAAATAAAAAATAATTGAGGACATTCATCACAAGCTTCATCTTCTTCCCTTGTCTTGCCCTCACATTCCTCTGTCATCCCCACTCTCCCTTCCGTTGATAGTCTCTGATGAAAGATGGCCCTTTTCCTTGCTAAGGTCAACTCTCTTACATGTACTCTTGATTTTACCCCCCTCCCTTCTTCTTTAGAAGGTGACCCTCACTACCATCCCCTCCTGCTCTATAATCTTCAGTCTTTTCCTATCCAGTGGTAGCCCCTGCTTACAAACATGCCCCTAATCTCATCCACCCTTAAAATACTTTCACTAGATCCTGCCATTCCCAATATTTCTCCTTTTGTCTCTCCTCCATTTCTCAACCAAACTCTTCCAAAAAGCTGCTTACACTCAGTGCCTCCATTTCTCCTCTCACTCTCTTCTAAACCCTCTGCAACCTGGCTTCTGATCTCATCTTCCAACTGAAACTGCTTTTTCCAAAATTATCAATTATTTCTTAACTGAAAACCCTGTTGGCCCTTTTGAATGTCTCATCCTTCTTTCACTCTCTGCAACTTTCCTTCCATATTTGTGTGTGACATTCCTTTCTTTTCATTCTCCTCCTACCTTTCTGACACTCCTCAGTCTCCTTTAATGAATCTTCATCTATGTCATGTCATGCCCATTAAATGTGTCAATATTCCCTAAGGTTCTGTTATGGGTGCTCATTTCTTTTGTCTTTACACTCTTTCCCTTTGTAAACTTGTTGGTTTTGGTGAATTCAATTACCATCTCTATGCAGATGATTCCCACATTTATCATTATATCTCTAGTCTCTCTCCTGAGTCTCAGTTTCACATTATCATTGGACATTTAAACCTGTATCACCTGTATCTCAAATTCAACATACTCCAAACAGAATGCATATTTTCCTCTAAGCTCATCCATCTTCCAAACTTTCTTGCTATTTTAATGGCATTGCCACCCTCTCAATCATCTTCAGTTCTACACTCTCCATCAGTCCAGGCATTCAGTTATGTGCTAGATCTTATCATTTCTATCCCCACAATAAGTCTTATACATCCCTTTCTCTCCACTTACATTCTAGTTCATCCCTCATTACCAGGTTTTTGGAATAGAATAGTTTTCTTAGAATAGCCTTCTTGTTGAACCTCTGACTTAAGTCTTGTGTCTCTCCAATCCAACCTTTTTCATAACTATAAAAGTAATTTTCATATAACAGAGTCCTGACCCTGTTATTGTATTATTCCATAAGCTCTAGTGGCTCTTCATTACTTCTAGGATCAAATTTAAATTCCTCTGTTTGGCATTTAAAGTTCTTCACAATCAGACCCTTTCCCACCTTTCAGGATTCTTACCTAGAACTCCTTTTCCCATACTCTAAGATTAAGCCACATTGTTCTTCTTTCTGTTCCTCATGCAATATGTCCCATTTCTCATCTCCATCCTTTTTTTTCTGATCTTCCCTCATGCCTTCAATGCTTTCTTTCCTTACCTCACCCTCTTAAAAATCTCTTGATTCTTTCAAGGCTCAGTGCACAGTACCTTTCACTGGAAGACTTTTCCAGTTTTCCTTAGATCTTTTGTACATGTCTATTTATATGCAGATTATCACCTTCCACTAGAATGGAAATTTCTCTAGGTCAGTGTTCATTTTTGTTTTTTACCCATCTCCCCAAACCTTCACATGGTGCTAGATACACAGTAATGTGTGTTTAGCATAGTAATAATGTGTGCTTGACACACATTAAATGTTTGTGGATTGATTGAATATTAGAAATAATCAAATAATAATTGATGTTTATGTAATACTTTAAAATTGTTGAAGTGCTTTACATACTTTGCCTCAGTTGATGCTCACAATAACCTCTCAAGTTTGATGTCACAGATATGATTCTCATTTTGTAGATGAGGAGGGCTTAGGGTGGTCATGTAACTTGCTTATAATCACACAACTAGTGTCAAAGGTGAAATTTAAAACCCAATTTTCTTCAAGTCTAGTATCATGTTGCCTCATCATGCAGAGCCCCACAGAAATGACAGAGTTGAGACTAGAACCCAAGGCTTTTACCTTTCATTGCAATGCTTCTTACAGTGAATCACATTACTCATCTTTCATTCTTCCAGGTAAACATTCAAGTTCTTTCCTTGATGCTTCTCCTTAATAATCCCCTTCCAAACTTGGAATCAGTGTTAGAATTAGAAGGGATCTCAGAGGCCATCATCTCCAACCCCATTTTACAGATGAGCGTACTGAGGCACACAGAAGTTCAGCGACTTACTCAGAGTGACAGCTGAGTGTCTGAGTCTAGTGTCTGAATCAGGATCTGAACTAGCATCTTCTTGACTCCAAGTCTTCTGCTTCACTCTCTCTGAATTGCCTCCCACTGGAAAAGGTACTGACTTTGTAGACATTGACTTTGTAGAGGACCCGAGTTCATATCCTGCCTCTGATACATTTTACTTACGTGACTTTGAGCAAGTCACTTAACTTCTCTCCTATCTAGTTTCTTCATTTGTAAAATGAAAGAGTTGAACCTGATGACCTCTCAAGTCCCTTCCACTTCTAAATCTATGAGCCTATGATTATCCTTGTTCCATGTGTTCCATCTGACAAAGTTATTTGAGGAGATGACAGTAAGTCTAAAATAACAGAATGCACACTGGCTCAGCAATTATTGGAGACTTTTTAGGACAATTGTTTTTTGGGTAGGATTGCCACACTTGCTGACTCATTACATATGCTGGCCCTAGAAGACTGGAAATCCTTCTGCTGCTTTCTGAGGAATTTCTGTTTTCTAGAGACAGCCATGAGCCTTCCCTCCATCCAGATGCAAGGCTGCTTGCTCAGAAGGCTGGGGGTTGGAGAAAGCCTCAGTGCCTCCTGAGTTTTTGTCATCCCTTCCTCCACATGAGCTGGCCTTAGGCAGGGTCACTGTCCTGACTCCCTGTGGGCTCTTGGTTTCTCGGCTAGTTCCACTTCTTGTTACTAATATGCCTTTCCATAGGCTAGGCATTCATTCAGTAGAAAACCAAGTGTGAGGACAAGATAACAGCATTAAGAGCAGAAGGATGAAGCTGATACTCAGAGCAGTGAAACTGGGAGGCTTAAATTCCTTAGCTTCAAAACATCACCCCTGATTTCAGTCATGTGATTCTGATTAAAGTGAATAAGAATTGCCTGGATGAAATACTAAGCACTCATCCAGACCTTGGGGGAAGTCAAGGGAGAGTTCTATTCTTGAGGTTTTTTGATTTCCAAATGCAAAATAAAAAGGAAGAGAACATGGATTTTTTTTTTGTCTGGTTTGTTTGTTTTTCCCCTAAAACTGTGTAGGGAGAAGGGAAGATAGTCATGGTCACAAGAGAAGCTTTGATGACTTTTTGGTTGGTAATAATTGATTATTAAGATAGATCCTAAAACTGGGAAGCTATGAGTAACTGAACTATTCTCCCTGGTCATGATCTGTGGATGAATGTCTTTCCTGGAACTGGCTGAGATGTTGTGGGGATGGTGCTAGTCCAGTTAGGTTAAGAGATCCCAGAGTGGTAAAATTCAGTTTCTGAGAGTCCAGAAGCAAGAGGTGATCTATAGGGAGCAGAAAGATATGTTAATAGCAAGGAGAAAGAGAGCTGGGTTTGGAATCAGAGGACTTAGGCTCACATCCCTGCTCTGCCACTTGGCACCTACGTAACCTTTGGTAAGTCACTTAACTTCTCTGGGCCTCGGTTTCTTCATCTGTAAAATCAAGGTTGAAATTGATGACCTCTGATATCCCTTCCAGTTCTAAGTATATGATATTTGAATATCATATAATAATAACAAACATGAAGTGAACCAGGGCTTATCCCAAACCACATCCATGGACCAGAATCTAATCCAATCCAGTAAATACTCATTAGGGGCAGCTAGGTGGCACAATGGATAGAGTGCCAGGTCTGAAGTCAGGAAGGATTTTACCTACATCTTGGAGGAGGGCAGGGAAGCCAGAATCTGGAGACAAAAAGGTAGAGTTTTCCAGGTCTGGGGGATAAACATTGAAAAGGCACAGAGTTGGAGTGCTAAGAATATCAAGGAGGCCTGGGTGGCAGGAAGATTCCAGAGATGATCAGAACAACAGTCTTAGTCCAGTCTAGAGTTCAAAGCAACCAAGTATCCAACAGAGTTTGAGCAAAGCATTAATACACAGTTTGGCAATATTGTGAGCATCCTTGTGTCGTTGTAAGCTCTAGTCTCCTAGTACTCCCAAACAAGTTTTAGGGATGGACAGCTCCTAACAGTTGCTGGCACTTTCTGAGGGAAACAGCTGTGTCTGAGCAATTGAGGGGTGCCAGCAGATGCTTCTAGGAGCCAATTGGCAGCTTCTCTGAAATCTCATGCTGATCCTGTGTCTTTGTGTACAACTTCTGTCCAGTTTTTATTTTTCACATTTGGCCATTTCAGTGGTAAAATGTCAGGAGAAGAATTGTTCTTGATTCAGCAAACATTTATTTAATGCTTTCTGAGTGCAAGGTACTGTTCTAGGTACTGTACATCAAGAAGGTGTGGGAGGCCTAGGATTAGTGAGTTTTTTCCCTTCAGTCCCGTTGCTGGTTGCATGGTTTGGATTTTTTCTTCAGAGTCCAGCGTTTTACTTGACTGACAGCTGAGGCTCCCTGGCTACTTACCTGATGTGACTGGAGATGGCACTAAAACACTTAGTCGACAGCATCTTTTCTGCTCAAAGATCAGTGTAGATTTGGGGGCAGGAAGACTGGCAATGATTCTTCAAGTTCTTTTCTTTTTAGGTCAAGTTATTGTCTAGATGGTTCTGTTAAAATGAAATTATATTCTATGTTTCTCTCAAGGTCTAACTCAAATAACATCTCTGTGAAGCCTTCTCAAATTCTTCTACCCCCACCCCCACATTAAGAAGTGGTCTCTTCCTGTTTTGGACCCTTGTAGTATGTTATATGTCTTTTCACTTGAAAAGGATCTAAGGATCCTAGTAAGTTCATTATGAGTTAGTGATGTGGCCCCCAAGAGTGAATGTGATTTTTTTTTTTCAACCAGACCTGTGATTTCATTGATATATATGACTCCTGAAGAGGGAAGTCTCTTTTCTAATGATGATAAATCCCCATTTCAGTGAAGTAGGCAAGTGTAGTTGGGCCATAAAATACATGAATGAGACTATAATGAGACTGAGGAGATGACAAGGGGCTAGGTTTTAAAGACTTTTAAATGTCCAGCAGAATGCTTTATATTTGATTCTGGAGGTAACAGGAAGCCCTTGAAGTTAGCTGAGTTGAGAGGTGACATGCTTAAACCTTTGTTTTAGGAAAATCACTTGACAACTGAATGGAAACTGATTTGGAGTGGAGGAAGACTTGAGGCAAGGAGACCAGTAAGAAAACTATTGCAGTAATCCAAGCAAGAGTTGATGAGGGCCTGAACCAAAGTGGTGGTAGCTATGTCAGTGGAGAGAGGGGGTCATATACAAATGAGTGTGCAAAGGCAGAAAAGTCAGGATTTGGTAACAGATTGGATTTGTGTGGTGAATAAAAGGGAAGAGCCAAGGGTGACCATTATAGATGAGTACATTGATGCCCCAAATAACAATCAATTAATCTATCCATAAATATCTATTATGTACCTACTATGTACCAGGCAATGTGCTAAGCACTAAAGATACAAAAAGAGACAAAAAACAGTCCTCACCCTCAAGGAGCTTGCATAGATTGTACGTTGTGAAAACTGCAGTTTGAACTGTCTCTCCTGACTCTATAACCAGCCTTCGTTCTAACCTATCGCGTTGCTTACGACTCAGCGTCCCTTCCACCTCTGAATTTCCACGATTTTCATTATGTATTTAGATTTGACCTTGCAGTTGACAATATAGTTGTTGGTGCACTTGTCTCATGTCCCCTCTCAGGCTGAAATCTTCAGGGGCATAGGGCCTGTGTCTTATTCCTTGTGTACCCCATGATGTCTTTAATTCAATTCACTTCACTTCCACTCCAATTTAACAGGCATTTTTTAAAGCACAGATTGATGGTATAATGCAAAGTAGATGCTTGATAAATCTTGAATGAATAACTGTTGGAGGGCTAACCCATTTGTCCGTTATGCCCATTATTGTATCAACAGAAAAGATAGCTCTAAGAGAATTTCAGAGAGGAAAACCGAGCCCGTTGTCATCTCCCCAAGCTCCTTATAGTCTCATTCATGTATTTTGTGGCCCAACTACACCTGCCTACTTCACTGAAATGGGCATTTATCATCATTAGAAAAGAAACTTCCCTCTCCAGGAGTCATATACATCAATGAAATCACAGGTCTGGTTGAAAAAAAAATCACATTCACTCTTGGGGGCCACATCACTAATTCATAATGAACTTACTAGGATCCTTAGATCCTTTTCAAGTGAAAAGACATATAACATACTACAAGGGTCCAAAACAGGAAGAGACCACTTCTTAATTCTTTCAGAGAGGATAGGTAGGCTTTTTTTTTTTAAATCCAGATAGAAAATTCTTGGTGAGGAAGGAAAAGTTCCAAATATGGAGAGGTTAAGACCAGGTTAAAATGTACTTATGAGTCTCTGGTCAGCTGAGGTTTATATAAAGGCCTACCTTGGATGGATGGAAGGAACAAAGAAAGGGATTGTAGATTGGGCAGGAGGGAAGGCAACACAGACCAATTTCGACCTTACAGGTTTGCATAAACTAGGTCCAAGGTAGGCCTAGTCAAAAGTATTTTTAAAAGTTTACTTATTCCTTAGGGAAATTGATTACAGTCTTGGCCAACTGTATAAGTTTTGCAGTAGGCTAGGTAATTTCACATTTTTTCCTGGCACCTTCCTCCCTGAAGTTAGCTGGATGTCCTGATGAAATCCAGGATCTAATTTTGCGACCTAATAATCCATCCTGCAGAGACTGCTGGGCTGCATTGCTGACTAGCCCATCTGCAATTTGTAGCTACTCTTCAGAGCCCCTGTAAGAAATGCAGTCTATTTGCTTAAGGTTTTACCCTTTATAGAAATGGTCGTACTTTTTTTTTCCATCTACATTTCACAAATCCATGCCAAATATTGATATTTGATAACTACAAATATCACATATAGCTTTTAATCAAGAAAGACGGAGAAAAGATAAGGGAAGTAAATAGGGCTCTGTGAGGTGGTTCAATATTCCCAATAATGATTTTGCTAAGAAATAAAATTACTGGGGAAAAAAAATTGCACTTTGTGATGTGAATGGAAATGTGCTGAACTACCTGAAATTACCTTGCCTCCCATCTCCAGGCCTCTGCTTGTACTCAAGTTAGATGTTCATTACCCGTATTGGTAGATGCTATCTCACTTTACAGAAAGGAGAGATTTATTTTAAATGTGGATTTCCAATATGCCATCAGCCTATCCCATTACTAGCTGAACACATTGAGCCAACTTCTGTCCTCTAGTGCTCATGGGAAACATGGAGCAGAATGTGAATTGTTGAGCTGTTGTTACCAATTGGATTAGCAGAAAATGGTACTGGGCAGGAACGCCAAGACTCCCCCTCTTTTGTGGGAAGACAACCATTTTGGAATAGAAGACTGCCTAGGCTCTTTGCCTTTTGTGTGCTTAAAAATGTCAGAAATTGTCATTTCTATATCCCTTTAATTTTGGAAAGTACCTCACGTATGTCATCTGTCATGGGTTTTTCAAGGTGCTATTGTTGTCATCAACTGTATTTTATCGATGAGCCAATAGAAGCTCAGAAATGATAAATGATTTGCCTTTGATCATATATTCAATAAGTGTCAGAGGCAAGATTCAAAACTGGGCATCTCTTTACTCTGAATCCAACGTTTATTGAGGACGAAATTGATCTGTAGGTTAAGTGACTTTCCCATGATCATACAGTCAGTAAGAGGCAGGATTTCAGCCCAGGTTTTCCTGATTCCAACTCCAGTATTTTAGCTACTCTCTCAGATTGCCTCTCATACCACATATCATTTTCTAAAGAGTCAATACATAGGTTAATTCTAATTTGCTGATGGGAGAGAGTGGACTGGGGGTTGGGTGGGAGTAGCTAAGATGTCTACCTGGATGATGTTTATGTCATTCTATGGATGTCACTGTTTCCCTTGCCTATCTACTCTGTCTCTTCTCTGTAGTAATTTATGTATATGCTTCCTTTCCCATGTAAGTTCTCTGAAGGCAGGGTTGGTTTTGTTTTGTTTTTTTGCTTTTTCTTGGATTCCTAATACTTAGCACAACTGCAGGCATATTTGATACTGGCTTTGTGACCCAGGGCTATTTGATTAGGTTCTCAGTGCCCTAGGCAAGTTCTAAACCCATAAGTTGTAGGGAAGATACTGCCCTGTGTTTGTAGAGGAAGGACCTCTAGAGGAAGTATAGAAGTAGCTGCATAGACTGATGAAATCCCAGGTCTGGAAACCTGACTTGTCCCTTAATTACTATTCCTACTACCACTCTACTAATGTCAATAACCTTTATTTTTTTCTTAGACTACTTTAATGTCCTCTCAATATGTCTTTTCACTTCTAGTCTGTTTTCCTATACTCCTACACGCTGCTATCAGATTAATCTTAATGCACAGGCATAATAAAATCACTGCTCCTCAAAGACTTTCCCTGGCTCCCTCATGCCAACCAAATCAAGGCCAAATGCCTTTGCCTTGTCATTTCTGGTTTTCTACAATCTGGCTTTAACCTAATTTTCCAGTCTTAGGTCAGACTGTTCCCCTTCATAAACTTTAGGGTCCTAGAAAATTGGAATAACTTGTCACTCCCCTCCCCCCGAATATATCTGAGTGTATTTTCAATTAAAAAAAAAAAGACTTCAGTTTGAATCTTGTGCCTGAAACTTCATAGCTGTGGTGAATATGGGTAAGTTGATTAAACTTGCTAAGCCTGAGTTTCCTTTTGTGAAAATGAGAATAATAATACCTGTAGTGCCTCCCTCACTGGAATGAGGGTAATTATTTACTGAGATAATATAAAGGACCTTCAGAACATGATACTGCTATATACATGTATCATCATCATCATCATCATCATCGTCACATTCCTTTGTTTGTGTTACTTCATATTCTTGGGACGCCTTCTTCTGCCGACTTATCCATCCATCTTTCTGGACCATTCTCATGTACTATCTTCTCCGTGAAGTCTTCCCTATCCATACGTGGAAATTATTTCTCCCTCATATAATCCAAAGGATTTTGTATTTTATGTATTCATCATATTTTAATTCATGTTGCATTTATTGCTTTAATCAACAATTAATCAATAAGTATTTATTGAGCACCTGCTACATGACAGACATTGTGCTATGTACTGGGGATATAAAAACAAAAATGAAACAGACTTTGTCCTCAAGGAGCTTATGCTTTGTCAGAGGGATAATAATATAGATATGAGTATATGTAAAATATATGCAGAATAAAAATAATTTTAGAAAGTTTTTATTAATTTTACATTTTACAAATGAGGAAACTGAGGCAAACAGGTTAAGTGAGTTGCCCAGGGTCATACAACTGCTAAGAGCAAATGAGGCCACATTTGAGCTTAGGTCTTCTTGACTCCAGGCCTGATGTTCTAATGTAGGTAACTAGCAATTTAGGCTGTAAGGAAAAGCTGTATGTAGAAAATGAGATTTAAGCTGAGTTTTGAAGTCAACTGGGGCTTCTAAAAGGCAGAGATCAGGATGGAGAACATTCCAGGCATGAGAGCTGGCCAGTAGATAGGAACAAAAATAAGAGGAAATTGGGTGCTGTGTGCGAGGAGCAGCAGGCAGGTCAATTTGACTGTATTATAGAGTATGGGGAGGTGAGTAGTATATATAGTAAGATTAGAAGTGTAGATTGGAGCTAGATTGTGAAGGACTTGAAAAGTCAATTAGAAGAACTGATATTTGATCCTAAGGCAATAGGAAATCACTGGGGTTTTTTGGGTAAGGTTGTGATATATTCAGACCTGTGTTTTAGGGAAATCACTTTAGCAGCTTTGAGGAGGATGGGTTGAAATGGAGAGACGGCTGAGGCAAGGAGATCGAATGGGAGGATGTTTCCATTCTCCAGATGAGAGGTAAACTAGAGTGATAGCCAAGTGATTAGAGATAAGGAAATGGATACAAAGATGTTATGGAGAATTGGGAAGATTGGACAACTCATTGGATGAATGGGGAGAGAGAGAGAAAGAGAGAGAGACAGAGAGACAGAGAGAGAGAAAGAGACAGAGAGAGAGAGAGAGAGAAGTCAGGTATGCCCCTGAAGCTGCAAACCTAGGTGACTATAAAGGTGCCAACACTCTTGTAAAAAATAGAGAAGCTCGGATGGGGGGGAGGGTAGGTTTTTTTGGGAAAGATAATGAATTCTGCTTTGCACATGATGAAATTTAAATGTCTGTTTGTATACCTTATCCTCACTGTTTAGATTGTGAATGCTTATAGGTCAGGAACTATGTCTTAATCACCTGGATTTCTTGTGTACAGTAGCTACTTAACAAATATTTGATTGAATGAAATTAGTACAAATCCAATAGATATAAGGGAATCCCAAATCACTTCTCTATGCTGGACTTTTGCAACCTATAAGAAATCAGAAGACCCCAAAGTTAAGGTTGTAATTAAAACCTCAACAGAAGTTGTGCTTAAGCACATTTAGAGTTCACATGTAGACACACTGAATCTCTATTGACGATTAGCCAATATAGTCACCAAGCAGTAATTCCATTGCAGCAAGGGAACTAGGAAGTGTTCCTATAATCCTGTGACATTGTTAATATTTTTCAGTTGCCTGTCCTTCAAGAGAATTCTTCCCATCACTGGCTTTTAGTCTCCCTCTCAGACCACTCCCTTCTCTCACATTGATACTTACATTTCCCACAAATCTCCTTTCTACTTTGACCATTAATGGAAAATCTGGTATATTATATGCTACAAAGACAGTGGAGAGAGAAATCCTATAGTACACTACTCTGCTTGGCATGAAATAATAGTCTTTGCAATTGCACAAATGAAAACTTTCCATTTCTCCTCCTATACCCAGACCCAACAGGTATCCTTCCTACTCCTCAAGAGCTGTTCACAGTACTGTTGACATATAGCATACCTACATCCATCAATTTCGTTTATCCAACATGTTACAGTGGGAAGAGTGATGGTTTTGTAGTCAGAGCAATTGAATTTTCACCTCTGATACTATTGGGATAATGTGGGACAAGTTATTTGACCTCTGTGGGAATCAGTTTTCTCAGCTTTAATAGGAGGAGCTTAGACAAGATGTCTGAGGTCACTTCCAATTCTAATATTTATACATTTTCTAGTTCTAGGGAAAAATATGCTAAGTACATGCCATCTGATTAAAACTATAATAGTAGGCAATATTTTGGAGTATAAAAAAATTGCTCTATGTTATGGTTTTTATTGTTGATAAGCTCTCAGTTTTATTGGTTGGACAAGGCTTTTGCTTGGTTTTGTGTTGGATGACATGCTATTTGAAGTTTTAGGGAGTCTTAAGCATTCACTCATGATCTATATTATAATTGGCAGAGGACTTCAGAGAGTGGGCAGGGCCTAGATTAGCTGGAGGAGCCTCTTTGGGTGTGTAACTAGGTCTTACAAGCTGTATACAATTTGGAAGGTAGATTGAAAGAGAGGCTAGTGTGAGTTAAGCATTCCATGTAGAGAAGATGGCATCAGTAAGGGCAAGGAGACAAGAATAAATTTAGCATGTAAGGGTGGAATTAGCAAAAAGACCAGCCTAATCGTCAATGTGGGGAATTATGTGGGGTCATTCAGTGTCCAGTATCAGTACGGATTAAATGGGGATTGATGGTAATACAACTGTCAATACCTGAAATGTACCAGCCCTGTCTTGAGCTAGGCAGGATAAAATAAAACTGACCATAGAGGCTGTCTTTCAAGATTCTTTAAGCCTGCATGTTCCTGTAGGCTTTGTTTTCCAGCCTTGGGTCCATTTGTTTCCTTATAGATAGGTGTAGTTACCTGTAGACAAGCTGGATTCTGTTTGTGGCCTGCAATACTCTCATACTCTCCTAGTTCTGTATGTTTTGTATGTTGTAGCAGAAAAAATACCAAATGTTAAGAAGCCTTAGGTTCTAGTCCCATTACTGCTAAAAACTACCTTTATGAATTTCTGTAAGTCACTTAATTTATCCAAACCCCAGTTTCCTTGTCTTTAAAATGAGATCAGTAACTTGTTGACCTGGTTCCCAAGGTTGACATGAGAGTTGAATGAAAGATCATTTGCAAAAATCCTTTGAAAACTAGAGAGCACTGTAGAAATGGAAGGCAATAATTCATGTTTGCCAAGGGTCATGACTCAGAATGCATCTTGTAGGAGTGAGATTGAGTTGATCTAAAAATAGCAGAAAAAAGAGGGGGGGATGGCATCAACCAGCTAGAAATTTAGATTCTTCGGAGTCTGAGAACTGATAGAGACACTGAAATGTCAGGGAAAGTTCAGTGGAGATCAGCTCAAAATTTCATTTTATTTTAGAATGAAGTCTTAGTGCACAGGAAACTATCCTTGGGCTTTCCTGACAGTACAAGTTCAGCTGATGATAGGATCACTATTATTGTTTTGGGAGATTTGTTTTGTAATAGTGATAAGCTCAGATGATGATGATAATATTACTATTGTTTTGGAAGCGCTTCTAATTCTATAACTTTATCAAATGGGAGAGGTTATTTGCTTCAACATTCAGGAATAAACATGCTTTATTTTCTCATGCTCAGAATCATAGGAAAGGATGGTAAAGGCCTTCAGGGATCATACATCATTCAGTTCATACCTGAAGTACAATCTCTAATCCACCAACAGAGAATCATCCAGTCATTGCTTGAAGACTTCCGTTGAGGAGGAACTCATCCTCTCCTGAAGCAGCCCATTTCAGCTTTGGACAGTTCTACTTGTGAGGAAGTTGGCGCTTACAAATTCACCTCTTTGCAACCTCTACCCATTGCTTCTGGTTGGGTCCTCTGGAGCCTGAGTGAATACATATAATCTCTCTCTTACGTGACAGTCATTCAGATATTCACATATAGCTATTTACGTCCTTCCCTAACTCCCCCTCTCCCCAGTCATCTCTTCTCCATTTAAAAAATTCCAGATTTCTTCAACCAATCATCATACAGCATGGACTTGAGGCTCTTCACTGTGGTGATTGGTCCTCCTTTGTGTGCTTTCCATTTCCAATTTCATTGTCCTCCCTAAAATGTGGTGGTCAGAATATAATACTCTAGAAGAGGTAGTTTGATCAAAATATCATATTATATGTTATATCATATCATATTATGTTATATTATATGGTATATCATATGACGCAACATACCATAATATAACATGACATGACATGGCATAGCATCCTGCCCTGCCCTGCACTGCCCTGTCCTGTCCTATCCTATCCTATCCTGTCCTGTCCTATCCTGTCCTATCCCGTCCTATCCTATCCTGTCCTGTCCTGTCCTGTCCTATCCTATCCTATCCTATCCTGTCCTGTCCTGTCCTATCCTATCCTATCCTGTCCTGTCCTGTCCTGTCCTATCCTATCCCATCCCATCCTATCCTATCCTGTCCTGTCCTGTCCTGTCCTGTCCTATCCTATCCTATCCTATCCTATCCTATCCTATCCTATCCTATCCTATCCTATCCCATCCTATCCTGTCCTATCCTATCCCGTCCTATCATGTCCTATCCTATCCTATCCTAATATAGGGGGAACTTCCCTTTCCTGTTCTTAGACACTGTGTCTCTTTTAGAGTGGACCAAGATGGAGTTAGCTTTTTGGACTGCCACATTAAACTGTTGACTCCTATTTCACTTGCAGTTCAACAAAAATCTAGCTCTTCCTCAGAAAAACTGCTGCCTCATTATAACCTCTCCAACCTCATACTTGTGACGTCATTCTTTTGAGCTCCAATGAAAGACTTTACTTATGTCCCAATTCAATTCCAAACTCCTAAGATAAACCATACCTGGTATCATTCTAACTATGGACTTGACTTTAAGACCACCCAATGCCTAAAAATAGATAAATTAGGGGAGATTATTCTGAGGGAGAGATTTGCCTCCATATAAAAGGATTCTTTTCTGGGCTTGATTTAATAGTGAACCCCAAACCTTGTGGTACTCCTTCATTTAAAATGAGTTGATTTACAAAAATCCCTTTGCACAGTTCTTCAGGAGCACATTGGTGCTTTAAAATTATGTCCACCAGGATACCTGCCCCTGCCTGTAGTCAAAACTAGCCAAACACTGGGTCATGTCTTGATGGATGAACCTTTTCTGGAATGTTTTCCAAACCAAGTTATTGCCAGATTCACTGAGCTGATCTGATTCTTTGAATCAGAGTCTGAAAAGAGCCTGCAGAAAATATTTGACAAGAGAAAATGACTTTCACCTAGGTTAAAAATGAACCTGAGAACCCCTGAGGAGACCACTTGAGGCCTAAGGGTCCAAGCAGGAGGGATATGGACAATTGTTGAAAATTTCTAATGCAACTTTCATCCTTCAAGTCTTTCCTCTGACTCCACAGGGATATTGTAAACATTATGTTGCTCCATTTCAATTCGTTCACACTGAGTCATTTCAATGTGTTCTAATTATTCAGCCATAAATGATTTCTTGTGCACTTTAAATGATTTCTGATGCACTTCTGTCTATCAGGCTGATGATTTAGAACTCCCAGGGCTTTTGATGGTGTGCTTCACTGATTTCTTTTAAGGTTTTTCAGAGTTATATTTATTATAGAAGATACATTTCCCTGTTCATTTACTCTTTAATTACAACATGTGTGATCCCCTCATTTTCTGATCCTTGTTTCCCTATGAGTAACAAGGAGCAGCATTTACAGAGTACTTACTGTGTGCAGAGCTACACATGCTAGATGCTTTGGACTGGGGTGGGGGAGGCACAGAATGTTTAGAAAGCTGAATTCCTCCTTTAGGGTGCTTCCCATGAGGTTGGGGAAACTTGTTTAATGCCCCTATGGATCTGTAATCTCCCTGATGTGAGCCTTCCATAAGCATTTATTCCACACTTTCTGTGGGCCAAGGATTATATTATTTTTCAGTTATTTGGTTTTTTTTTTCCAGTCATGTCTAACTCTTCATGCCCCCATGTGGGGTTTTCTTGGTAAAGATACCAGAGTGGTTTGCCATTTCCTTCTCCAGTTCATTTTACAGATGAGGAAACTGAGGCAAGCAGGGTTAAGTGACTTGCCCAAGGCCACACAGCTAGTAAGTGTCTGAAGCTGGATTTGAACTCAGTACCATGAGTCTTCCTGACTCCAGGCCCAGCATTCTATGCACAATGGTGTCACCAAGCTGTACAGTGGGTTTTGGAGAGAGAAGAGGTACATATTAAATGACAATACAGAGTAATATTTCAACAATGGCAAAACAAAATAGAATTTGACAATTTGAGTTCTTCAGTGCAGCCTGTGGGAGTGAAGGAGGGGCACTTTTCTAAGCAGAGACACATTCAGTGTCAGGGAAAGCTACAAACTCTTCTTTCCTTCATACTTCTTCTTCCTGCCCAGAGAGATTAATGGCCAGATCCTATGTAGTGAATGAGCCATTTCCCCATGAAACGAGAGCCTCTGAAAAGCTAACCAGCAAAAAACCAAAAGCCAAAACAACAAAAACCACTTACCAATCTCCTTCTTTGCTGGTACAGGTGGGCCCTAGAGCTAAGAAGAGTAAAAAAAAAAAATTTTCTAAAGAAACTACACTTCACCCTGAAGCCTACTTTGTAAATTTGAAGTATGGACTCAAAATTCTCGTTTCATGAATGTGCACTGAAATAAAGGAAGTATTTTCTTTTTCCTTAAATTATCATATTGACTTGCTCTTTGTGAGGTTTCCCTGGAGTGTATTTAAAAATCATATCTTCCCATAGTCCATTCATTCAGTGAGCACTTAAACTCACACTATATGGATGGCATTGAGAATACAAAGACAGAGGCAGAGTCAAGATGACGGCATAGGAGCAGGAAAACTTCATGAGCTCCCCCTATAACCACCTCAAATACCTATGAAATATGACTCTAAACAAATTTTAGAGGTACAGAACCCACAAAGTGACAGAAAGAAACAAATTTCCCAGTGCAGGCAGCCCAGCAGGTGGACAAGAAGGGTCCATCAAAGCACACTGGGAACAGAGCCCAGCCCCCTGTGAGCCTGTGGTTTTAGCCCCAGGGTGGCCCTGACCAGCAGCAGCTGGAGCACTGGGGAGAGTGGATCACCAGCAGTAGTGGTGGTTTTCAGACTTATCAACCCATAAATGCCAAAGACAAAGTAAAAGGTCAGTGGAACTCTGCTGGATCTGGGGGGGATGGAGGTGCGGTCTGGCCTTTGCTCCTGGAGCAAGAAGTGGTAGCCCTGTAGCCACCCCCACGTGGCTGCTTCAGAGATCCTGGCCTACAGTTCATAAGGGGGCCAAGAGGCCATTCAGAGGCTAAGCGCTTTTGCCTTAACCTGTGTGGATCTGGATTGTGGTCTTGGGTGGTGGTCCTGAGGGGTGTTACCAATGAGCCAAAGCTGGTGGGAGCTGTAAAGATGGTGACCTCCTAATAGCTCTGGCGGCTACAAAAACCCTAGCTATTTGGGACGAAGCTCTCCCTTCTGGAAGCAGAGTTCTTTTTTTTTTTTTTTAATTTTATAAGAGTTTGCATCATTGATTTCCATAAGATTTTGAGTTACATATTTTCTCCCCCTCTTTCCCCCACCCACCTCCCCAAAACAGCCATCCCAGTGTGTCCCCCCTCCCCCAGTCTATTCTCTCCTATGTCACTTTTCGGTAGGGCAGAATGGATCTCCCAACCACATTGCCTGTGTATCTCAAGTTCCAGTTGGATGTA
>CM053590.1:126907913-126935410 GCA_028646515.1 Pseudochirops corinnae
GTACACAATCACAGACACATCATACATATGATGACCAACCTTGATAAACTGGACTATCCTCAACAATACACAGATAAAGACAACTCTACAAGCCTCAGGATGGAAGGAGATATCTGAACTCAGAGAAAGATATAGAAAGACTATAGTTTAAATGGAGACTGAAGCAAAACACCCTATCGTTCTCTTTCATGTCTGGTTTTGCTTTTTTTTTCTTTTTCCAGTGAGTACTCATTGGTTACAACCCTTCTATATAACCAAACTATTGTACAATGTGGAAGTATTTGCAAATCCTATACATGATTGCATGCCACCATGGTGGGGGGGAAAGGAGGGGAGAAAATCTGAAACTCAAGTGAATGTGGAACTGAATCTTGTAAATTAAAAGTAAATAAACAAGTCATTTAAAAGAAAAAAAAAGATCTGGGTTCAAGTCCTACCTCAAACATCTACTGTCTGTGCAATCCAGGGTAACTTCTCAGTGTTCTAGGACTTTAAGTTAGATTGTTGTTGTTCAGTTGTGTCTGTCATGTCCAACTATTTGTGGCCTTGTAGACCTCTGTTTGTGGGGTTTTCTTGGCAAGGATACTGGAATGGCTTACCATTTCCTCCCCTAGTGGCAAACAGGGGTTAAGTGACTTACCCAAGGTCACATAGCTAGGAAGTTTCTGAGGCTGGATTTTAGCTCAAGTCTTCCTGACTCTAAGCCCAGCCCTCTGTCCACTGCGTCAGCTAGCTGTCCTATAAAATGGATATCAGATGCTAATCTGCACTGGTATAGTGGGTTTCCTTACATTAAGTTCTCTATGCAATGAAATCACAAGTCTAGTCCAAAAACCATAAAACTCCCAAACCTTAGCACTTGAGGATCCAAAATTCCATTGGTATAGGCTTCTCTGCTTCCTCTTTTGGACTAGTGTGGACAATTCTTCCAGTGTCCATACTGCCATCATACTTTTCAAACCCTTTATGACTTTAGTATATGGTCTTTCTGAATCAGTATGGACAAAAATATGTATCACCTTCTAGCCTCTCTGAACTTAGAGAATTTAGATCAGGAATAGGGAACCTGTAACCTCAAGGTCGTCTGTGGCCTTCTAGGTCCTCAAGTGTGGCCATTTGACTGAATCCAAACTTCATAGAACAAATCCCTTTAATAAAAGGATTTGTTCTGTGAAACTGGGACTCGGTCAAGAGGTTGCCCCCAAGGACCTAGTATAGTCATCTTCATTCTTGGTCCTATGCTCAAAGTCTTTCTGGCTTGGTAAAATTTTATACAACTCTGGCTTCACTGGTATACATAGCCTTTGAGAACCCAGGATCACTTGCATATACCACGGAGAGGCAGCTGATGGGCTTGAGAGGAGTTTTAAGTGCTTCTATAAATGTCAGTATTATAATTATTCTTTCTACTGGATCTCTTCCATGACAATTAAAGGGCCATGATGAGGAATGTACCGGGTATAAGTAGGCTGCAACATGTTATAAATGAGGAATTAAGCAGTAGAAGCCACATAATGAATGTCATCGAAAGAATATGTGATAGATAAAAACACGGGTTATTTCAATTTGAGAATGTTTTAACAAATTGTGGGGCATATGTATAATGGAATATTGCTACATTATTAGAAATAAGGATCAGAAGAGATAACATGTAAAACACTTGGCAAACCTTAAAGTGCTGTTATTAAATAGTGAATACAGAAAAACTTGGGAAGACATATAAATTGCTACAAAGTAAAGAAAGTAGAACCAGGAAATAGATACATATGTACACATATTGCACAATGACTACAACAATGCAAATAGAAACAATAAAAATAAAGCAATTGACACTGAGCAATGTGAAACTGTAATGATCAAGCTTGGCCCCAAAGAAGACGTTTGTTTAGTCATTTCAGTTGTATGTGACTCTTTGGTGGTCCCATTTTGGGATTTTCTTGGCAGAGATACTAGAATAATTTGCCATTTCCTGCTCTTGCTCATTTCACAGATGAGGAAACTGAGGCAAACAGATTTAAGTGACTTGCCCAGGGTCACACAGCTAGTAAGTGTCTGAGGCCAGATTTGAATTCAGGAAGAGGAGTCCTTTTGATTCCAAGCCTAGTGCTCCATCTGCTTTACCTCAATGCCCAAAGAAGACATACAAAAATGCATTTCCCTACCTTCATTGTCGAGGTAGGGGACTATATTGAGGTCAGAATATATTGTTACATTTGGTTGCTTAGTTTTGCTAAACTGTTTTTCCTCCTCCATTTTATTCTGTTATAAGGGATTGCTCTTTGGAAAGGGGAAAGGGACTTATTAGGAAATTTAGATGATGTGAAAATAAAATATACTAATAAAAAGGAAAAAAAAGAGAAAAATATGGGCTAATAAAACATAGGCAGCTAGGTAGCACAGCAGATTGAGCAATGGATTTGGTGTCAGGAAGACACGAATTTAAATTTGGTCTCGGACATGTACTAGTTGTGTGACCCTGGAAAAATCATTTAACCTCAGTTTTATCAGTTCCTTCATCTGTAAAGTAGGAATAATAATAGTACCTGCCTCCCAGAGTTGTTGTAAGAATCCAATGAGATAATAATTATAAAGCATAGTAAGCTCTATGTGAATGTTAGCAATTTTTATCATTATCACCACCGTCATCATCATCATCAGTCACATAGTAAGAGCAAGGATAACTTGAAGGATAACTTATGTGCTCTTTTAGTATCTCCATGATGTGAAGCAAGATTTTTAGCATACTGAGTGGACCCTCATTGATAAATGAATGGGAGGACTTGAATCAGAGTTGCAAAAGATGGCCTGAATTTGCATTCTTTCAGGGAATACCTATGCTGATGAGACCCCAGATCTAATAGAGTACTTAAGGAGTATTATTAATTAGTATTATCTGATTCTTATCCTTTTTAGGCAGCTGGGTGACATAGTGGATAGTGTACTGGACCTGGAGTCAGGATGACCTAAGTTTGAATCCTCACTCATTCACTTACTAGCTGTTTGACTCTGGGCAATTCATTGTACCTCTCTCAGCCTCAATTTCTTCATCTGGGGATAAAAACCAGGATGATAATAATAGCACTTACCTCCCAGGGATGTTGTAAGGACCAAATGAGATAACACATGTAAAACATTTTGCAAGTATTCAAGTGCTATGTAAATGCTAGTTGGCTATTATAATATTTCTCAATGGTATTCAGACAGAAATGATCCTGGGATGAGTCATTATCTTGCTATTTCTTTATGCTCATTGTTATATGGATTACTGCACAGGTAGATAAAGTAACTTTTTTTGTAGTTGAATAAAAGAACTGTAATGTAAATTCATCCTGGTCTCCCTGAAAGCATCCTTGGCCTGACATCAGTAGCAGAAAGGACGATAGGTGTGATGTGTATCTCATGCTGTTACCATGTGATTTTGATCTCCTTGGCCAGGTCTCTATACTTTGGGGCTGGTTTTTTTTTTCCCCATGTAACTTGGAGGTTATAAGGATTTGGGAAAGAGACATCTTTCTTATTGTAATTAATGTAATGTCAGCATTTTTGGTTTTCTTCACTACTTTTTTCTGAGCATGTTCTGGGGACCATTTGACTCTTATTTTTATTGTTTATTTACTGGAAGGAAGAATTTTGCTTAATTGGAAACCTATACCTTTGTTTCATTTCTGTCTTTCTCTCTTTGAAAAGAAGTCGTCTCCATTTCTGTTAACATGGAGAGCCCTGCTCAATTCTGATAACTCAGCTGCCTTTTAAATTACAATCTTGGAGGAAAAAGGCATCTTGATCCAACTTACTTTTTAATTACTTTTAGGTGAATTAGACATTCCTCTGTTGTAGTCTTTTCTTCCCTCAGATGTATTTAAGCCTTCAAATCTATTTAAAACCTTTTTTTTTTACCCAAATTAACATGCTAAGAAATTCTGCCATTAGAAGTGTGTGTGTGTGTGTGTGTGTGTGTGTAAATATAAAGTTCGGGTTAATGGCTTCTCTCTAATTTGAAAAAAATTTTGAACAGAAAGGGATTCTATCACACAGAGTCTAATTACAGTGAAACGACATCTTTATGTGCTCAAAAATATAGTGAAGAGGATGAGTAGTATATTGAAAAGACCACCGAATTTAAAGTCCAAGGACCTTAGTTTGAATCTCTACTCTGCCATTTATTTGCTGTGTTCATGAGCGAGTTACTTAACCTCTCTGTCTCATTTTCCTCACCTATAAAATGAAGGAGATGAATAAGATGAACTCCAATGTCCTTTTAGATTTTTGATTTTTGATTATATAAGATACATTGAAGAGAGAGAAATGTTTATTATTGTGCGAACATAGGGTGTCCCAAAAATCTTAGTGTGCAGTTTTAAACATAGCTTTACACTGCACTAAGATTTTGGGGACATCGAGGTGTGTCAAATGGGATATCTAATACTAGTATGATATTCATTCCACCTGGCCTACCACCTCTGCTACCTCCTTCTAATAAGAGTAGTAGTCAGTTAGAGCTGCCTCACAAACGGACTAGTATAATTTTTGGCATTTTCTACAGGGTGACCTCACTTCACACATGCTGTCTCCAAAGTTGAATGCCATATTGGGGAAGTTCAAAAAGACAACTTTCTGTTGAAAGTGTCCAGGGGACATGAGCTATTCAGGACAGATTTATTATTTTTCATACTAACAGAGCATACAGGCAGACATCCTCCCCCATAGTCTATAGAGAGATAGATTTGAGTTAGGAAATCATAGTTTTAAATACAATCTCAGATATTTATTAGCTGTGTGACCCTGTGTATGTCACTTCATCTTTCTTAACCTCAGTTCCTACATTTGTAAAATGGGGGCTGAGGGTAGGGTTGGTTAATAGTAATGAAGAACAAATGAAATGTTGTGTTTAATAGTTCCCCAAGTTTTTTGCTCCTTGACCCCCTTTCAATAACCACAATAAAAATGGATTGTGAACCACCCCCAAGGCAATTTGGTACACTGCTGATGATATTATTCACAATTATCTATTGCTTAAGGTCCTACTAAATAATTTTTTTTTTTTTTGTATAAAGCACTTGAACCAAACTCACAAACTCCTTGAGAACCACTGGTATAATGTGTCCTGCAAACCTTTAAGCACTAGACGCATGTGAGCTGTAATTATTATCATTACAAGGTAATAGAGCAAAATATTCACAGAGGTTAAGAACATTAATTTTTCTCACTCCTTACTCATATTGTATTGTTACCCCCCAAAATACTATGAGGGACTTCCAGAGATGGTGGACTTTCTGTGTGCAGGAAGAAAATGGATCACTGATGAAAAACAAATCTATCAAGGTAATAAATGTGAATCAGGGCGTCAGCACTCTGGGTCGATGTTAAATAGTTCCTCTGACTCTTGGGAAGCACTCAAGACCAGGTCCGTTCAGGTGTTCCTGTCTTCTCTCTATCTATTTGTCTATTTGTAAGAACCGTTCAGTCATGAATGTGGAAGAATCTCCAAAGTTATGCTTAGAATGCACACTAAGATTTTTGGGACACCCTGCACTTATGCTAGGCATTCCTCCCTCTCCAAAGCATTTTAAGTAATTTTTAAAAATCATAGAATCTCTATTTGGGACTGTTTTAAAGAGAGGTAGCAGTGACCTGGAGTAATGCATCTATATCCTCCTTGCAGAGAGCCAATGCCAGCTAGGCTGTCTCCATTTTCTCACCTGCCAAATTCTGATGAGAAGCTTTGTCCTGTCCACAGGAATGGAAACTGCTGACTGTAAACTTCAGAGAACTGCCAAGTATGAATGGGCTAGTGATTTACACTCATCTAAGCAAAAAAGAAAAAAAATCCCAAGAGGCCCACATTCAATTATTTATTAAAATACCTCTTCTCGGTGAGTTCTAATATGCCCCTATGGTGTTTGAACAGTTAGTTATAAACTAAGGAACATCATGCATGAAAAAACCTTGCAGCTTAGTGTTTATAGCAAGTTATGGCTGATGCCAAATGTCGGCAGAGTAAACCATGAGTTTGATTAAATGTCTTTATAATGATGTTATCAAAGCCCCAAGCACCCATAACAGAGCAAACAAATGTGTCAGAGTAGCAGTAAGCCATAAAGAGAAAAGAAAAACTGTTATCCTCAAAATGGATGAGCAACAAAGTAAGGAAGTTACTATTTGTTTTCCACTGATAACTCATTAAGGATGCAAGATTGGAGTCTTTATGGGTGTTCAGGGGCATCAGGTTGATGCTGGGGTATTGACCCTGCAAAGACTTGAAGGTGACCTCACATTGGTCCTTGGAATGGCAGACATAGAGTGGCATGGTTAGCCAATGGAGACTCCACTCAGAATCTTAAGAATTCTGAGGATGAATAGATCTCTTCCACTCAGTTTAATTCAATCGACACCTATTAGGCCCTGACTGCACAAGTAACTTACTAGACACCCTGTGATTCACAAGATAGGCTACAGGAATTGGACTTGTGATTTTATTGACATAGGGAACTCCTCAGTGAGGAAGCTTCCTCTACTAAAGGAGGCTATAACTCATCATCTTAGAGAGTTTCCTAGGGCAGAGGTGTCAAATATAGGGCCCACTGATTGCATGTGACTCACAACACTCCTGAGTGTGGCCCAAGCCAGATTAATATGTGATTGGCAAATATTTAACAAAATAAATAAAAATACATAAACTGTAGATAATACTTATATGTAGTGTTCTAAGTCAATGCACAGCCTGTAGGGATTCTTATGTACAATTTAGTGCCCCCTGTTTCTATTTGGGTTTGACACCATCCTCCTAGAACACTGAGAGTGATTTGCTCAGGGTCACTCAGGCACTGGGTGTTAAAGGAAGGACTCAAACCAGATCTTCCTGTCTTCGATGGTTTCTGCCCACTACACTGTGCTGCTGTTTGCAAGGAGTGATACAAAGGGGAAAACAACATTCCCTCAAGTAACTTATTTTCTGTTCATCGAATCCTAAGGATTTTGGCTTGGAATTCTCATATGACTTGCTATGGATGCAATTTCACAAGAGCTTTAGCCCAAAATAGAAGGTATTGATCCTTTAAATTCTAAAAAACCTCAGTAGCAAGGAGAGGGTAACAGAGCAAAGCTGTGAGGACCTTAGGTCGTCTCTAGGCTGTGGCTGAGGCATCATATCATCCAGCCTCTTGATACTGACTGATGTCTTCAGCCTCTCCTCCTCCTTTCCTGCATTTGGATGCCCTGATCACTTCAATCCTAGACCATACTATGCATTCAATTTCTCTTTTATACAGGTCCCTGTACTGACAGTAGTTAATAAATCATCCTTAGGCTTGGTGTCCTAGAATAACAGGAGGCTCCATTTTGAGTAGAGACCCAGGTCAGTCATCCTTCATTTCCCTTCCAGCTCTACTTATGACTTTTTGGGTTTTCCCTCTACACCTTAGCTGCCATCCAACTCTGAAACTTCCCTCAGTGCCTCTGGTCTTCTCACCCTGGAACATCCTTGCTGGCTCCCTTCTCTAATTGATAAGTTCCTTTCAGGGTCACTGTTTGGGGGTCCAGGTTAGCCATACTGGATTGTTTCTGCTTCTGACCCTCTTGCCCCCTCCACAGGTGTTTTCTTCCTAACCTTACCACTTTGCAGCCCCTCTCTACTCAACTCTTTTTTTTTTTTTTGCATTGTCTTTCACCATTAGAATGTAAACTCCTAGGGCAGGAATTGCCTTCTTTTCTGTTTTTATTTGTATGCTAGAGCTTAGCACAGTGTCTGAAAATAAATGCTTGTTGCCGGCCTGCCTGTATTATAGGATCACAACTATAGACTTGTATGGGAATTAAAAGTCACTTAGTTCACTCTCCTCATTTTATGGGTAAGAAAACTGAGTTTCAATGTTCAGTTCTTATGTTCATCTGGGCTGTCAGTTGGTCCTTGGTGTGACTTTGTGAAGTGGGGTAGAGAGATGGGACTTTTTTCTGATCTCAGATGGTTGTCTGAAAATCACTTGTCTCCTGGGACATTTTAATTTTCCCCATTAAGCTCTGATTCATTGACATTGGCATACGTGTCTCAGCTAAATTTCGTTTCTCAACCAGTTCCTGGCACAATATTCTGCACAAAGTAGGTACTTACTGTATATTTGTTGAATCAAATATTTGTATCAGAGTTTATGGGAAGACCAAGATGCCTTACCTATCTCTTCTTATAAAGTTCAATTAAAGGGCCTAGGAATTCAAATAAGCTCAAGAATACAGCGTTGCCCTTGTTGACCAAGGCTGCCCAAAGAGGAGCCAGGCCCTCGGCTGTTTTTCCATGACTAGATTTATCACCCGTGGAAGCAGAGGTCTCCCAGGTTTCACCACCCTCCACCTTCTGCTTGTTCCTTTGCTCAGTGTTTGTTTAGGAGAGAGATGACTGTGTATCACTATGAGTGGAAGAGCTCTTTCTGAGTCTAAATCATTGAAGTTTTCTAAGGCAGCTTAGTAGCCAAATACAGTTTCTCAGTGGCTTTTGATGTTGTTTTCACCATCTGTTGTGAAACAGCTGCAGAATGGCAACTTTTGACATTTAAGAGGGGAAAAATGAGGATAGTAAAGATATTTAACTTTGAAAGGTCATTTGACATATGCAGGCAGGCCACAACGAATGACCAGATGGATATTGAAAATATGGCACTTCTGGGACTGAAACTTATCATAGAGGTACCTGCTTCTTTAGGAAGCAAGGGGTCCATGAGTAGGAAGCCTCCCCTGAGGGATTATTCACCAAGCTGTCCATTAATACAGTGTGTTTGGGTCAGTGTTCTTAGGAGGCATAAATGCTCTTCCTCTGTTCCATGAAAACAAGGAAGGAACAGGCTGCATTGCTTTTTCCCAAACTCTTTGTATGACATCCAGGAGACAAGACTGAGATACGCAGGGAAATTTACTACCCAAGATGCCTTTACTTTACTGTTTCTGTGCTCTGATGCCTCAGAAGACAGAAAGGGAAGCATCTGGCTAGGGGTCAAGAGAGATGGTGCCACAGAAGGGGGGCACTTTTTTTTTTTTTTGCAGAGGAGGCCTTCACCAGGAGATAGCTCATATTCTGCCTCTGAGTATAGGAAAGCTGCCAGTGGGATGATAAGATTAGCCAAGGTCAAAGAAAAAACTGGGGGCTTCTTTTCAGGAAGCAAAGATATATTGGCTGTGGTGCTTTGGGGGAGGAGTTGGATTGGGGGATCCTCACTGTGGGAATCAATGCATTCTGTCCCCTTAATGATTTCATGGAAGATTCACTTGGATAAAGGAGTTAATCCAATTCAAGAAATATTAAGAATCTATTTACTTTCAGGTACTGTGCCAGTTGACGGGAAGACAAAGGCAAAAATGACACAGTTCCTCCTCTCAAGGTGTTTATGTTATACTAGGGAGATAAAACATATACATAGATAATAAATAACAAGTACTAAAAAGTACTTTCAAGAGGCTGACAGAAAAAAACCAGGGTGGGGGAGGAGATCAGGAAAGGCCTTGTGTAGACAGTGGCACTGGAATTGTGATATGGAGGAATCTAGGGATTCTGTGGAGCAAAGACAAGGAGAGAGTGAATTTTGGATATGGGGGATGGCTCATGCAAAGTCACAGAGGCAGGAGATGTACTATACAGGGAATAAGTAGCTTTCCCATTTACCTGGAATGGAAAATGTGAGAAGTGTGTGAAAGGAAAGTGTATGATAATGTAAATAAGGCTAGAAAGGAAGATAGAAGTCCTCCCTTTAGAGGCCTTTAAACATCAGGTTTAGGATTTTCTATTGTATTCTAGAGGAGTAGAAAGCCACTGGAGGCTTTCAAGTAGGAGAGCGACACGGTCCAATCTGGGTTTTAGGAATATCATATTGGCAGCTATGTTGAAGATGAATTTAAGAGGCAAAGAGAATGGAAGCAGGAGGCTGTTGAAATAATCCAGGTGAAAGGTGATGAAAGGATAAACTAAGTTGGAGGTTGTGAGAGGGAAAAACATTGTGTAGGTAAGAGTGACAAGGTTTAGAAACTGATTGGATATTGGTTGGGCTTAGTGAGGAGATGAAGTTCAAGGATGACCCTGAGATTGCAAACCTGGATTACTGGAAGGATGTGTGGTTAGCATAGTAGGATAGCCTTTCCTTTTGCCTGTCACTATGTTTTTTAGCTATGTGAATTGTATGGTTTGGTAACCTTTCAGGGGTGGCAGACCAATCTAGAGGGAGGGTAAATAATGTTTTGGGCATTAGGAGATCACAGTGTTTTAAGAACATCCAAGTTCAAATCCTTCCTCAGATACTTATTAGCCATGTGATCCTGAGCAAGGCAATTCATCTGTGCCTTAGATTCCTCATCTTTAAAATGAGCAGCTGGGCTTGATGGTTTCTGAGGTTAGTTCCAGCTCTAAACCCATGAGACTACAGCATTGCTTGCATGTGGTCAGCCTGCCTCTGTTTACAGATTTCCGAGAGAAGAGAAGCCACCAAAACTATAATCCTGTGACCAAGCAAAGACAATCACAATAGTTTAGGTCAGAGTTGATGAGGGCCTCTGACCTAGGATGCAGAATATGCAAGTTGAGAAGAAGAGACATATGCAAAAGTAATTGCATAGAAAGAAACAATATTTTGCCAGCAGACTGGTTATGTATGGTGAAAGAGAATAAGAAGTCAATGTAGTGAACCTTGGAGATGGAAAAGATTAGTTATTCCTCTCTTCTTGATATGTGATTAACCCATCTTTTTTCAATCATACTTAAAAAAAAGGCATCCTTGTCACTGCTCCTCACACTTAATTCCTTATTTATATTAGATTGTCACCTGTTCATGTCTAGCATGTGGCTATCCATTGCTTTATTTATGTGTCTCAATTGTACTTTTTTGAAGAGTGCATCTGATCAAAATGGACATATAAATTTAGTAAAGAATTTTGATTACCTGTGAGTATTATTATACAGAATTTAGGCAAAATGTGAAGCCCATTCTCCCAACATGCACCACTCTTTTTGTATGTATATTGGCTACTAGCCCAACATAAGTCAGCAATATGAAGTGCTTATCTGAAATACCAGTTTGATCTTAGTCTGTATTAACAGAAATCTAATGTCCAAAACCAAGTGTTAGGTTCACTGTATTCTAGTTTGATCATATTGTTTCTGGAGTTTTCTTAGATATGATTACTATGGTATTCTACAACTTGTAGCCATATAACACTGCCAAATTGATAAAAAGTTTGGCCTGTGATTCAAGGAGAAGTTTGGGGTCATTAAACCCAATTAATATAAGACAACAACCAAATAATCAGAAATGTCCAAAAATGGAATGGGCTGGCTTATTGGGTATTCAGTTATCCATGTCTGGAAGCACTCAAGGAGTTGCAGAATCTTGCCATAGATATCATAGAGAGAATTGACAGGTTAGATAAAGGTTTGGACTAAGCTTCCAAAGTGGTTTCCAACTGAAAGTCTATGCTTCTGTGAGGTTCCCTAGAGTGACAAGGAGGAACTGAGAATCTCACCCTCTCACTTTAGGAGCCTAGCAACAGATTATGAGAAAATGAAAATGGAACTAGGAACTGAGGGATTATACTGAGTAGAGGTTTCCAGCTTTGAGAGATGAATGTGATGGGATGTGAAGGAAAGGAATACATTTCCCATACCAATTTGTTTTTCATGTAAATAAGAGTTTTAGCCTCAAACTTTCTGGCGTCTTATTATGCAGGTGACTTGTTCATTGCCATGCATACAATTTGCATTTTTTCTTTCTATGCCAAAAAAAAAAAGTTTAGACTGTGACTTGTACACAGAAATTATCCAAAAGCACACACAAACGTATCTTTGGTGTGTGTGTAAATATGTACATATGAATCCCATTAGATAAAGGCCCAGATGTCATTGAAAATGGCTGTTTCCAGTGTCATGTCTCTGTGGCAGATGTTACATTTCATTCTTGAAATTCAGTCCTATATTTATTAGACTGTGTTTCTATCACATGCATGTTTGTTTGTGTGCCCCAGCACACAATGTAGGCAGACATGGATGCATACTTGTGTGTCTTGGTAATACATCTTGACCCAAAGGAGCCTTTAGCATCTGAAATCTTGCCCTAGAAGAGTCAGCTGATGGCAAAGAGCATGGTTTAAAAGGGCACTGGGTTTGAAAAGGCTTCAGATTTGTGTTTCTCTGGATTTTGTCATTGTAAATGGGGAATTTGATTGAAGACTAGGTTTTGGTCTTTTCTGCTACTAGGAGGTAAACATTTCTTATTCTCAAAAACCACAAATTAATCATTTTTGCAAAGCAGGGCTGAGCTCTGAGCCCCTGACCAGGAGTGCTGAGCCCATTGGCCTCAAGAGCCTGGATTTGCCAGTGTGTGCTGCTAATACATATGCATTTGTGCTTCTTGTGGGAGCTTCAGCCCCGCAGGCATCAAGGGGTGAGGTTCTGCTCGCTAATCATAATGCAATATCAGTGTTTTCTGCAAATCCCCTTATTATCTCTGCATCATTAGCAGTTTCTGAGCTTGTCTACAGCTAATTTCACAGTGAATCTTATTTCTACCCAATATTTTGAATAAGCCATCACACTGGGCAGTGGCTGACATACCACTGAGAAACAGACAAATCACCCTAAAGCAGGTTTTAAAACAATCTCCTCAACCTAGCCTTGGGTCATTATTTAGGACAAAAAACAAGTTGGAAAGTTTCTAGGTGAATTTTCTCTTAATGCCATTTGGGCTTTATCTATCTCCAATCAATGTTTGTGGTTGAAAAGGAAGACGGAGCTTGAGTCCCAGAACACCATATTAATGGAGTGAGTTCATCCTAGAGGCAAGTCTCCAGAATTCTCCAGGGATCATCCTTGGTCTAATTTTTTTTACAACATTTCATCAGTGACTTGGATATAGGCATACTTATCAAACTTGTTGATGTCTCAAAGCTCACATGGATAACAGAATTGGGATCCAAGAAAGAGCACTCTTGACAGGCTAGAATAGTAACATGAATCTAAAATGAAATTTAATAGGAATAAGTATAAATTCCTGTACTTGTGTTTGAAAATTGAATGATGCAAGTATGGATGGGGGTGACGTTGCTAGACAAGTGCTTATGTGCAAAAGACCTGGGAATTTTAGCAGCCTAGAAGTATAGTATAGTAAACAGTATATACATGGAAGCCATAAAGGCTAATGGAACCATAGGTCATGTTACTAGAAACAGAAGGTTGAGATGAAGGGAGGTGATAATCCTTTTGCAGACTACATAGGTAATATTGTGTGATAACATGTAATAATGTACCACATTTAAAGAAGGATATTGACAACCTGGAGTGCGTCTTGAGGATGACCAAGATTGTGAGGGGATTTAAAATAATTCCATCTAAGGATCTGGGGATAATGAGCCTGAGATGAAGGAACTTGAGTTGTTGAACCTGAAGAAAAGAAGATTTAAGAGGGGATATGATAGCTATTTTAAAGTATTTCAAGGGTCTTCAAGTGGAATAGAGATTACACTTGCTCTGATTAGCCCTGAAGGGCAGAAGTAGGTGAAATTGGTAGAAGATGTAGAAGTACATTTATCCTTGATAAGAAGAAAGCATTCCTAATAATTAATTGGAGCCATCCGGAAGTGGAATGGGATGCTTCCAGAAGCCAGTCCCTTCTTTGTTGTAGGTTCATGCAGGGTGGAATATTGGCAACTTGCTAGCAGTGTTGCACAGGGTGGTTTTATCAGATAGATGAACTCTGAGGATTATCCAACTCCGAGATTCTTTGACATTTAGAGATACTGAGGTCAGTGCTTTCAAATCATCATGTTCAAAAAGTCTGAGATGAGAGAGAGCCAAGGCTCCTTGTGGAAGACATAATCATACAAAGGATATGGATTAGTAGGCAAATTCCCTTTTCCAGTACATTAAGTTAGATTCTGTTCCCTAAAAGGAACAATTTATCTTTCTCACTAAGCAGTTATCAGACAGTTTGGTCAGAGACAAGAGGGCTCAGATCACTCAAGGGTTACCCAGTTCCTGGAGACTTAGAAATTCTCAGCTCTCTTTAGAAGCTGAGAACAAGGTATAGATTCCCTTAGCTCAGACAAGTTCTTCTCTAACTTATAGAAAGCTCTAGAAGTGCTAAGTAAAACAGCAACAACAGTGATGGTGGTGATGGCTGAAATTTTTATAACATATAACATAAAAAGTGCTTTGTGTATCTGAGCCTTACGATAACATTGTGAGATATGTACTACAGGTATTCTTCTCCCCATCTTACAGATCAGGAAACTGAATCTAGTACATATAAGTACATAATGTAGGCTAAGATGGCTCTTGGGGCTTTCCCCCAGGAATTTAACTGTTTAAGTAGAGGGAAGGGATAACAGCAGCATTTTATAATATGTTATGAAGAAGAAACTCTAGAAAAGTAGTTTGATAGGACATAGTTCTAAATAGACCACTCTAGCCAAATGGATATAGTTTAATATGGGCATGAAGGCTTTACATGTTGAGGCTAATTTTTGATGAATCCATTACTTATTAGAAACTCAATCTGGGTTTTCAGGTGCCTCCTCCAGTTGTCTGTGAGGTAAGGTAAATTCAAAATTCAAAATTCTTCTTGGGCTAATCCAGCGGTTCTCAACCTGGGGGTTGCAACTCCTTTGGGGGTCGAATGACTCTTTCACAGGGGTCGCCTTTAAGACCATCAGAAAACACGTATTTCCAATGGTCTTAAGAACTGAGACACTGCTCCTCTATCCATCTCCAGGCGGGTCCACCCACATGCAGATATGCCCACATACGAGTTTTAAAGGGTCTCTGCATTAGGAAGGTTGAGAACCACTGGTCTAATCTGTCTCTTTCTGTTGGGGAAGATGGAGGAGTTAGTCAGTTAATAAGCATTTATTAATCTTACAATCCAGGCACTGTGCTTAGAGGTGAAAGCCCCTGCCCTCAAGGAGCCCACAATCTAATGGAGCAGCTCACAATCTAAAGGATTAAGGATTTAAGCATTATGTCTTCCTGAAAGATTTTCATCCTGGAAGATTTAGTGAAAGGGTTCTAGAGGAAAAGGCACATTAGTAACCTTAGTACATTAGTTAGTACCCCTTTTCTTGGCTTAGACCTAACCTTCACTGGGTTATGGGTGGGATAACTAGGAGGACAGAAGATTTAGCTTCCAAAATGTATTGGTGGATTAATCCTAAACAACCAAACCAGAAAGTCAGTCAGTATGGAGCATCAAAAAAAAAAATAATTGATTTGGTAAGATCAATTAGGTTAGTCATGAGCCAGAAATTTGACACGATGGGGTCTCCTGGGTGCTGGAACTATTGTTTAAAATTAGAATGGGCTACCTCTGAAAAGCGCTGGGTTCCCTTTCAGGAGAAGTCTTCAAGCAAAGGCTAAATGACTATTATCATTTGTATTATCATTTAGATTTTTTTTTTTTTTGAGTAAGGTTAGACTAGGTGGCTTCTGGGGTCAGTGGGAACCTACTACTTTCTCTAGTAACTGACTCCATTCTAAGGATTAGGAGGTTTTTCCTCACATCAAACCTAGATTTTCTTCTTTGTACCCATTACTCATATTTCTGCTGTTTGGGGGAAAGTAGAAGAAATCTGTCTTATTTTCTGGTGAATGATAGTCCTGTAAGTAAAAACTAAGTCTAAGTGATTACAAGAATCCAGAAAAATGCATTTTTTTTTGTCCTTATTGGAATTGTAAATATAATCATAGGACATTTTAGATTTATATCACTTTGTTTTCTAAGTTAGGGTTTGTTGTTGTTCAATTGCTTTATAGTGTCCAACCACTTTGTGAACCAATTTGGGGTTTTCTTGGCAAAGATACTGGAGTGCTTCACATTTCCCCTTTCTGTTCATTTATTTACAGGTGAAAAACCTGAGGCAATCAGGTTTAAGAGACTTGCCCGGGGTCACATAGCCAGTAAGTGTCTCAGGCTACATTTGAACTCAGGATTTTCTGATTCCAGGCTGTGTGCTTTGTTCACTCTGCCAAACAAATGAGGGTTATATGTGCTTAAAGTCACATCTTCTTTCCTTCTCCCTCCACATTATTTTAACACTACTTACATTTTCCAATGTATCCTTTCCTCTTTCCTCTACCACAAAGCTATCCCTTAGAATAATCACAAAAAGACAGAAAATAAGCATTTCAACAAAACTTCCCAACACTTTAAAAAAGTTTCATTAAGCAGTTGTTGCCAGATTTTCTTCATCTCCTCCTTGCAGTTCAAGACAGCATCTTGCAGTCATCTCATGGAGCCCACCAAGGCAAAGTTGGTGCACATCACCACCATGTCATAGGCCATCCAGGTCATCTGAACAGGTATCTTCTCCATCTCCTGCAGTAGCTTCTCCAGATCCTTGTTTAGGTCAGATAGCACCTTCAGCATGTCATCATAATTTTTGTCCCTAGAATTGGTCTCAGCTGTCATATGCTCTGGGGTAGGCTGATGGGATTCACTCCACCTTTACTGTTGGGCTGCCACCTCCCTGCCCACCCAGTTTCAGTTGTTTTTTTGTTTTTTCTATTGTTTTCCTTGTTCTAGTTCACTTTGAATCAGTTCATATAGGTCTTTCAGTGTTTTTTTCTGTATTCATCATAATTATTTTTTATTATCAAAATATTTCATTGCATTCATGGAGGACAACTTCTTTTTTTATTCCTTAATAGTATTAAATTTTTTTTCCAATTACATGTATATAGTTTTCAACATTCATTTTTGTAAAATTATGAGTTCCAATTTTTTATCCCTCCCTCCCTTCCCTTCCCCCTCCCCAAGGCAGCAAGCAATCTGATATATATTATATATACATACATAGAAGAATCAGAACAAAGTAGAAAAATCACAAGAAAGAAAAAAATGAGAGAAAATAGTATGCTTTGATCTGCATACAGACTCCATATTTCTTTCTGAGGATGTGGTCATTTCCCTCCTTGGCATATATGTCTAGCAATAGGATCTCTGTGTCAAAGTTGGTGGACATTTGAATAATTTCCTTAGTATAATTCCAAATGGTTGGACCAACTCATAGCTCTACCAGTGGTGTTTTAGGGAGTCACACTCTAGTTCAATTTAATTCAACAAATGTATTAAGTAAATGCGTGCTATGTGGATTATCCTACAGTAGATGTTGGTGATACAAAGATGATATCACACATTGTCCCTGTTCTCATGGAGTTTAAAATCTCAGTAGGGGTGGGGGCAGAATACAGAGAAAACTAGCGTGATAACTGCCTAGGAGAAATGTAATTAGAGCTATGTGAGAAATTTGATGGAAGAAGGATTATTTATTAGTGGAGGGAAGGTATATTCAGAGATGACTTCATAGGAGAGGTAGGATCTGAGGTTGGTCTTGTCAGGAGAAAAGAATTTTAATAGGTGGTAATGGGGTAGGGTTGGCACATTCTAGGCACTGGTGATACTGAGCCAAGAGAGACTAAGATAGAGGACAGGATGGAATCTGGGAATGCAGTCCAGTATTGCAGTATGCTTGGAAAAATAGGCTGCAACCTGATTCATGATGGACTTGAGTTGTAGGCTTAGGGATTTTCATTTTATTTGGTAAAAAAATAGGGAGTGACCCCAAACATTTGAGCAGGATTGTGACATGGACAGACATGTGCTTTAAAAGATAATTTTTGGCAGCTGTGAGGAGGGTGAATTACAGAAGGAAGAGACTGGAATCAGGGAGATCACTTAGGAGGATACAAAAATAGTTCCAGCAAGAGATGCTGAGTGTCTGAACCAGGGGAAGTGGGAGTAAAGAGGAATCTTTCTTTGTAAGATGCTTTATGCTAAAAAGACTAAAATTAATTTACTCAGAATCATGAGGAATTCCTTCACCCATTCCTGAGCCAAATCTTGCTGACAAAAGAAGTCTTCATGGGGATTTCAACTGTTTCCTTTTTATATAGTGCAATGCATTTGGTCTAGATGTGGACTGTGTTTACCTTTGAAATACTAAGGGTCTATCTAAATACCATATATTTGTAAAGGAACTTTGGAAAGTATCTGAGCCATGGATAGATCAACAGTGTTCCCCCTTACAACCTAAGTCCATACATCTCAGACCTGCCAGCGTTAAGCCTAGAAACTACATTCATTCAAAAATCTCTGATTTCCAAAGCCCAGAGCCCAGGTCTCCTGGGTACTGAGAAACTCTAGAGAAGAATATAGTTTTTGAGATCCTGGGCTTCTATTTATCCATTGGTTCCATGCTGGAGTGGATCAAGGATGAGATTGTGCTGAAGGCTTATTCTGTACTGAGTAGGAATACTTGCTGTTTCAAACTGCTTGCCTCATTGAAATCCCCCTGCAAAGAGGCTGCAGTTGAAATAAGAGGAGAGTTTGTCCTAACTCTGCAAAATAAAAACACTGGGGGAGGCTACTGTTATGTCAGAGAAGATAAGAAAACAGTTCATTTGTAGCTACTAAAATTTAGAACCAGTGTACAGTAGATGAAGATCTTTCTTTAAGCAGCTGTCTAAATTATCTGAGCATCATGAAAGAAATCCATTTGAGATCAAAATCCTTAATTTTCAGACCTTTCTAGGTTGATACATTTTTAAAAGAGGGAGGTTTGGTAACATTGTTTAATGTTAATTAGTTAACGCTCACATGGTACTTTGAAGATGAAAAGCATTATGTAAGCACTAAGTAGTATTACAGTGAAATTGCCCAATTTTAAGAAGGGAGATTGAAATGAAAATTTCACATAAGCAAATGCTCATCACCATCAGGTGCTGTGATTGGAGATTGTGTGAGTATGAATGTGCCTACAGTCTTTCCCCTTGTACAGCAGCACAGCCAAACATCCTCTCCTGAATAGAAATCGACAAGCAGATGAATGGAAAATTTACTAGAGGTAATTATAGTTGGTGGGAGGCTCCATGTGTTTTCTAAAGGGGTCACTCCTTTTTTTTCTTTCTTGTCACAAAGGGCTATTTTCTCTGATCACAGCTCTCTGGCAGTCAACACATTCCTTCCAGGACTTGGCTTTAGAGACTGCACCTGGAAGTGGACTGCTGAGACCTCTCAGGTTTTTCTATCAGGACTATCCAATCCAGCCTTGCTTTAAAGCCTGTCACACGATACTACCTGCCTAATTTCTCTTAGGCTCAGACTCCTTTCTTTTAGGTCTGTGAGGCTGTGCTTACTTGCATGGTCAGTTCTGACCAGGAACAATTGTCTCTCCTCCCTCTCCTAGTATTTCTGCCAGCCTCCTGGTCTTCATTTTCTTTTAGAACTTGCCTCAAAACACTCCTCCTGCAGGATTCTCTGCATGATTAACTTTAGCATGCTTATTTCAAACCTGCTAACTGGCTCAGGAAAGGCAGTGTGGCTAGGGCTTAAACTCTTAGAGAACACCTCATAAGAAGGAAGATTTGGGTTCAAATCTTACCTGTCTGGACAAATCATTTACTTTAGCAAGGGCTACTAAAACTGAGTTGTAGAGCAGAGCCATTTAAAGTCTAATATAAAAAAAATTGTCCCCTCCCCACCTCCTCTCCAAACCCACTTACTTCTTAACTCAGGACCATCTAGGTGAGGTGAAATTGCAGAATTGCTAATACCTTAATGACTACCACAACTAACTACTAGTGCCAATAAGTCCCCTTTAAGGACTTGTCTGTAAGGCTAATTCTTGGTTTACTTATATCTGCAGTAGACAGATTAAATGGAACTTCCCAATGGAGACTTATTCTCTAGAGTTGATGACAGGATGTCTGTAATCCAATCTAAGTCTTTAGAAAGGGCACAGAAACTTACACACAAAGGTTGACTAAGGTGAGGATGCCAGACCATTGTAAAGAGCCAGGTAACCTGACAATGAGGTTATATAGATTATATATGATATTGCCCAAAGTAGTCTAAAGCTTCTTGAGTTCGTTAGAAAGAAGACAGCAAGCTGGGGGAGAGTGACATTGTCAAGTACACAAGGAACAATAATTAGCACTTAGGAAAAAAAAGTTATGTTCCTATTCCAACCAACTTTGGGTACCTAGAAGACACTGTTCCTGACATATACATGTGGTGGAAATAATCAATAATAAAAGCTCATAACTGGAAGCAATCTTAATGATCATATTATCCACAAAATTATTTTACTCTAAATCTCCTCATTCATTTAATAATTGAACAATTTATTGTTTGGTCTGTTTACAAAGTATTGTGCTAGGTGCATGGAACTCATAGCCTATTGTGGCATAAAATAAATGCATAAATAACTATAATGTATAGTATTTCACAAAAAGCACATTAGAGAATTCCAAGAGAGAAAGTTATTGCCAACTTGGGCATCGGACAAAGTTTCAAAGAGGAGGTGCTGTTTATGTGTGGCTACAATAAGTGAATGAAATATGCCAGCCATGGAAAATAAAATGAGCAAAGACAGGCAAGTGAGGGATATGTACAAATGAAGATACAAAGAGGACATGTTGTGTAGCTGGATCATAGAACATATGTAGAAAAGTAATATGAAATAAAACTGGAAATGTAAGATATCACCAAATTGTGGGGAGTCTTGAATGCCAAGCAGAGTAGTGTATTTTACTGTGCAAGTGTAAAAGTATGTGTGAGGAGGTACATTGAATCAGTGAGTCATCCCTCTTAAAGTAATTTCCTAAGCCAGATGAGAACCTCTCTACTATAATCAATCAATCAAAACCATAAAACTAAGCTTAAAAATGTCTGATCGTTTTGGAAAGAGAGAAAAGCCATTGGTTGAAATGCAGTGACACTGTACAGGGAACATGTTGGGATTGGTTGAGGAGCCTCAGTCACACTCTATGAATTGTGGATGATGCCAGCAAGCTAGATTAGAATTGAACATTTCCATTTGCCAGTAGGAAAGAGTACTGCAAACGAAGTCTTGAATACTTAGGGAATTGTTTGGGGAAGGAAAGGAAGAATAGAGCATCTCTCTCTTCTCGCATTCCCCAAGACAAGAGAATGACCTGAACTTCAGTGGATCAGAGGATCTGGACTTCTCATTGACATCATTGCAGTGTCCTTGGAATAGCATGTCTTGGCAGCTGTGTCTCTATCTGGATAAAATGGCAAACTAGACACCCCGAGGAAATGTAGCCTCAGGACACTACAGGGAGTTGAGAGTTAAACCATATCTAAGGGGAACATGTTGAGGATAGCAAAGTGAATTATAGGAGTTTTGTCATTCTTGTTGAAACATGCTCTAAATTTGAGTTCACTTTTCCCCAAGTTCTGTAGGTACTTCAGGGAGAGTATGCCAAAAACTTTGGAGGGAAGTTGTTTTGTACCAACTACCTGACTTTACCATCTTAGTAAATATCATTTTCTAAAAAGTAATTAGCCCTGGCTGATTAATTGATGTGATCTGATAATCTATGGAGAAGCATACCTAAGGTGACTCAGGAGGTTGTGATTTGTACTTCCTTCTCAAAGAGGACCATGACATCAGTGAGATGATGCCATGACTTGAAAGAGAATTGCTTTTAAGTGAAGGAGGGCTGTGCAAAATCACCAGCCTCACTTTCTCCTCCGGAGCCATCTGGGTACAGTGGCTAGATATAGATCAGGACAATTGGAGATGCCCCAGGATGCAGCGGGAGACCTTGGCCTTTTCAACTCAAGAGAAAGAATATTTGAAAAGAATGTAATGCCTCAGTGGACTCAGCTCGTCAACATAAGTGGCAATTGGGATATTGGTTCTAAAACATGTGCTAATAAACAATAGGGAATGACAGGATTTTGGGGCATAAAAGTGACATGACTGGATCTATTTCTAAGACAGGCTATTCTGGCAGAGGTATCAAAAATTGTTTGGGGCAGAGAATCACAGTGGAAAGGCTTGTTAATGGACTATTGTGACAATTCAAGTGTTTGTCAGTACCTGTGTACTCAGATTATAATACTTCAGTACTTTGATGGGTCTGTGATCTCTAGAATAGGGTCATTGCCTCCACAGGCACAGTTTAGAACTCATCAATCCTTCTGATCCTATGCTATTCTTCTTCTTGTTCTCCCATTGATCCTCTATAGACAATTTGTTGTCTATAGATTTTCTAAATATGGAAGTCTTTTTTTCTTTTTTCTTTTTTTAAACATCTTGTGAGTGCTCAGTGAAGAATGTGAACTGTTTCCTCTCATTCTGCCTACATAATTGGCCTGGAAGCAAAGAAGGAAGGAATGAAACAAGAATTTATGAAGCACACATTATGTACTATTCTCTGTGCTAAGGGTTAGGTATATAAATATCAGAGAAATAGTCCCTAACTTCCAGAAGCTTATTAGAATATGCGAATATAGTGTAATATAAGAATATAATATGAGAATATGAGAATATAATAGAAGCTCATTAGAATATGGGGAAAGATAGCCCACAAAAAGGAGTTAAAAAGCAGGATGTAGGGACAGGGGATATTATTTTGGAGTCTGAAAAGTCAGGAATAGGGATGAGAAAGGAAATAAGGCAGGCTAGCATGGGCCCTCCCACAAAATGGAGACTCCAGGAAGAACTCATCAAGGGGAGAAGGGAATGAGACCTTGCAGAGAGAGATTGCCTTATAAGAAGACCTCAGGGGTGGTAGGATGTTACAGGACATGAAGGCCCTTGTGTGCTTGTCCTTTGTTTTTGAAGAGGACCATGACATCAGGGAGATGATGATATGACTTGCAGTTGACTTTGATTTGAGTGAGGGAGGGCTGTGCAAGGTCACCAGCCTTGTTTTCTCCTCCATAGCCTTGTAGGTCCAGTGGCCAGATATTCATGGAGGCCCTAGGAGCTAATGGGAGATCCAGCCTTAGAAAATAGACTTTGAAGTCCAAAAGGTCAGGAATGGAACCAGGTAGGAATGATGTGGTAAGGGTTAAGGGTGCTCTGGAGACTCCCAAAATACCAACATGCTGGGTCCTGCCTAATGAATTCCACTCAAGTCTTCTCAGCCAAAGAAAAGTAAAGTTTATTAAAAGTTCACTTGTATTAGACACAGAGTAAGTCTGTGCTAGGTCATTCTATGGTGTTCTCACACACATGGGGGAAAGAAGGAATCTTATATACAGGAAGGTTGTGGGAGGAATCTAGGGGTGGTCTGGAGGAGGAGTTTGGGGAAGGTCTTCAGGAGGAGTCAATGAGGTCAGACTCCAGTCAATGAGTTCAAGGGGGCTCCCAGAGCCTGTACCTCATCAGGAATAGATTTAGTCTGATATGTGTTTAGTTCAATGCTGCTCTCCTTTAAGGACCTCTAATCTATGAAAATTAAGATTTAGGAAATGGACAAATTAAGGGTGATTAACAATTTACTTGATTTAAAGAATGTTTCATTTTTATAGATTTACAATAAGGTTGCTTTAATTTTCATGTCCTTCTCTTCCCCCTCCCAACCACCCAGGGCATTTATAAAACAAAGGTCATAGAATCCTAGATTTAAAGAGAGGAAGGGACCTTAGACACCATTGAGTCCAACCCCATCATTTTACAAATTAAAAATTGAGGCCAAGAAAGTGATTACACAGCTATTAAGGGTCTTAGGCGGGTTTTGAACACAGGTCTTTTGGACTCCAAGTCTAATACTCTAATCACTACATCATACTCTGTTAAATAATGATTAATCACTGGACTTGGATCTCACAGACAAGAGAAAGATTATTTCTTGCCTATATTAATAGATTGTCCAAAGTGGGTGTAGTCTGGTTTAAGATGAGTTTCTCTTTGTCCATGAGTGACATGATTAGAGTCATGTATCCAGCCCCTTATTAGAACAGGCCCACCGCTCCTTAGAATAGTCATTCTCTCATTGTTAACCAATGAGAGTTGATTTCTGCCTTTGGGGATACCCAATCTTCCAAGGGCGTATGAGCATTGAGAACCTCCATGAATGCCTTTGGTTTATGAGAGAAAGCCAAATGACAATCATTTTATTAATTATCTGCTAGTCATGATTAATAAAACTGATTATTAATTACCCAGAAATCATTTCTCTCAGACTTTTCATTTGTCATACAGATTTGGGTCTGAGTTCTAGTTCCATCCCATATTAGCTATGTGATTTTGAGCAAGACACTTAGCTCTCTGAGCTTTAGTTTTTGCATCAGTAGAAAAGGGTTACTAATACCTGCCCTACCTCACCTCCCAGAGATGTTGAAGGGATCAATTATAAGGTGCTTTCTTACAAGAAAGTGCCATATCAGTGTAAACTATTATTTATTATTTTTAAAAGTGGGGATTTTATGAACAAGTTTTTAGGCATGCATCTATTGTATAAAATTAGACATGCTTATATATAGGTGCTGGTGGATTCTATTCTGCGCTAATCAAATAATACATTTCCTTGATCTGCTATATGTGATTTTAACAATCCTTTTTCCAACCACCATTGCCCCTGACTTGTAAGCTAAGCCGATAATGTAAAAGTCATGAGAAGGAGTTCACATGGAGCTGAGCTGAGCTCGAATTGCTGGTAAACAATATGAATAAAAATTCACTTTAAAATCTTTCCCCCTTTTTCTTAACAATGACATTATACCAATGGGCCCACTTAATTTCTTGCATTTGTACCTTTTCAAAAGAGCCCAGTGCTTTACAATGTCAAATGTGACCTTTACAACAAAACGTACAAACTGAGTAGTACACAGAGGACTCTTGGAAGCTAGCAATTTTCATGATGCAAATTTCAGAGCAGAATAAGCCCATTAACCAAATTAGCAATTCATAAAAGCAAAAGTTCATGGTCAGGAAACAATTGCATCTTTTCAAAAGGTGTAATTTTAGTCCAATTGTAGCTTTAAAGTGTTTTTTTTAAAGTAAATTAGGACTTTAATTTAATAGGTTAAATCTATACATGAGGAGAATACAATTTATCTGAAGTGAAGTGAATTAGCAATTCATTAAAAAAAAAAAGGCATAAGCCTTGGATAGAGTCCACTGACCCTCCCCTGAAGGTGTGATTTTATCTATTGTTTAATGAAAGGACTGAGACTAGGAATTAAGGTAGAATAAGCCCCAAAGAGATATTGTGGTATATTAGAAAGAACAATGGAACTGGAGGCAGAGGATTTGGGTTCAGATCCAACTTCTAACACTTATTACCTTTGTGACCTTAGTTAAGCAAGTCATTTAATTTCTCTGAGATTTAGTTTCCTTACTGTTAACATGAAGAGGTGAGACTATATGGCCTTTAAGGTTACCTTCATAGGATCTGGTTTAATTTTGGAAGGATATCAGGGTATGGGGGGTGGGGGGGTAGAGGTGATAGTAGACTTTGTCATGATGGCATTAGATACCCTACCTAAGCAATTATAATTTCTCATGGTAATGAGGTGTAAGCTCTGGGAAACCTCTTGTGCTCTCCTTGAATCTTTGAGGTACAGGCTCTGGGACACCCCTTGAAGTCTGATTGAATCTTCCCACTTGATGAGGCATTTGAAGAGGCCATAAGTATTTCATTGTGGCTGGGCCCAAACCTCTGTTACTAGCCTGGCTCTCCATTGTCCATCTACTTCCTACCCTTGAGCCTATCAAAATATCAATCCACCCTTGCATTGACCTCATTAACTCCTCCTGAAGACCCTCCCCAAACTCCTCCTCTAGATTCCTCTGTACATAAGACCCCATCTTCCCTCCATGTGGTTTGAGAGTGCCATAGAATGACCTAGCACAGATTTACTCTGTGTCAGACTTATTCCAGCATGCTTGCCCAATGCAAGCATCACAGATACCTAGGCTCCCGAAGAGTCTACCCCATATGGCGAACTTTTAATGAATTATTAATAAATTTTACTTTTCTTTGGCTGAGAAGACTTGAGTCAAATTCATTTGGCAGGACCCGGTGTATTTGATGAGGTGTAGGCTCTGGGACCCCCCTTGAGTTCTCCTTGAATCTTTGAGGTACAAGCTCTGGGAAATCCCTTGAAGTCTGATTGAATCTTCCCACTTGATGAGGCATTTGCAGAGGCCATAAGTATTTCATTGTGGTTGGGCCCAAACCTCTGTTACTAGCCTGGCCCTCCACTGTCCATATGCTTCCCACCCTTGAGCCTATCAAAATATAAATCCACTCTTGCATTGACCTCATTAACTCCTCCTGAAGACCGTCCCCAAACTCCTCCTCTAGACCACCCCTAGATTCCTCTGTATATAAGAATCCCATCTCCCTTCCATGTGATGTGAGAGGGCCATAGAAGGCCCTAGCACAGACTTGCTCTGTGAGAGCACCATAGAGTTTTCTAGCACAGACTTGCTCTGTGTCCAATACAAGCAAACTTATAATAAACTTTGCTTTTCTTTGGCTGAGAAGACTTGAGTGGAATTCTTTCTGCAGGGCCCGGCATGTCGGTATTTTGGGGTCTCAGGGAACCCTAACCCTCTAAGTGGGTAAAACCTCTTCATTTTTATGGTTCCCTGACCGGGAAACACTGCTAATCTCAAACACTTCTCCAGCCAGGACTGGAAGGTACATAAGCTTCTCTTTCCCTATTGCCTTCTTGTTCTCCAAGTAGCTTGGAGGTGTGGTTTTTTTGCGTTTTTTTTTTGTGTGTGTGTGTTTTGTTTTGTTTCATGGACCTGATCTCTCAGGTCCCATTAGGTCAGACAGTTAGGTACTCAGCCTGACCTCGGGTTCTCGGTCCTGTTTGGTTATGTTGGAGAAAATGGACATGTGCGCAGCTTCTGAAGAATGGAGGGCCAAGCTAGTAACAGAGGTTTGGGGCCAGCCACAATGAAATATTTATGGCCTCTACAAATGCCTCATCAAGTGGAAAGATTCAATCAGACTTCAAGGGCTGTCCCAGAGCTTGTACCTCAAAGATTCAAGAAGAACTCAAGGGGGGGTCCCAGAGCCTACACCTCATCATATTGGTATTTTGGGGTCTCCAGAGCAACCCTAACCCTAACCTCTTCAGTAGGATAGTAGGTACAATTCAATAAAAGCTGTCTTCACTCATTGACTCTGTTTCTTTTATCCTCATACAATCCTCAACGTTAAGTATTCTAGATTCATTACTCAAAGATAACTATTCTCTTCAAAGTTATGAATGATTCCTTAATTGTTAAATCTGATGGTCTTCTCTCAGTTCTCATCTTTCTTGAACTCTCTACCCCATTTGACACTGTTGACCAGCCTCTCTTCTTGGATACTCTCTCCTTTCTGGATTTTTGTGACATTCTCTCTATTTCTCTCTCTCTCTCTCTCTCTCTCTCTCTCTCTCCTCCCTCCCTCTCTCTCCCTCTCCCTCCCTCTCCCTCTCTCTCTCTCTGTCCCTCTCTTTCTGTCTCTCTCCCCTCTCTCTTTCTCTCTCTCTCTTTCTCTCTCTCTCTCTCCTCCTCTCTCTCTCTCACATCTCTCTCTCCCTCTCACTCTCTCTCTCTCCCCCTCTCTCTCTCTCACATCTCTCCCTCTCCCTCTCTCTCTCCCCCCCTCTTTCTCTCTCTCTCTCTCCCCCTCTCTCTCTCTCACATCTCTCTCCCTCTCACTCTCTCTTTCTCTCCCCTTCTCTCTCTCCCTCTCACTCTCTCTCTCACTCTCT
>CM053590.1:126935910-126976464 GCA_028646515.1 Pseudochirops corinnae
CTCTCTCTCTCACTCTCTCTTTCTCTCCCCTTCTCTCTCTCCCTCTCACTCTCTCTCTCCCCCTCTCTCTCATGTCTCTCTCTCTCCCTCACATCTCTCTCTCTCCCTCTCACTCTCTCCTTCTCCCTCTCTCCCTCCCTCTCTCTCTCTCCCTCCCCCCCTCTCTCCTTCTCCCTCTCCCTCTCTCCTTCTCCCTCTCCCTCTCTCTCTCTTTCTCCTTCTCTCTCTCTCTCCTTCTCCCTCTCTCCCTCTCCCTCTCTCTCTCTCTCTCTCCTTCCTAGGGTTATTTGCACACTTGTCATTCATATCATACTTCTAGTGATTGCTTTCATTGGCTCTGTCCTCAGTGTACTTTTTTCTTTCTGCTTATTCTTTTGGTGGTTTTATCAGCTCCCAGGCTTTTAATTATCATCTCTAAGCGTATAATTCATAGATTTATCTATCTATCTATATGTCTATCTATCTATCTAAAATTCTAGTCTCTCCTGAGCTTCACCAACTCTTTGTGACATATTTTTAAATTATTTTTTCCCTTAATTATTAAACACTTATTTTTTTTCCCTCTCAGTTTCCCTTACTCCCTTTCTGTTTGGGGGTCAGTGCTTAAGAAAAATAAAACCTTTGTCACAAGTAAGTACAAGCAAGCAAAACAAATTCCCATAATTCCATTCCAAAAAATGTTTCTCATCATGCATATTTATTAATTACCTGTCTGTTGGGGGTAGGTGTACTTTTGGTGCTCTGGAATTATGGTTGATCATTATGTTGCTTAGAGTTCTAAAGGCTTTTAAAATTTTTCATTTTTATAATGTTAAAATACATTTTTTTTCTACTGGTTCTGTTCATTTCATTCTGCATCAGTTCATGCAAAGTTTCCTACCATTATCTTTCACTATTTCTTATGGCAAAACAGTATTCAGGCATTTCAAAAGGGATGTCCTGAAGAAACTACAAACTCAATATTTTCAAAACAGAACTTATTATTGTTTCCCCAACTCACTCCCCTACCAAACATACCTTTTTTTTTGGGGGGGGGTGTCAAAGCACTATAATTCTACTAGTATCCCAGATTCATAATCTTGAAGTTATCTTCTTTCTTGTTCATCCCATGTATCAGTTAGTCGTGATATCTGGCCATTTCTTCCTCCACAACATCTCTTCCATCTGAACCCTTCTCTGCTTATGCAGCCACCAACACAACCTCACCTATATTACTGCAATGACTTCCTGATTATTATTCTTGCCTCTTCTCTCCCCACCTGTTTCCATTCTCCACATAGTAACCTAAATGATTTTCCCTAGGCACAGATGTGTCTATATCCTCCTTGTACTCATTAAGCTCCAGTGGCTCCCTATTACTTCTAGGATGAAACATAACCTCTGTTTTATCTTGAAAGCCCCTAACAGCCTGGCCCCAATTTATCCTTCCGATTCATCATACACGACTCCCCTTCTTGCTCTCTACAATCCAGCCAACAAAATTATCTTTTCTCTATTCTTCATTTATTGAGTATACTCAATCTCCTATCTCTGAGCCTCTCAACTGACTGCTGGTTATATAGGAAATGTACTCCCTTTTCACTTCTGCCACAAAGAACTCCTCACTTCTTTCAAGACACAAGTAGCTTAAATACCACCTTCTACATGAAAATTTTTACTGATCCCCCAACTGCTAGTGCCCTCCCTTTCAAACTACCTTGAATTTAAACACCCTTAACCACTTCTGTGGTTAATTTCATATTTATTCTATATATAGTTATATGTACATGTCACCTATTCCAATAAAATGTAAGTTCTTTATTTATGAAGATTGTTTCATTTTGGGGCTATTTTTATTCCTATTGCCTAGTTCAGTGCCTCATACATAGTAGACATTTAATGAATGCTTACTGATTGATTGATCTAGAAACAGAGCTCATTGATTAGGATGAGACATTAAAAAAATCGTGGAGGGGATTGGTGGGATTGTCAGTCCCTTTATATACAGGCATTTTGTTCAGTCATTTTCCAGTCATGTCTGACCCTTCATGGCCCCATTTGGGGTTTTCTTGGCAGAGATACTGAAGTGATTTGCCTTTTCTTTCTCTAGATGAGGAACAGAGGCAAGCAGGGTAAAGTGACTTATCCACGGTCATACAACTAATAAGTATCTGAGGCCAGATTTGAACTCATGAAGATTAGTTTTCTGGCTCCAGGTCTAGCACTCCAGCAAGCTGCCCATATACTGGCATAGTAGGCAGCTAAGTGCCAAAGATGTTTATTGAGTGATTGATGGACTGGTTACTCTTGCATCAAAATGTTTCTTTCACCTGGCCACGTAGGCCCCAAATTCCTCTTACTATTGTCTTTCCTTTGGGTTGAAGGGTTGTCATAGATCACAGAATTTAGAACTGGGAGGGACCCTAAAAGTCATCTGATCTCTCCTCCGCCTGAAACAGATGAGAAAAGAAGTTGCATCTTGTCAAGTGTTGAAATGAGTCATCTTTTAATTCCTAGTCCCATCCTATTTTCCCTGTACTTTACTGCCTCTAGAAGATGCTTGTTCACATGCAGATGTTACCTGAAGAAGTAACACATTAATAAATAAACAGGGAGTTAGATACATCGGAAAGTAACAGTTCAGTTTTTATCTTGGTGCTGAAAAGGTCTTGAACATGTGACCATAGATTTAGATCTGGAAGGTTTCTTACTGGTCATTTAGTCCTTCATTTTACAGATGATGACACTGAGTGCCACAGAGATGATGGGACTTGCCCAAGGCTACAATAAGCAGCAAAGCTGGGATTTGAACTCGGATCCTCTGATTCCATAGTCCCTGCATGGATTGAAGAGTATTCTAATATTGCATTAGTTCTGGGACCTCATCAAAGAGGGGTATTTTCTCTGATGATGCAAATGGAAACCTATCCATACCTGTGCAACTCTTGTTGATGTCTTCCAATAAGTTCACCATAGTTCTACCTACTGTATTGCAGGCCTTCCTCAGACTCTCTTGATATTTAAGTCTATAGGGTGACAATTTGTCACTTGTTCACATTGTGTAATAGACTTATATTCCTTTGAAATCATATGATTCTTTGGTGACACTTTTTACATCGCTTCTTTTCCATTATTTCTTTTTTTTTTTTCTCAAGGCATTGCAGGCTGTACTTTTCCATTCCCTATCTCATGATCCTCAACTTTAGTTCTTCAGAGATTGTAACAATACATGACTCATAACCTTTATAATATCATAGAATAATATGAATGTGATGAGTCTTGGCTCTGGGAGAAGCTTAGGGACCTTTGCAATTTCTATCTATATTGCTATCCAATAATCAGTCTTCTCTTGTACAATTGTTGGCTCAGCTCATTGTCCATAAGGTACTCAGTGAATCAATCTCTCTTTCTCTCTCTCTCTCTCTGAATGTCTGTCTCTCTGTATACATGTATGTATGTATATATAACACATATGTATAAATGGATACTGACAGTCAAAGTTACAATAGAGGTTTTGGTAAAAGGGGTTTGTGGAAAGAAAAAAAGAAAGTCTTAGGATAATGAAAAAGGAAAACCAGGTCCCATGTGATGTGAAAATTACTGGGTTACAGAAGAAGCAAGGACTGGTGGTGCCTGCAAAAAAGACTAGATTTTCTAGTTATGGTAGATAAAGGGGAAGAGGAGAAAAATTGGGATGAAATATGAGCAGTTTGGTCTTGGGAAGGAAGGGAAAGATGCCATATAGATCTGGAGGTTTGTGGCCAGAGAAGGAGTTAAACTGTGGTGTGGAATTAGATTTTGGAGCTAATAATTACTCAGAGCAGATCACTGATTCACTCAGAACATAGCTTCCCAATGGAGTTCGGCATTGCTGCTTTTAGTCATGCGCAAATGACGAAGAAAAATTAGTCACTTCCTTGAAGTTGTAGGTGGATGCATTGCAATGAGCCCATTCCTTTCTTCAATAGGTATTAGCAATATGGGCATCTCAAGAACACGAAGCTATTGTTTTTTGTTTAAAGTTTAAAGGAAGTTTGGTTTACAATGTCTTTGTCTCATGGCTGTTCTAGGGTCCTCTGTCTATTGTGCTCCTTGCTCACACCATGGGATATAATAGCATCGGAATGACCTCAGCTTTTGAAACATTCTCAAGATAATGCTCTTAATCCAACTTGTAAAAACAAAGCTCTACTGAGTAAGCCAGAGTGGTTATTTCTTACAGCTTTGCCAGACTTGGAGGGTTCCTTGCTCACCTCTCAAATCACACTCTTCTCTCTCTTCAGATGCAGGAATAGTGTCAGTTGTTTTAGAGAGAGAGAAAGAGAGAGTGACTGAGTGGCTACTTCATCATCCCGCCATCAGTGGGACTCAGTCGGGGAGAGGCTGGTCAGATGCCCTGTCTGCCTGTTCTTAGACATGGGAGTTGAAAACCAGGCATCAGCTCTGTGCTATTAAACTGGAGGGTAATTAGTTATAGCAAAAATCAATTTTTTTCTTTGGCTTCAAGGAAGTCTTTTAAGTGTGAAAGGGGATGCTAATCCCCTGGGAAATGATATTAAGCAAAACTTCTTTAGTTCTGCTAGCTGCTTAGATAAACAGTGGCAAGGGTTTATCTCTCAATTCATCCAGAGGTATAGAAAACTTCTTTGCCTCCCTCCTCCCTTGTTTATTTCTTCCCTTTTCTTTTTCTTCATTTCTTTTCTCCTTTTTTTTTGGTCCCTTTGGAGAATCTTACATGAAATTCCCTAAACGAACCCAATTCACTCTTTGTGGAATGGTCTTTTCTTGGCAAAGAAGCTATCTATCCTAGCAGAGAAATTCAAAACAGTTATTGGTTCTCAAATGGTTTTATTAGGCCATGTCCTATACTCTCCTGGGTAGTAAAGTGAACTAAATTATAATACCTAGTTATATTTTCCAGCTTCCTGATTGTACTTGTCCATCCTTCAGCATTTAAATGACAGGAAAGGCAGCCTAGTATAGCTGCAATGGGACTTAGGAAAACCTGGGTTAAAAGCCCATTTATTAGCTGTGTGACTCTGTGAACCTCTCTTCCTGCTTCATCTTCCTTAACTGTAAAATGAAGGAATTGGCCTCTAATGACTCTTCCATCTTAACTCTATGATCCAATGATCTTATAATAAAAACTGATACACACACACACACACAGAGGAACTCTGATAATCTGTCTCTGATAATCAGTCCATTGGCATCCCTTATAAAAAAGTACTGAGGCTCAGAATTATACCAGTCTTACATTTATGAAGACTCGTCATCACTGTCCCCAGATGCTACAGTTGTTTTTAGACATGCAGCACAGCTTTGGGACACAGTTTCAGGGGTGCTTGCTTCTACATTATGATTCTAATTCTTGCTCTTCCCTTACTTCCTAAGCCAGGGTTCATCCTAAGGGGCAGACCAAATGCTCAAAGACCTGAAACACATTTTCAAGTTGTTTGGGCATCTACTACTCTGTTACAACAAGCTGTGTTGTAACACTATGTCATACTCTTACTCATGTCAATACTCTGACCATCAACTTAATCATGTAAACCAAATACTAACTCTCCATATATTCTCTGAAATTATATTCTCTGAAACAGCTCTATACTCTATTGTAAATTTCCAAAGCCTGGATTCCTAATGCATCCGCTCCAGGGATTATTAGGGTATCTCTGAGTTCAAGTTTGGAACATTTGCTTCTATCCTAGCTCAGTAATTTAGGTCCTTCCCCACTTCTTGCCTGAACTATCAAGATACCCTCTTAATTGATACTGATCTCTTGTCTCTTCAATTCCAAGCCTCAGTTTCTTCATCTATGAGTCAAAGGAATTGGACTGGATGACCTTTGAGATGCCTTCCAGCTCCAAGTCTATGATCCTTCCATCTCCTAGCTGCCAATTAGTCCCCAAACTTATTTAACAAACAGTAAGACATTCTCTTGTTGCCAATGTTTGAGATAAAACGGTGGCAGAAAATAGCCTGTGGTATGTGGAAGATGGTGTGATAAGTGTAGAGCAAGTTGGAGGAGAAGTATGTTGGTGAATTGGAGAGAAAATGAAAAAAAAATGAAAAATGAAAAAAAGAATGAGAGAGAAAGAGTTAAAACTACTGTTACCCCTCTAATAATCCTTCAACCACTTCAAGGTGGGCATTAGGTCCTCTTTAGCCTCTTCCTAATGATAATTTCTAGTCCTTGAGCCTTCTCTTCTGGAAGCTGTTTCCTATCCCTTTCATTATATTATTTTGGGTGCTTTCTGTAGGCACAGATTGTTAGATGGCCAAGGGTCTGTGCATGTATCAGTGGGTGGCAACAGTCTGATGAACGGGAGAGAACTTCATTTGACAGATGCTGAAGGAATCTTAAGTACAATGCTCTCCAGGCACTTATTTCTTTTCCTTGGCAGAACTCAGGCTATGGTATGATGATGACCTTCCTTCCTTTTATTTCAAGAATGCCTGTTTCTTTCCCTGACTTATTAACTCAGTCACAGGGAGATCATGGAGCCAGAGCTGGAGGGGACCTCAGAGGCCATCTAGTCCTACTGTCTGGACTAAGTGACTTGTCCAAGGTCATACAGGTTGCATGCATCAGATGTGGGATTTGAACGTGGCTCTTCTGACTTTAGAACCAGTGCTTTTTCTGCTAAAACGTATTCTCTCCAGATTGACTATTGACACCTTAATTCTGGTGAATGATAGTAATAGTTAACCTTTATGTAAGACTTCTTCAGTGCCAAGCACTGTGCTAAGTGCTTTACAAATATTATCCTTACAACAACCTTGGGAGGCTCAACATCTGAAGCAGAAAGACGTTAAATGACTTGCCTGGAGATTTAAACTGAGGTTTTCCCGAGTCCAAGTCAGGGTTTTATCTTGTGTACCAGCTGACTGCCAAATGACAGGTATATATATTCCATGCCTTTCTGTGAAACAGAAATGAGCTTAGGCACTCTTGGCTCCTATTAAACCCAATTTCTTCAAAAACTTCTTTGCAGTGTTAGCCCCTCACGCCCTTGGGGAGTTGAATGGTTTTGAGACACTTTAGATCCTCAGAGGTGTTTGTTCCCAACCCTGCCGGGCTGGCAATCCCTCCCCCTCCCTGCCCTCCTCTCCTCCACTTTATAGAACAGAAGCACTTTCTGCACTGTAAGCATCCTTCTCCACTTACCAGTTTGGAATGCTTGACTTCATATGCAGGTGCTGGCTGGCTACTGGGGATATTATTCATCTTTGAAAAATGCTTAGCAGGGCTTCTTCCATTGGCCACTACAGCAAAGAACTCTGGATTTATCACGCTCAGCCAGTTTACCTGCTACAGCTGAGTCTGTCGACAGAATATGCCACAACAATTGAACATCTTGGCCCCACTGATGTTGCTTTGGTTATTGTGTAATCCAGATAGCAGTTGCGCCTAGTGAGAGAGATCCTCTCAGCCTGTACCTGTAGTAATATCAGAGGACACAAGGATAAAGCTGACACCTGCCAATGCATTTACCTTGATACTTTGCAAACGTCCTGACATTTGTTTAATGCTGAACGAAGGAGTCACTTACTGAGTTGCACATACTGTGTTGATGAGGGCTGCTTGAAGGATTCTATTGCCAGGTGGGCCAGTTAGTTGTTTTTTAAATAAATTTATTTATTTTTGGTTTACAATATTCAGTTCCACAAGCTTTTGAGTTTTAAATTTTCTCCCACTCCCTCCTTTCCCCTTTCCCCAAGATGACGTGCAATGTGATACAGGCTTTACATATACATTCATATTAAACATCTTTTCACATTAGTCAGGTTGTAAAGAAGAATTATAAATAATGCAATGCACCATGAGAAAGAAGAACAAAAACAAAACAAAACAAAAGAGAGGAAGCAAATGGTATCCTTTGATCTGCCTTCAGACTCTGAATGTGGATAGCATTTTCTGTCATGAGCCTTTTGGAGATGTCTTAAAACCTTGCTTTGCTGAGAAGAGCAAAGTTTATCAAAGGTAACTGTGTATTCCTGGTTCTGCTTCCCTTGCTCAGCATCAGTTCATATAAGTCTTTCCAGGTTTTTCTGAAGCCCACCTGCTCATCATTTCTTATAGAACAATAGTATTCCATTACATTCACATACCATAGCTTGTTCAGACATTCCCCAATTGATGGGCATCTTCTCAATTCCCAGTTCCTTGCCACCACAGAAAGAGTTGCTATAATTTTTTTTTGTATGTGTGGTTCCTTTTCCCATTTGTATGGTCTCTTTGGGATACAGTCCTAGAAGTGGTATTATTGAGTCAGAGGGTGTGTACATTTTTATAGCACTTTGGGCGTAGTTCCAAATTGCTCTCCAAAATGTTTGAATCAGTTCACAGCTCCACCAACAATGCATTAGTGTTTCAATTGTCCTACATCTTCTCCTGCATTTAAAATTTTCCTGTTTTGTCATGTTAGCCAATTTGACAGGTGTGATGTGGTACCCCTAAGAGCCGTTTTTATTTGCATTTCTCTATTCAATAGTGATTTAGATTCTTTTATATGTCTATAGATATCTTTAATTTCTTCCCAGTTTTTCTTCCCAAAACTTTCCCAGTTTTCTGCTTCCCTCTTAATCTTGGTGGCATTGGCTTTGTTTGTACAAAACCTTTTCAATTTAATGTAATCAAAATTAGCCATTTTGTATTTCATAATGTTCTCTATCTCTTGTTTGTTTATAAATTGTTCTTTTCTCCATTAATCTGTGAGGTAAACTATTCCTTGCTCTCCCAGTTTGGTTATAGTATCAGACTTTATATTTAAATCGTGTACTCATTTTGCCTTTTTTTTTTGGTACGTAGTATAAGATACTGGCCTATGCCCAGTTTCTGCTATACTATTTTCCAGTATTACCAGCAGTTTTTGTCAAATACTGAGTTCTTATCTCAGAAGCTGGAATTTGGGGGTTTATCAAACAGTAGATTGCTATAGTCGTTGACTACTACGTCTTATATACCTAAACTATTCCACTGATCCACCACTCTATTTCTTAGCCAGTCACAGGTAGTTTTGATGATTGCTGTTTTATAATACAATTTAAGATCTGGTATATGAGCGAGTTAGTTTTGCTCAATTTTATGGCCATAGACTGTGTCTCTAACCACAAGGAGGTGGTTAGGTAGTCACAAGGAGGATTGACCACAAGTGTATGGAGGAAGCAGTGTGCCTTTATTACCACTAAAACAAAAATAGCTCAAAACCCAACAACCAAAATACTAATAATTGTCTTGGATTGTGAACTATATCTTCGGCAGAGAGGTGGGGAACTATTAGAAATTAGGTTAGAATATTATTTGTATTGTCAGATATGATCACTTTATTGAGTGTTTTTGCTAAATTATTTTTCTTTCTTACATAGGGCATGTTCAGTATGAAGGAAGTGGGACAATTCCAGAGATAATGGTGATATAAAAAAAATGGTACCAATGAAACTTTTTCTTTAAAGAAAGAAAGACAAATAATTCAAAGAGCTCTACTCATCTTCAAATAGAAATGCCTCCACCTGGGTTGGCTGCCATTTTAGGTCCCAAGCAGAACTTAGAACATTCATTTAAAATTCAGAGTTCAATGAACACCAAAAAAAGGAGAACATTTCCATGCAAAGTAATAACAGGGAAAGAGGATCATGTGAAATGGCAAATCTCTATTACATACAGCTTGCTTAAAATATATGTGTGTATGTGTACACACACACACACACACACACACACATATAAATTCAACATGTTACTTTCAAAATTATCTTGCATATCTACTTCCTTATGAAATTCCTTCTTTTCCTATCTGGCCATCTTAAAAATGTTTCAATGACCCCTTTTTTATTTCATTCTTTTTGCAACCAACTTCTCTCTTCCGCCTCTAAATCTTCTCAAAATAAAAAAAAAAAGAAAAGCAGAATCCTTTTTTTAAACAAATAAGCATAGTAAAATAAAAGAAATCCACATATTTTCCATGTCCAAAAAAAAAATCTTATTCTGTAACTTAAATCTATTGCCCTTTGTTGGGAAATATAAAGCAAGCCACCATTTCGGTATCCTGGAGCTATGGTTGGCCATGACACTGATCAAAGTTCTCAAGGCTTTCAAAGTTGTTGTTGTTTTGTAAACAAAATTGTTATTATGTACATTATTCCCCTGGCTCTGCTAACATAATTATGCATGAGTTCATGCAATTTTTCCTAGGTTTTTCTGAAACTCTCCTTTATTCTTTCCTTAAGGCATAATAATATTCAATTACATTTATATTCTATAATTTGTTCAGCTGTTTCTCAATTAATGGCTAACCCTTTAATTGCCAGTTCTTTGCTAATAGAAAAAGACCTGCTATAAAAATTTTTGAATAATATACTCTTTTTTCCCCCTCTTATTTCCCTCCTTCAATTTTTTTATTCTTTGGTATATAAGTGGTATCGCTGAGTAAAAGTGAATACACAGTTTACTTTTTGGTCTTAGTACCAAAGTGTTTTCATGAATGGCTATGCCACTTCACAACTGAACAAATGAACCAGTATGTCTATTTTTCCAGTAGCCCCTACAATGGTTGTCATTTTTCTTTCCTTTTTTTGTCATATTTTCCAATCTGATAGATGTGAGATGGAGCCTTAGGATTGTTTTAATGTGCATTTATCTAATTATGGATTATTTGGATTTCTTTTAATAGTATATTTAGATATCTTAGATTTCTTCTTTTGAAAATTACTTTTCTTTTGAAAAATACTAGTGTATTATTGGTGGAGTTGTGAATTAGTTCTTATCCTAATATTAACTTTACTGATTTTGTTTGTGCAAAATTTTTTCAGGTTTTTATAATTAAAACTATCCATTTCATCTCCTGTGAACCTCTTTGTTCCTTTTTGGGTCATGAACTCTTCTTGTACCAATAATCATGAAAGGTATTTTTTCCTTACTCCTCTAATTTATCATGTGACCTTTTAAATTTGGCTCATGTAACCATTTATAGTATATTGTGCTTTATATTATGAGATATTGGTCTATACCTAATTTCTACCAGACTGCTTTCCAGTTTCCCCATCAGCATTTGTCAAAGAATGAGTCTTTATCCCAGAACGTGTGGTCTTTAAACACTATGTTACTGTGCTCACTTCTGTATGTTATGAAGCTAATCTGTTCTGCTGATCAACTTTTCTATTTTTTAGCCTGTAGAAAGCTGTTTTGATGATTATTGCTTTGTAATATAGTTTGTGATTTGGTTCTACTAGGCATCTTCTGTTCCATTTTCCCTATTATTTTTCCTTGAGAATCTTGCCCTTTTATTCTTTTATATGAAATATGTTTATTGTTTTTTCTGGCTCTCTAACATAATTCATCAGGATAGATTGGTATGGAACTGAGAAGTTACATACTTACTAGCTGTGTGACTCCGGGCAAGTCTCTCAAGCTCAATTTCATCTTTGAATAGCCATAATCACAGTATTTACTCACAAGGTTTTCATATCAAATGAAATAATATAGTAAAACATTGTGCATACTGCAAAGCATTTTGTAAAAGATAACTATTGTTATTGTTAAATTGATTTAGGTAACATTGTTATTTTTATTATATAGGATTGGCCCTACCATGAATAATTACTCTACTTATTTAGGTTTGTCTTTATTTCTATAAAGAGTATTTTGCAGTTGTAGTCTTACATACAGTTCTTGTATAGTATATGTCTTGATAGTTATACTACTAATTACTTTCTACCTTCTGTAGTAATTTTAACTGGAATTTCTCCTTTTATCTCTTCCTGCTGGGATTTGTTGTGAATATATAGAAAGGCTGTTGATTTGTGTGGGTTTATTTTATATTCTGCTACTTAGATGAATTTTTAATTGTTTCAATTAATTTTAGTTAACTCTCTAGAGTACTTTATGTAGATCATCATATCATCTGCAAAAAGTGATAAATTTAATTTAATTTTTGCCTTTGTTTGTTCCTATGATTTCTTATGATAATAGCTAGTATTTCTAGCGCTGTTAAATAATAGTAGTGATAATATACCTGCTTTACTCCTGGTCTTATTGGAAAGGTCTCTAATTTATTTCCATTGCATTTAATAGTGGCTCTTGATTTTATAAAGATACTATTTGCCATTTTAAGGAAAGTCTCATTTATTTCTAAGCTTTTTAGTGTTGGACTTTTTAAAAACAGAAATCAAGATTACATTTTGTCTAGAGCTCCAGTTTTAAGTAAACAATCATAGAATCACAGAATTTAAGATGAAAGAGATCTTGCTGATCATCTAATCCAATGAATATATGAAAGGAAATCCCACTGTAACATACTGACCAGCATGTAGCTTGAGATGACTTTGCTAATGTATTATGGGACCTGATGTTCATCAAAATCACCTTCTTTTTCGTGCCCCTTAAGATTAATTTCAGCCCCAGAACCTCAGATAAGTGGATTTGCTGGGTAGGATTCATGCTTTCAGTGAACTCTGGAGAATGAAACAAATCATTTATGATCTTACACTATCCATATTTGGAAACTTGGGAAAATTCCATTCTATGGGATAGTAGGAGATAAAAGTATAGGACAATATTCTAAATTACCTCCATGGTCCCCAATGGACCTAGATTTACGTGACTTTCAAACTACCGGACAATCAATTTGTGCCATAACTTGCCAAGGGGAGCTTAGAGACTTTTCACGTTGTGGAGTCAGATGAAGTATTTCAAGGATGGATCATAGACAAAACCTTACACTGGTTTTATCTAACCATAGGGTTCAATTGAATAATATACAGACTACAAATACACTCTGTCATAGAGGGAGCATACTAGAATATATGTATTGTCTTACTTCTTTGATATCTACTGGGTCACTAATCTTTTATCTGGCTGAGGAAAATTAAGCTAGATGCTTTGAGATGGTGTGATCTTCACAAAAGATCAGACTTCTGGCTACACCACAGACTCTAGGGGCTTTCTAGTTTTGTATCAAATTAGACAAAGTCAGCTGGAGCCTCTTATGAAGGCAGCACCCTTTAGTAGATCAGATGAATCTGAGCACAGAGGGGTTGGTAGAATTCTTTTGGAGTCAGTGGCTGCTCTCAAGAGTATTCATCAATCACTCTAAGTGTATCTATTTGCATTCCCTATCCCATGTTGGGGCAAGAGGGACCTGGCCCTTTGAGATTACCCTCAATTTTTCCAGTATAGATCTTGTTTGAACATAGTTTTTTTTTTTTTCTTTTCTATCTGTCTCCTTCATTAAACTGTGAACTCCTTGGGAGCAGAGATTATTTTTTTTTACCTTTCTATCCCAAGCATGTAGCACAGTACCTCACAAATAGTACATCCTTAGTAAATGCTAGTTGGCTGACTTACTGACCTAACTGGCCTACATCTCATAACTTACGTTTTCTAAACAGAGAAATGAAAGCTCAGTGAGTATGATTAATACACTTAAAATCTATATAAATACTGAAAAAAAGACATAATATTTATAATTTTTAGTCTATCTGATGCTCTCTATCTATTTACCTATCTATCCCTCCATCCTAATAGGATCATCTATTTAGAGTTGGAAGGGACCTTGGAGACTATCTAGTCCACTGTAAATGACTTTCCCAATTTCAGACAGGGGTTAAGCATCACAGACAGGAGCTGAACCTAGGTCTTTTGATTCCAGAGCCAGTAATGCTTTTTCCACTTTACTCCACTGATTCTCTAAGTAGGAAGATGAACGTGTGTGTGTGTGTGTGTGTGTGTGTGTGTGTGTGTGTGTGAGAGAGAGAGAGAGAGAGAGAGAGAGAGAGAGAAAGAGAGAGAGAGAGAAAGAGAGAGAGAGAGAGAGAAAGACATGTTATGTAGACAGTGACACTGACTAATTCAAATTAATGAGGGGATCAAGGATTCTGACTGTCCAGGACTCTGGGTCTAAGACCCCTGCCCCTAGCCTGTCTCCCCTTTAGCCTGAGCCTTGGGTCGTCCAGTCAAAAGGCTCACAGAATCTTTCTTTTCATTCTAACCTGTGAGACTGTCGGAGGTGCCAGCATTTAAAAAGGAATAAAATATCTAATAGTTTTTTAAAAAGGCAATAAGGTAAATAATGTGTGAAATAGGCATTAAATCAATGAAAATAGGTATAAATGAACTGAATAAGTATTTAATTGCTGTCACATGGTACATTTTAAACTGGGTTCGCAAATACCAGTTCTCTAGCTATGTGAAATAGAGTGCAGAATGATTAGCTAAGGAAATCTCACGAGGAAGTAACTCAGAGGCGTTGTCATCCTAAGACACAGACCTGGCAGAGGATGTCAGGGTCATCTGGCCTGGCTCCTTGTCAGTTAGTGGGAATTGCAGAGATTATATAACCTGGTCTCAGAACTCCAAGAGGAAAGGGTCCTAAAAATTCCCACTGAATGAAAACTATTATCTTCTTGGTAAGTGGTAGTGGTTGTTGGCAGTGTTGCCGATGGTGACTGTCTTAGGGTACTTAAGGAGTGTGTCTTTTGGAAAACGTTATCCCATGAGTCTTTTCATGATAGGTTTGAAAGGGATGTGTGTGTGTGTGTGTGTGTGTGTGTGTGTGTGTTTTCAGTATGATTCAGCATATTTTTCTCAGGTCATAGACCCATGAATGATGACTTACCCAGCCAAGTTGGATGACTGTGAACACTATTCCCTTGATAGGTCTCTTCTGCAGATGCAAACATACAACTTCCTACAGTCACCTCTATTGCCGCCTGATACGGGGATTGATGTTAATTGGAGTCCTTTATGAACACATCTGGCAGGAAGCAACATCTGCAACAACAGCTGGCAATCAGAGGGAAAAGGATAAAACAGGAAAAGGGTTGAGAATAGAAAGATGCCAGGGAGCTGTGATGAATGGCACACTTAATTCCTTGCCAGTGTTGTCCAAAATGGGTGCTATTGCAATTGTAGGAGGAATAGATGAGTTGCTTCTGCTGTCATCTTTGCTCTCAGCAAAACATATCCTTTCTTGTACCCATTCTTCAAGCCTTCCAGGAAGGAGGAACTGGATTGTCTTCCATCTCTTCCTCTCACCATCACATACACAGTGTCCTCCATGATGAATCCTTGCCAGGGATTCTTCATGGAGTTGAGACCATTCCATCTAGGCCTTATCCTTACTTGCAACTCTGTGAATTCACAATCAAAGTACTGCTGCAGAGACATACATGTCATATGTTCCGTAGCCCTTCTCTTCCACTCCAGACCAAGTCAGTGCTTGTCTTTCCTGTTACTGAATCAATCTGCATTGTTCTTAATCTGTATCATGTGTGTATATCTTTCTTGACTTATACTATAATAACCTTTAGTACCCAAGATGATGCCAGCACAGCATAGGCATTGTTTAATGAATAGTTTGGTTAAGTTTAGCAAATGCTTATTTCTCGTGCTATGCACAAGAAACTGTACTATTACTGAAGTATGTGCAAGGGCCTGTGAAAGATGCTAGAAATAAAAGTATAAAACAGGACATAGTCCCTGGGATGGAAGAGTGTACAGTCTCGTGGAGGGAGGGAGAGTATTGGCAGCTATGTGAGTGAAAGATTAGGGGATATTGGAAGAAGGGGATATGGTTAGGAAGCTTTGGCCTACTTTTAGATGAGTCTTTATCAGAACCCATCTGGGAAGGCTAAGCAGTGGGAAGATCACCACAAAGGGAGGAGTCCTCTTCCTTTACCTTGTGTGCTTTGCTACTCCACATGGCTTAGATGGGATGGAATTCAACTCTTCTATTCCTTCTGATGAGATAGAGGGCCATCAGGTCTTATTATCTGCACTGCTTCCTATGATCCTCCAGGTCTTGGCATGTGCCATGCCTTTATGCTCTGAAGTCTCTTGGTCTTGTGGTTGGGTAGCCTAAGGATCTCTGGGGTTTGCCCTCAGACAAGCAACTAAACCCTTGGGACTTCTAAACTTTTAAATTCACCTTCCAGCCAAACTTTCTTTTATGTATGGACTCGAACAATTAGAATGTCTTGCGAGCACAGAGTATCTCACTTTTTCAGTTTATTTCTCCAGTACTTAGCAGAATGTTTGGCACATACTTAGTGCTTACTAAGTCCTATTTCATGCATCCATTCAGTGTGAATTAGGGAGTGGACAGAAGTAGAATCTTTCTTGGATCAATTATTGGGTTAGGAATCAAGAAAACAAACAGGAGATGAGTAGGCTTTTAACATAATATTCATATTCTGCTGTAAAGACTGTCTTGGCAAGTGGCAACCTAAAATCACTGTAATATGTCACAAAAAGAATTCAAAAGGGATGAAAACACTAACATTGCACAGTCACGCATCCTGGTACATATAACAGGCTTTTAGTAGCTACTTGGTTGATGAGTTCATAGAACTATGGGGGAAAAAGGGAGAAATAAATATTTATAAATTACCTACTATGTGCCAGGCACTGTACTGAGCACTTTTACAAATATTATCTTTCTTCATCTTCATAAGTACCCTGGGAGGTAAACGCTATTAGTTTCCTTACTTTACAGTTGAGGAACCTGTGTTGGATAGAGGTTAAGTGACTTTCCTAGGGTCACACAGCTAGTATGTGTTTGAAGCCATATTTGAACTCCTATCTTCCTGATTCTGGGAAGCTGCTCTGTGTACTGTGTCACCAGCTGCCTCTGTAGATACACAAAGCAGCTGGAAGGGACATCATAGGCTTTTTAGTCTAATTTTGTAAATTAGGCCCAATGAGGTTAAATGACTTTGTCAAGGTCATACATGTTATACATATCAGAGGTTGGCTTTGAACCCAGGGGCTGTTCTGAATCTTGAGTTAGCGTTCTTTCTATTTTTCTGTCAGTGAAGAGCACTTGCCTGCTAGCTGGCTTCTAATCATAACTGAACTGTGGGTTGTCAATCAAAGGGCTAAGTTTGGACAAAGCATGCTCTTCCTTAGCCAAATATGGCAGCCAGATGGACATTTAACTTATTAGAAAAGGTGGCAGAAGAAAAGCAAAAGATAGTTTCCATTCCACCCCAAATGTGAACAGACCTAGAGTTGGATTCCTTTTCTCTCTCTTTTGGCTGCTCCAGCACTTACTTAGGCACAGTATGAAGCAGCTCAAACCCTAACACATTCAGAAGCATATGAATGAAATCATTTCCTAGGCAAATCAAAATTCTGTTTTCAGTCCTGACTAGGGGCTAAAGTAATCAAAGAGGGGACAGGACAAGCCTGCAATGTCAGAAAAACCATTAAACAATCTCCTTACGGGAAACATAGATCCTTGGGAAATTCATTCATTCATTCATTGGAAAAGCATTTATTAATGCCTAGTATGGGTCAGGCATTGTTCTAGGCCCTGAGGAGTCTGAGATGAAAATGAAACAGTCTTGTCCCTCAAGGCGTTTACATTCTATTGGGGGATGATGATGACGTATAATAGAATATTCAGGCAAGATATACACAAGGTAGATAGAAAAAGAAATTTTAAAGGTGGGAGGGCAGAGCATCTAGGGGAATGCATAAGAAGAAGCACTTGAGCTGAGCTTTGAAGGAAGATAGAAATTCTCTGAGGCTGAAGCAAAGAAGGGATGCCATCCCTGCCATTCCTGGGGGCAGCCATGCAAAAAACACAGGAGAGGCATGTGGGGGGCTCATGTACAGGACCAGCACCTAGGCCCTTGAGACTGGAATGCAAGAAAGAGAGCAAGGTAAAATAAGCTTGGAAAGGTAGCTTGGGGCCATATTGTAAAGGGCTTGAAGTGCCTAAACGAAGAGCTTGGTCCTGAAGATATGACCTGATAAAGTCTCTACCATGAATTGCTGAACTAATGAAGGAATTGGAATTTAAAAATAATTTTTGGAAAAATAGTCATGATCATAAAAGCCAGCCTATAGGTTGACTGGGAGTTCTCCCAAATTTCCAGACTAAAGGAAGATCTAGTTAAGTTACATGTACTTTCTCAGGTCAGTTAGTTGATGAATATTTATTAAGTACCTACTATGTGCCAGACATTGTGCTAAGTGCTGAGGACGGAAAGAAAGGCAAAAATCAATCCCTGGCATCAAGGTGATCACAGTCTAAATGAAGAGTCAGTATGCAAACAATTAATGAGGAAATAACAGTTCCTCAGTGGCCTTGTCCCAGATTTTTTAAAACTTATTTCATTTTTAATTTATGGAATAAAACAAGCATTTCCATGACATAGTATAATATAAAAGATAATTGAACACAAAACCGCAAATCTATTATGTACAACTTGCAATTCCTTTTAAATATGTAATGAAGTTATCATATGTCCTTTATTTTAAATTTATGTATCAATTCAGGGCTTTTTTGTATGGTTACTACATTGATCATAATTGAAATCAGGGTACATTTCATTGCCAGAAATTCTAAGCCAAATTTGTCAAGGGAGAAATAAAAAGTTAGGAAAGGTTTATGTGAGATAAACAATCCTGAGACTTGGGGGAAGACAGCATGGGAAAATGAGGCCAAAATAAGGTCAGGAGTACAAGGAGTCAGGATCTAGTTGCCAAACCAGGATTGAGAACACAAGAGAAAAGGGTCTAGTTTGCTTAGCCAAGGTCCACAGATACTGGATGAAAGTAAGGAAGGGCAAGGGAAGCACCAAAATTTAGGCTTAGTAGGGGAAGACGTCAGAGGTACAGTACAATGGCCTTAGATGTTTCTTAGTGCCTCTTTTGTATCCTAACCTTGGCATTTGGACAAACACTCAACTGCTTGCCTTATTGCTCCCCCAAAGGGTCCTGATATACCTGCCTCCTTTGTGCCTGCTGAGAGAAGGGGTTCTAGGAGCCCTATGGACATCCCAAGAAAAATCAGTCTGAGAGTTTTGATGGCCAAGAGCCCAGTTACCTGGATGGTGCCTAGCTAAACAATCTTTTCAAATGACCAGTAGCGAGAAGAATATTTTTGCATGTTCTTTGCCTCTGGAAAGTAGTGCTTATCAGCACGGCTTGTGATCATCTGTCACCTCCCACTGTGAGGCCTCACAGGTGGATGTGATTGAATCTGATGACAGGGTAGCCTGACTACCCAATCACAACCCATCAGGGGGATTCTGACCCTCCAAAGGAGGCCTTCATTCCTGTTCCATGGAGCCTGTTATCTCCAAGAGAGTAATGAGCACCTACTTGTGTAGTGTGGATTTTTTTTTGGTTCATTAAATCACACAGGGGCAATTCCAGTTGGATGTTTTCATCATCTCTCAAAGAGAAATAAAATTTATTACGCTAGTTTGCTATGTTTAGATAATTTTGACATCCCTCCTACATGCTTCATTATTTTTTATATTCACCATTGAGATAAGGTGCTTAAAATAACTACTTTTGAGTTAAGCTGATAAAGCAAACAGATCCATAAATTGTACTATGAATGATCCTTTAAGATGCCTGCTGAGCCTCAGGAGGTTGAGAAAGACCAAGGCAAGGAGAACAGGGAGTGCTCAGGAAGATGGGAGCTTCAGTTATAGAATCCCATTGTAGGGGAGAAAAGATTCAGGGGCAGCTTGGGTTATTGCTGCAGCTGTAACACACTGAAATGGAAATTGAATTGCTAACATGTCAAAGAAGAAGGAGTCATGTAATAAGTGGCTTGCATATGGCTTGCAAACTGTGATGGGGAAGTAAGCCCCGTATTTAATTAGCGCTGAGCTCAGCGACATTCCGTAACATGGCCCAGTGGAACAGAGAGACTGTGATTTCCAATATGCAGTTTGTCTCATGCCTGCCAATCTCCTTGTGAGATAATACAGTAGAAGAAAAATGGTGAGGCTTTTTTTTTCCCCTTCTCCAAGCCAAATTAGTATTAAAAGCCTCAAGATGAGCTGCAGATTGGGAATGCACACTAATTTAAAGCACAGCATTTAAGAGTGTTTCCCCTTAGAAGTCATGTGGTTCAGGGGTAAGAGAATGGAACTTTACCTTGAAATGCCTATGTGACCTTGGGCAGGTCATATCATTTCTCATGTGTAGAGAAAAGGACTGGGATTAAATGACTTCTAAGCCTTCCCTCCCTCTTAGCCCTAAAGTTTGGGTCTTCCTGGGTCACATATGAAAAATTAATATATTTTATCTAGCTAGGTGATGCAGTAGATAGAGTGCTGGACCTGGAGTCAGGAAGACTCATCTTCTTGTGTTCAAATCTGGCCTCAGATACTAGCTAAGTGACTCTGGGCAAGTTATTTAACCCTTTTTGCCTCAGTTTCCTCATCTGTAAAATGAACTGGAGAAGAAAATGGCAAGCCATTTTTTTTTTCTTTCCCAAGAAAACCCTAAAAGTGGTCATAAAGAGCAGGATGTGACTGAAAAACAAACCAAAAACCTAAACCACACAAAGCTAAATGGAAAAAAGAACAGATTTCAGATGAACAGGTCTTAAGTATTTATGTTCAAGATATGCTATTAGGAGCTGTGGGGGCAACAGTCCTGCCTGGGAGATGCCCAAAATTCCTGTCCAAGGAGTTTATAATCTAGTCAAATAGAAAATGAAATCACTTTTGCAATGTATTGTATGATCTTTTTTCTTCTTCTCTTTTTGAAGTGAACTACTCATTGAATATTTTCTATAAGGAATTATCTTTTCAAGTATGGGTTGGACTAGTTAGCTACTTTCATTTCTGAAATTCTTTGATTCTGAGCTATGAGTTAATTTTGGATTATTCATTAAAAAAATCCATGCCCTAGTTCTACCATACTAGAAATGCTTGACTTTCTAATGGCATATATTCATTGAAGGTTAGTCACTAAAATGTAAGTAATGATAATATAGGACGAAGAGATGCCTCAGGGACTTTTTGAGTAGCTATTTAGCCGAAGGCTTACATTCTAGTTCAATGCAACTGCCTTGTCTCCAGTCATTGGATCATGGGGGCCAGATAGACAGCATGACATGGTGGATAGCCTTTTGGACTTGGAATGAAGAAGATATGGGTTCAAAGCTCTCCTAAGATACCTATTACCTGTGTGACCCTGGGTAAGTCACTTAACTTCTCTTGGTCTCAGTTCTTCATCTGTAAAATGGATGAATTAGAATAGATGGTCTCTAATGTTCTTTTAATTTCTAAATCTGTGACTCTATGATCCTATAACTTAGAATTGAAGGGATCTTTAAAGGTCATCTCAGTCAACTAAGGTTATTTTTCAAGATGAGGACATCAAGGGCCAGAGAATGTAATGACTTACCTAAGTTACACAAGTAGTAAGTCCATATAGAAACAGGGATGGAGACAGACCCTTCAGGTGATGCCAGTGTCCTTCCCTTTACTCTTGTTGCCTCTGCGTTCAGAAAGTCCTAGATACAAGGATATTTACCAGAGTAAATGAGAGGCATGATTTCAGCTGTTCCCAAGGTCTAATGGCTATAAAAAGACAAATAGGAAAAAAGTAAGTTATAGCATCAAGTAAAAGTCAAGTATTCTTGACTTCTCCTGTGTCTCTCTTCATGATGCCCTCCTTGGTGTGTGTGTCTTTCTGTTTGGCCATCTCTTCCCTATTTTTTTGTGCAGGAAATACATAAATATGTAATGGAACCCATGCGTCAAGAGCTGAAGCTCTGAATTCACATGGACTAGATCTAAACTTGGCGGCTTTTCAATAATTAAGATTCTTTGTGTCCCTAATATAGGACTCAGGCTTTCGGGCTATCTAAATTTGACCAGTTTCTAGCTCTTCTTCAGGGCATTCCTTTGAAAATAACTGAGGCTAACAAGGTCCAACAAAGAATACAAAAATGACTCACCCTCAAGCCTATAAGCAGTCAAGTCTCTTACCTTTGGGACTCCTCCCTCCCTGATTGGAGAGAATGATGCAGATGGTAGACCCTGCTGCCACATGAATGAATGAATGAGTGAATGAATGAATGAATGAATGAAAAAATACTAAGTGCTTACTGCATGAAAAGCACTCTGCTACATGCTGGGGATACAAAATAAAAAGCAAATTTATGTCTACTCTCCAGGAGCTTACATTCTAAAAGGAGGACACACCACACAAAGAAGGTTTCAATTTCACATGTGATAGAAAGGCCCTGTGGTTCTTTACAGTGTGGTTGCAAAACAGGTCATAATGCTTTTTTTATGGTATTTTCTTGAGTAAAATTATATCTTTCTGTGATATTGAAACATTTGGAGGTACCAAGGACTTTGATGGGCAGAACTTTCTTTTCTAGGTCTCCATTAACTGTGGTTAGCGAGGAGGCAGGACTGTAGTACATACAGAAGCACTTGACAAGTTGCATTTCCTCAAGGGTTGATGACCTGCCTGGATGATAGCTTTGGGAGCCTTGTAGGGAGCATGGCTAGAGACCTGGCAATGTTCTTTTTCCCTGGGCTCTTGGGTTCAGGGGACTGGGTGGTCTCCATTATGATTCATGCAGAAATAGTAGTCAAAATGATGGTGATGGTTTGACTTGCCTGACACCTCTTAGGTCACTTCTTTTTTGGCCCTTAGGGGGCCTTGCTGCTTTAGCTCAGGCCAAGTTGCCTGCCCTGTAGGTGGCAGTTTATAAAAATAAAATAAAATATCCAATTGGCTCCCACAGCTGCTTTAATATCATTGGAAAGGAAGTCTGGGAAGTCCATTGAAGTGAACTAATGTCATAGTTAACTGCTACCACATTAATCTTCCTAATGGAGAATGCTGATCATTTCGCCCTCACCTCCCTTTGCTCAAAAGCCTTTGTTCCTGGTTGCCTACTGAATAAAATTGAAATCCTTTTCCTGAACTTCTTGGCCTGTTACAATTGGGCCCCGATCTCTCTTTTCATACTTAACTTACTCTAGTCCCCTTCATATATACATATGCACTTTGCTTCAACCACACTGGGTAATTTGTTGTTGCCCAGACCCTCCCCGTGCTTTCCTACTTGCACATCTTTGTGAATAACTTTCTCTAGTTTCGTCTCTATGGTCACATTATTGTACCCTGGATCATCACATCTTTTCCTTCTCTCTCTGTCTGTCCATCTTCTTTGTCTATCTCTTTTTCTCTCTCTCTGAACTAAGAGAATGCTCAGAAATCCATAAATTACATGCATTTTATGAAAGAATCTGACTGCATTAGTCTTTAATCATGATTCTTCTCTCCCCTGGTATCACAGCAGTTGGAAGTTGGCTGTAAAGGATAGAGCAAGATCTGCTTCTCTACTTTGATCCTACCCATAGTCTATCTCAGACCAGGTTTTATTACAAATTGATGGATCCCTAACACTTTCCCTCATGTACACTGACATGCACTCTTTCTTTTTCTTCTCTCTTTCCCTCTCTCCTTCCCCCTTCCCCAAGCATTCACACCATAAACTCACTTTCCAAGCATACTTTAGCCTTATTCATCAGAATGTACTTTCATCAAAATGTTAGTTGCTCTTTTGTGTTCCTTCGACAACTGTTTTCATGTCCGTCTCTAATTTCAGAATGACCAACACCAGATCTTAGATTATCTGCACCTTGCTTCTCTAAAATAGGCTTGTACAGTCATAGGCAGTCACATCCCTTCTCCCTGTCACTCAATCATTTCAGTCATTTCCAACTCTTCCTGACCCCATTTTGAGGTTTTCCTGGCAAAGATACTGGAGTGGTTTGCCATTTACAGAAGAGGAGACTGAAGCAAACAGGATTAAGTGACTTGCCCAGGGTCACACAACTAATGTTGGAAGCCAAATTTGAACTTAGGCCTTCCTGACTCCAGGCCTGGCACTCTATCCACTATCTATAACATTCCTATGTATCCTTTAAAGTTCAGCTTGAAAGCCATTTCCTGTCTAAATTCTTCCCTGATTTCTCCATCAGGAAGTGGTCTCTCCTTCCTCAAAATTAGCGTGACATTTTGTATCTCTCTTACCATAATGTCACATTATATACCATGTATTCGTGTACATGTTTTATGAATTAGATAGTAAACTCTTTGAGGCCAGAAACGTGCTATTAATCCTTTAAATCTTCCACACTGTCTATAACAGGTACTCAATAAACATTCATAGAGTGAAAGAATGGATGGATGCTCCACATGAATGGGCATTCAGTTGCATGGGATGGTTGTCGCATATCTGTTCTCTTTGCAAGACTTATGCTCAGAAATCTACTGCTCTGATTTCAAGCCCCTCTATACACAGCCCTCATGCCTGAGACTTCTTCCTAGTCACCCACTTGGCTTATTTCTTGGTACTAATGGCTTCGGTGCCTCTTGTCCATGCATCTACTGGAATCATGTCTGTGGCCTATGCCAGTAGAGGGAGGAAAGGAAAGAAGGAGGAAGAGAGAGACGGGTGTCAGCCAGCTTGAGTTTTACAGAAGATTCTTCAAAAATGAACTGTGGACATGGCAATGTCAAGAGAGAAATAGAGTTGAGGAAAATGTCAAAGGGTGAAAAAGCCATCCAACCGGCCGTCAGTTCAAGCCTGTCAGGATTCTACAAGAGAAATATTCAAGAGATATAGTTTTTCTTAATATTTAGTGGCAAATGGAAGGCGTGTGCTTGAGAGAGACCCACATAACACTATAGCATTGTGGGCTGTCTGGTCAGTTTCTCACTAAGTCCCTACATGGCAAGGAGAAAGCTGAAGGGCATAGATTTGTCCAAAGAAAGAAATATAAGACCTCAGGCCTGAGTCTCTGAATGGAGATTTAAATGCCACGTAGCAGGGAAAGTTGTCAGAGAGGAAAAGAGAGACAGAAAGGAGAGTCGCAGCTCCTTAAATTGAGTAACCACAGGTGGGACAATAGATCCAGGGATTGCCATATCCACCCACTGGAAATGAATGACCACCTTGATCCCAGTGACTGAACAGAATCTTATTTTCCAAATGTCTCTTAAGAAAATTTATCTTCCCTTCTGTGTTGCTGCTTAAAGAAATATGAAAAGCTTTTTGTACTTCTGTGGAGAGGTAGACAGAACTAAGTAAGGTTCTGAATTGGGTAATAGCCATTCCCATAGCTATAGTGAAACTCTATTCCCCCCTGAGAGGAGAATGACCTTGTCATGGATTGAATCATTATCAAACTTCTTCTTAGAACCGAAGGGAAAATAATTCTTTGAAAAATTAAGGTTCTTTTGTGGTCAGAGGGATCCAAAATAGTATGAAGAAAAAAAGAAGAAAAGATGCCTTAGTTAACTCTTCCTGGTTGGTGAATGGGGAGGGGAAGATTGTCTCTGATTGGATTTTCCAGTTATTTGAGGGTTAGTTCATTTATGCAATGAAACTGCCCAGGGTAAAAATGTCCCACTATAGAACATAGGCATCTGCCTCTGGAACTGTTCAGTGAGCACAGATGTTGTGCTGGCTGACTTCTCAATAGTATATTTTTAGAAACATGGCATTTAACCAACCAAGACTTCAATTTATAAGCCAGACAATCAACCATAACATCATCATCCTTTGAAACAGGTTCCCTGAAATAAATACAAAGTTAAAGTTGTCTCATTACTTTGGCTAGGCGTAATAAATGTGATAGGAGATTATTATATCCTTACATTCAAATTTCATGTGGTCAGAAGGAAGAAAACCACAGATATTTTTGAAACATGACGATTATTTTTTTAAAAAAGCTGAGTTAGAAATTTAAGAAGCCTGAGGTAGTACTAAAACATAGGGGCAATTAGAATGATCTTATAAAAAGTATATATTTCATCCTGCCCTTGAACTAGTAGAATCAACTTTAACTGAATCTAGGGTAAATTATTTTTCCACCCCAACTGTAGTGCCAATGCAATATTCACAGTGCCCACAGTCACTATAAATATACCTGCATGGTGCTCTATCACAAAATATAACAGACTCTTCATATAGAAGACAGAAGCAAAAACATTTATTCAGACACCAGAGAACCAAATCCCAACACCAGGAAACTGAATCCATCATAGCAACATAGAAGTTAATGCACCACAATGTAGCAGAGAGCCACATCATTCTTTAGCCCTCCCACAAACCAATATTTGACCAATATTTACTCACAATCCTATCTGTCTCCCTCAGAAACAAACTCTCCTCCTAATTGTCTAGCAGGCTCCCACCTTCTTGTGTGCTCTGCTCGACCCTTCAGCAAATTCCTCTCACCACAAGTTTCATGTGATTACATTCAGGCTATTAGGGGGCAAAGTTTATTTTCAAAGCAGGGAAGGTCTTCAAATTTCCTTAGGCTTATTAAGACACAGGGAAGATCTTCAAATTCCCATTACCATTATACCAACTCACATCAAAATATGGCCAAGAGGGTTAGAAGTTCCTGGGAAATGATAGGTGAGTTAATGTAAACTAATTCTAAAGAATTAATTGTACCTGCTGTGAACCTGATGGACTTGAGACAGGAGGGATTCTCCATTCCAATTCACTCTGTTTTGTAGTCTTTTATCACTTCATTCCTTTAGGAATAATAATTTTGTCATTGTGGCTACTGCTTATACTAACACATATCTCCACCCTCCCCTGCTCACATATCCCAGCAGATAATCTTAGAGAATTCCTGCAGTCAAAAATTAATCGCTTATAAGTCATGCCAGTGATGAGCATCTCTAAACCTAACTACCAGGTCCTCAGAAAAAGGATATGCAGTCTCTTATTGGTTCCGTAGTTGAACCCTTTCCAATTCTACAACTGTCAGAGCATATTCTCTGCTGGTATAACCTTTGAACAGCCAGAACCTTTATAAATAGACCTAAAATCTTCCAATGTGATTTCTGAACCATTTGTCTCTTGTCTAAAGATATTAGACAGAGTTTTGAGTGTTAGTCAACAAACATTTATCAGGCACCTTCTATGTGCCAAGCTTGGAGCTAAGTATTAGGGATACAAAGAAAGGCAAGACAAACAAATAGACCAAAGAACCAAACTTCTCTCGAGGAGTTCACAGTATGGTAGGGAAGATGGCGCACAAGCAGCTATGTATAAATAAGAAAGACATGATAAACTGGAGAGAAGTGACAGTTGGAAGGCATTAAACGTTAAAGGGGTGTCAGAAAAGGATCACGTAGAAGGTAAGATTTTAGGTGGCATTTAAATGAAGCCAGAATTTCATGGAGACAGATGAGGAGGGAGACTGTTTTGAATATGGGGGCAACCAGTTCAAATGCCCAAAGTCAGGAGATAGAGGGCCTTGTTTAACTACGGACTTTGGGATCTTGTGTATCTATTTCCAGTTTTTCCTGTCTTCAAGATAGCTCTTTTCTTTTTTTGGAGGGGGGGAAGGCAAGGCAATTGGGGTTAAGTGACTTGCCCAAAGTCACACAGCTAGTGTGTCCAGTGTCTGAGGCTGGATTTGAACTCAGGTCCTTCTGGCTCCAAGGCCGTTGCTCTATTCACCATGCCACTTAGCTGCCCCAAGATTACTCTTTTCAGTTCACAGAAGCAGTATGACTGCTAGCATGGGAGAAGATCAATTCAATTCAGTTCATTTCTACTCAATTCAATTTATATTAATTTACCAGCTACTCTGTAAATGTTGCAAAGACAAGGGAAAACCCAGCAGGTAGCACCATGTAAAGGGATACAGAGGAAGGCCTCTAGCACATTGGATGGATTCACCATCAAGGATTATGGGAGGGCATAGACATGAATTGGTAGAATGAGAAAGCATGGATAGACTGCAATGTATGCTTTAGGAGAGGAGAATCCACTTCAGTTTGGTTACTAATATACCAAAGTGTCAACGTATGTACAGGGTGTTCAAATAGAACTACAGAGATGACAACTGGCACTTTCCCTACTCACAAGGAGCCAACAGTCAAAAAGGAAGACGAAGAATATAGAAATACATACAAAATAAATTAGGACATGATGGATGTATAGCAGGGGTTTGACAAAGAGGAATGACAAAATCTCTTTATATGTTGACACTATCTGTGGTCCTAACACTACCTGTAAGTCTTTTGTCCCCTTTTCAGAGTCACTTCTAATCCCATAGTAGTTTTCTAGCTTGACATTGGTCAAAGTCCTGCACACCCAGTGGGGGAGTCTATTCTCATTTATTGAAGAGCAAATGTGTATTTTATACCCATTATGAACCCAGCACGCTTTGTTATTTGCATTCGGAAACTTAGATGTGTCTTTATATCATCATCTTCATAAAAGTGAAACAAATCCTTCAGCTTTTGAGTTTTCTTCTTCCAGATATACATTAGAAACACCAAGGAAGAAGCCGCAATTCAAGTCAATAAAACAATCATTTGTTAACGGTACCCTTTTGGGTCAGGTTTGTGCAGAGAACTAGATTCAATCTTTTTTGGTATTGCCCAAAATCTTGCTATGGCTGTGGACAGGTCATGATATTTCCAAGTACCTTTAGAGCTTTCTTTTGAAATGTTCATTTTCCAGATTAAGAGTAAGGCAAGAGAAAGATACTAGAAATGTCCTTTATAGAAAACAGTTTGGAAATCCAAAAGCAAGGACACAGGAGGAGAAAGATTATCATCTTATTAGCGTAGGAGGATAAAGATTATCAGGCACTGACAATCCATTATTTATAGGAATGCAGGCCTTTTCTATACACTTCACTGAGGCATTTGATATATTTGTGTTGGAGATTAACATTGATGTTATTTTCTTTAATGTCTGTTTTTAGTGTATGCTATGCATGTTGGCATTCAGGAAATTCAGCCAGAGGAGAAAAACAATAGTATTAATTAGGAATGTCAGTCATGGGTGTTATGAAATTCAAAACTGCCAAGTTTCTAGAGCATTTAGTGGTAATTATAATAGACTGTGGAGACAAGCTGTTCTTCGTTTCCTATACAGAAATGCACAGTTTGATGGGCAAACGATCAAAGTGCTAATGTGAGCCCTCGTGAATGGGACACCTCTCTTGCTTGGTTATTTTTAGGACTCGCTGCCTCTGCTAATTCAAATGGGCCCTGAGAGAAGAGGCCATCCTGCAAATATGAGGTCTTTTGTCTTTTTATAATTTTAAATTACTATTTAAATTTTTCAATATCTCCAGGGGGGAAAAACACCCACCCACCAGGCGGGTTTATTCAGATTAAAATCAGAGCACTGGCTTTTCTAGGTAAAGTCAAATATCTAATCAGTTTTCTCTCAAAGCGATGAATATTAAAATTGATCGTGTGCTCTCCAGGTAACCCAGTTAAATGGGTGGTGATGATTTCAGGCTTTCAGGAGTGAGAAAGAGATTGTTCCTCACCAAATGCTCAGAGGACAGAGTGTTTTCCAATCCAATCCAAAAAGCATTACTTTAGTGCCAAAGATGTGAAAAGCACTGTGTTTAGTTGTTGGTGATGCATAGACAAAATGAAAAGCTGTTCCTACCCTCTAGAAACTTATGCTCTGGTGTGTGTGTGTGTGTGTGTGTGTGTGTGTGTGTGTGTGTGTGTGGTGGACACAACATGTAAAAAGATAAAGTTGTTTTGGTTTTGGGTCTGGTATTTTTTTTTGGTGGAGGGAGGTGTCCAGGCCTGACTTCATTGGCATGGGGAGACACTACAGTGAGAGAAATCCCTCTTACCATTGCATATCAGTAACTCTTCCACAACTTAGAGACCCCTGGGGCACAGAAAGGTCATTTGACTTTTTGAAGGTATGAATGTCTGAGGCAAGTCTTGAACTCAGGTCATCCTGACTCCAAGGATAGTTTTTTTTTTTTAATCACTTGAGCCATGATCTAAAAGTAAATACATGCTAATTTGAGGATAGAGATAGCACCAACAATTAGAGCATTGGGAAAGGCTTCTAGAGGACATAAGTTGAGCCTTAAAAGAAACTTGTGATTCTAAGACATAGAACTGATGAGGGTGAGTTACAGCTTTGGATGGTAGAAGGTGGGAGAAGGAATGTTGAGAATGTGTTTGTTGTCCCATCTACTTGCTTGAAATAATCTTATTGTGGAGGGGAGAAATCATATTCATCCAGTGGAAGGCCAGGGTTTGACTATGTGGACTATTTAAGTCTTTTGGACCAGAGGTACCAAGCCACCAACACTTCTGAGTCTGACTGTACAGATTATTTAACTGGGAAATATTTAGCAAAACAGTTAAATAAAAAATTAAAACAAAAATAGAGATACAATTATATTTTAAAACTAAGTCAGTAGGCAATGCACAGGAATCCTTATATGTGCATTAGTGGTCCCTACTTTTATTGGCATTTGATACTGTTGTTTTAGACTACAATGATTCATTGGACCCTTGGAGTTCTTTAACTTGAAACCGAAGCCCTCGGTGAACTCTCTATGTAGGAAAATGGTGGCATTTTGTCCTTGGGTTTAATTGTGGTTAAGTTCTAGTCTGTGTGCGTGACTTGATAGAGACCTCTTATTCTCTTCTGTAAAGTCTGGAAGACTGGGAAAACCATTTTGAAACAATTAATTTTCTCTCCCAGCTAAAAGTACTTTCATGTGGGGTATACCGTCTACTCCCATAGAGATCACATGGAAAGATCTTCCTTCCTGACCACTCTTCCACTCACTCTATTATCTTTCCCAAGTGCTAACATCTGACCTAAGTTTTTCTTGTTTCCCACTTTTAGAGTGGAAAGGAACCTTAGATACCATCTAGAGAGGCAGAAGTTCTTTGTCTGTGATCTATCAACTTGTTTTTCAAAATGTCTTGATAACTCTATTTCTATGTAGGTGTTTTTTGTATTTTGATGTATATTATTTTCATGTATTTAAAGACCTGATTCTAAAAAGAAGTCCATAGATTTCACTAGAGTGGTGAAGGGGTCCATGACAGCAGCAAAGGTTGAGAGCCTCTGTACTGGGCCAGCCTTATATGATGGGTATGAAAACTAATGCCCCAAAATATTAAGCACCTGGTATTTGATTCCAGGTTTCATAGATACATGCATATACATACTGGCAGTGACTTTCTTCATTTTCTCCTGGGCATTCTCTTTTCCTACGTAGAGACAACTGGGCACTCAGAATTGTGTCAATCAGAATTTCTGCCAGGGCTTCATCATTATAGTTCTCATAATGCTAGTCTTTCCCCATGGGAATTGATACTAGGACTCAGTCTATATTTAGTCTCAGAGCTTGAAGTCAACAAACAGCATTTATTAAGTTCCTACTGTGTGTCAAGGACATAATAGGATACAAAGAAAGCCCAAAACATTCCCAGTCCTCAAATGTCATGGGGAAGACAACATGCAAACAACTATGTTCCCCAAAAAGATAGAGACAGGGTAAATCGAAGATAATACCAGAGGGAACGCACTGGCCTTAGGTGGGGTCAGGAAAGGTTTTTTTCAGAAGGTGGGATTTTAACTGGGACTCTCAGGGAGTCATGGAAACCAGGTGGCAGAGATGAGGAGGGAAACAGTTTCAGGGATGGGAGATAGCTAGTGAAAATTCATGGAGTGTCCTTGTGCCAGGAATGGCAAGGAGGCCTGTGGAATTGAATCACAGAGTACATGGAAATCAGTAAGACTAGAAAGGTAAAAGGGGGCCAAGGTTTTGCAGGACATTCAGAAGTCTAAATAGGATTGTTTATTTGATCTCAGAGGTAATAGGGAGCCAATGGAATTTATTGAATAGGGAAATAAACATGTCAGCTTACATTTAATCCCAGCATTAATTCTGCCCAAACCATTCAAGGAACTATATCTGTAGACCTGAGATGTACTCCAAGGTTTGGTACTAGAACAACATCCCCTATTCACAACACATGCCAAATCACACCCCACTGACATTGCCCTGATTTGTAGTCCTGCTCCTTATAGATATTCATGTTGGCACATGCCACTTTCTTACCCCCACCACCCCCATCACAAATACCAATAGGGCAATTTGCAATCTGCCTGTTCTCCCATTTGCTAATATCTAAAAACGTTCTGAATTTCTTTTATAACTAAGGACCAAACAACTTTATTACCGTTATTATTATTTTTTTTAAGAAAACTTAGGTGGTGTGGTGGCTAGAGCACTGGATCTGAAATCAGGAAGACCTGAGTTCAAATCCCTTATCAGACACTTAGTAGTTGTGTGACCCATGGCAGGTCATTGCCCCAGTTTCCTCATCTGTGAAATGGAGATAAATAATATCACTTATCTCACAGGATTGTTTTGAGGACCAGATGAGATAATATTGTGAAGTGCTTAGTAGAGCACCTAGAACATAGTGAGTACTTATTAAATGCTTACTCCCTTTCTTCCCCCTTTCCCCTTAAAAAATATGCTTCAGAATCTGTCCAGATAATTCAGAATTTACTCTTCCCTTAGGTCTGGGTTTTGCTTTCCACTGTTTTTTTTTTTTTTTAATTTTTCTTGGGGAAACTGCCAGATTTAGACAGCTGTGGACCCCTTTCACATTGTTCAAAGAACTATTCACTTCTCAAGTTGGGCGATTTCAGAGTCTAACACCAGGTCACAAATCCAATATATTGCCATTTTTTAAAGGAAGGTCCACTTGGCTCTTCTGGTGGGTAAATAAATGAAAGTTCAGTAGTTCTGGTAAGTGTGCAGATGAAAGCGTGTCCAGTTTATTCTCATTTCTTTGCCTTGTGTATTCTCAGTCAACAACACTTGTTATTGAGCGCTGTGTGTCTGGTGCTTTGTCCTGGCACTTGTGTGTGTGTGTGTGTGTGTGTGTGTGTGTGTGTGTGTGTGTGTGTGTGTGTTTGGAATATGGATGAGATGAGTACATAAAGGTGATGATATCCCTTTCGTTTGAAGGACGTGTAGTCTGTCTAGGGAAACAGGACGATTATATGAAATGACTCAAAAATGCTTATGAGATAATACTTTTTCTGATCAAATGAAAACGTTAAAAAAAAATACTAACACAGTACTTGGCACATAGTAGGAGCTCTACAAATGCTTTATTCCCTTCCTTCTGTGCCTATGATTATTTTTTTCAGTTATATTTCAGGCATTAGGTAAGTGTCCAATCAAATATGAGTGATCTGTATTTCCACAGAGTCCTCAAATCCCCAGATCACTCTTGAGAGGTTTGGTTCCTGGCCTTTCTTCTTCCTTCCCTCACCTGACTTCACAGTTCCTGTGGATACCACTTGTCCTCAAATTATAATGACCTCAGAGGGCTTTCAGTGGCTTAGTGACTCTATGAATAAATTTGAAACTGATTGAAATAATGTAAAATGTGGCATTTATCCAGAAGAGGATTTTTTTTTATTGACTATGGGCCAGTGTGTGTATGTGTGTGTGTGTGTGTGTGTGTGTGTGTGTGTGTGTGTGTGTGTGTGTGTGAGAACATAAAGCTGGGATCTCATAGCAGTCTGGAAGTCAGGTTTAAGAAGCTCCTGGGCCACTAGGTACTTCAACCTACTGCTAGTAATAGTGTGTGATAGTCATCACTAGCAAAATCTTGGTTCTGTGCACTTTAGTTTTTCTCTTTGCTTGTCTGCAGAATGATTTTCTTTTAGACTTAATCTTATTTTATATTAGCCAAATATATGATGCTTAGAACCCTATGATTGACATAATTGTAAAATTTTGGATGTGTTATACACCTCAGGGGCCATCTGAAGGGTGGGACCTGGAACTTCAAATCTCTCTTTAAGGAGAGAACTCACTTCAGATATGTCCTCATTTCTCAGCTTGGGACTTCTGTGACTGACTTCTCCATCATACCCCTACATGGGGTACCATCTTCCCCTTCTTATCCCTTCTCCCTACTTTTCAACTTCCTTTTATGTTATTGTCTTCCCTTATTAGATTATAAACTCATTGAGGTCAGAGACTTTTTATTTATTTACAGATTTGTATCCCCAGCAAAATGCCTATCACATGATAGTCACTTAATAAATCTTTATTATTTTTAGTCCAAACTCTATAGGGAGTGAAATGTCTTCTATACTTTTCCTGTCATGTGATATAAGAGACATAGCAGACAAGTATGTTGGGTGACTGTTCTTACACAGCCTATTTCCCAATCCTATCATGTCAGAACATTAGACTTGAAAGAGATCTAAGAAATCATGTCATCTCTACCCCCCCACCCTCTACCTATTTTACAGACTGGTAGACTGAAGCCTAGGTAAGTGATGTGATTTCCTCAAAGTTCTCAGGCTTATTAGTAGCAGATTTCCATGATTATAGTCTCTTCAGTCTGAAGGTTATATTAAGGATATAAAAGATTAGTTGGGGGATTATATTCAAGACATTTGGAAGTTTGGGATACAGATAGAGATCTATTGTACACCAGAATCTCATGCTAAAAATTCCCAACTTGTATTCTAGCTTCTAGTAAGTCTCTTTCTGTTGAAGGGACTTTAGTAGGACTTGTTTTTCAAATGTTGTCAAGTAGCATCAAACACATTCCCAGATTCTAAGATTTGGAAAGGCTCTCAGAGACCGTCGAATAGAACCCACATCTGAACATAAATGCCTTCTCCAATGTACCCATGCATTCATCCAGGCTTTACTTGAAGATATCTAAATAAGAGGAATTCACTAACTCCTGAGGCATTCTCATTGACTTCTGAATAGTTCTCATTAACAATGAAGTTTTCCTTACTTCTAGCACAAATATACCTCTTGACAACTTCCACCCACTGTTCTTCAGTTGTCTTCTGAATGTAGGCAGAACAAATCTAATCTCCATCCTAAGAGCTAGTTGCTATGATGGACAAAGTGTTGGATTTGAAGTCAGGAAGACCTGAATTAAAATCCTGCCTCAGATACTTACTAGCTGTGTAGCCCTGGCAAGTCACTTAAGCTCTCTGTCTCAATTTTTCTTATATGTAAAAATGAGGATAATAACAACAAGTACCCAGAGGTAAGGGAGGGAAGGAGAAAATTTCGAACTCAAAAATTTTAAATGAATGTTAAAATTTGTCTTCACATGTAACTAGAAAAAAATACTATTAAAAACAAACAAAAATGAATGAATGAATGAATGAAATAAGAGCAGTTACCTCCCAGGGTTGCTATGAGGATCAAATGAGATAAAATATGTAAGTGCTTTGCAAACCTCTAAGCACTATATAAATGTGAGCTATTAGCAGTCTCAGTGATGATACTCCAATTACTTGAAGCTAGCTAGCATATCCTCTCTAAGTCTTTTTTTTAAAAACCAGGCGAACCATCTCCAGTTTCTTCAGCAGTGCCTTTAGGTTGTTCACCCTCCTATTTGTCCTCTTCTGGATGCTCCCTAGGTTGTCAATGCCCTAAAAAAATACGGCACCCAGAACAGAATATGATAGTTTTGTTTACATCAGGTGTAGCCTGACCTGAGCAGAGTACAATGGTACTCCCACCTCTCATAATTTATTAATAATAGTATGAGATACTATTCCTTTCTTAATAATAGTACTAGATACTATTCCTTTCTTAATATATCCTAGAATAACACTTGTCTTTCTGGATACCAGATCATACTGTTGACTCATGTGAAATTCACAGTCCACTAAAACCCTGAAATCTTTTTCAGACAAATTCCTATTTAGACAAACCATATTCTACTTATATAATACATATATTTTTAAAAATTAAGTTAATGACTTTATATCAATTTTATTACATATCATTCTGATCATATTCAATGCAATTTTTCTCACCTATCAATTTTTTGATCCTGACTCTGCCATCAATAGTGTAGCTATTCCACACTATATGTGAAAGATATTTCCAGCTTTGTTTCATCTGTAGATTTGATAAGCATGTCTTCTAAGCATTATTATCTTTATCCAAATAATTGATGAGCATATTGAATGGCAAAGAGTTAGTCTGGTAGGGCAGTCCACTAGAAACTGCCTCCTCCATGTTACTATGGGACCATAAATTCTTTGGGTTCTCCTACTGAGCCAGTACTTAATCTACTTAATTGTTAGGCACACCTCTCTATGTCAGAGAATAAAAATAGTATAAGAACTTTCATCAAATGTTTTATTAAAATATCAATAAATAGTCTCTACAGCATTCCTTTGATCTAATAATCTAGTAACCTTGAAATGAAGGAAATGAGATAGAGCTGATATAGCCTTTTCTTGATCACTATGATCACTGCTTCTTTTTCCACGTTTGCCAAGCATCCCTTTAATAACACATTCTTGAATGTTGCCCGTGAGTGAAACCAAGTTGACTGCCATCCCTGATGTTTCTTCAAATTTCTCTTTTTTCCTGATCTGAATAGAAAAAAGTGACTTATTGCTGTTAAAGACAATGGCTTATCAGTATCCTCTGCTTACCTGCCTGAAGAACTTCTTAAAACATGATTAGAGTTGATGTGAGAGGAAGGCTGCAATTTCTCTCAGAATTAGATCCCCTTCATGTAACAAGTGATGATCGGAGTAAGCCAACTTCTTTGTACCCCCATGCTTGGTTAGTGTGCTTAGATGATAGTGTTGGTAAGCCAAGATTACAGAAACTTGGAATTTAGGACATATGCCATGGAGTTACAGTTATGATGCTTTGAAGCAAACCAAGGATTGAAAAGTTCAGTTGAAGGAGGATTTACCAAATAAAGACCAATAATTCAGAAAGTCAGATAGTTTGAGATGATGACACCAGTTACCTTGTACCTTAAAGTGGACCTAATCGAGGGTAAGCTCTGCTTGTTTTCGAGCCCCTTTTATATGTCTTGTTAGATGTGTACAGTTATAGCTAGCGGGAGAACCAGAGGCCTGAAAGGGGTCAAGGGCAGGTGAGTGAAGGATTACAGGAATTTTCTTCCATTCTTTTTATTCTATGCATTCATGAATCCATCCCTAGCTCTGGCCAGGGATTGCTGAGGGAGAGATCAAGTAAGAATGTGGACAGATTTTCCCATGGTAGAAATAATCTAAGCTCTACTGCTATTGAGCCAATAACATCATTTATTTCTATTCCCTAAGTATCTATTGAGTGCCTAGCATCTAGGTGGCCAAGTGAATAGAACACTGGTCTTGGAATCAGGAAGATAAACTTCATGAGTTCAAACCTGGCCTCAGATACTTACTAGCTGTGTGATCTTGGGCAAATCACTTAACCCTGTTTACCTCAGTTTCCCATCTGTAGAATGAGCTGCAGAAGGAAATGGTCAACCAGGCCAGTATCTCTTTTAAGAAAACCCCGGATGGGGTCATGTAGAGTCAGAAATGACTTAACGACAAATAGCACACAAGTAGAAATAAACAAGATACTAATAATCCCGGATCTCAAAGAGGTTTCAGTTTAGTATAGAGGGTTGGAGAAGGGATAAATTGATGGAGCACTGGGCTGAGAGGCCGGAAGATCTAAGTCTGAATCTGGTCTCAGACTCCTACTAGATGTGTGACCTTGGGAAAGTCACAACTTCTCTTAGGATTAGGTTTCTCATCAGTTAGATGGGGATCATAATAGCACTTTCCTCAAAGGTTTAATGTAAGGATCACATAAGATGATGTATGTATGTGTGTGTGTGTAAAACACTTTCAAATCTTAAAGATCTAAATATCAGCTTTTATTATTGTTGTTAGTATTGCATAAGCTGGAGTATGAAAGTTTGTGAGTCCTTTGAGAATCAAGAGAAGAGAGGGATCATCGGTGACTATATATGGAGAATAATAGACGCTCTGACTCTTGCCACCATCAAGTACCTTCTAAACTCAGAACAACCTCCTGGGTACTCAGCTTATAACACAATCCAAACCCTCTTACAATGAATTCCTGCTTCCCTTCACAGCAATATAAGAAAATCAGGTCACAAAGAGAGTAAGGCACATGCCTGGAGAGCCTTAACAGAACAATGCAGGGGTAGATTCCATGCCAGCACTCTCCCTCCCCTCCCGTACCACCCATGGCCATCATTGCTTCCTATTAGGGAGAGACCATGGTGATGACCTGGAGGGGCTCTCCTCATTTATAAGACGAGGAGGTTGGACAAGATGACCTCTCACATCCCTTACAGCCCTAAGCCTATGATTCCATGAATGGATTTGGTCAGTGTCCATTGGCAAGTAATTTTTGTGGGCTGAGAGTAGCTGGGTTGAATGCTTCTGCATATAGCTAATGATTCCACTTGGACATAAGATTGAAAACCGAAGCAGTACTGATTAGAAGTCTGTCTGACCATCATGTGTTTCTCTTTTTTTCCTCATTTTCATAATTAATAGCAGTTCCTTCCTCATCTTAAGCTATTTCAGAAATAATTGGGTAACTTGGACTGGGGCCAGAAATCATTCAGGAGTATGAGGAGAAGTCTCAGTTCCAAGGTCTCAGCTATGGGTTTGGTGGGAAACATCCACTTTCAGAGAGATTTGGGGGAAAACCCTAAAGCTACCAGCTGTCCACGCTCCCCCCAGAAAGTCAGTCCCCGTTTTCCTGCTGACATGCAGTAGCACTGTAATTAGGCTTTAGAAAGGGAAGTGGTTTAAAGTTAGAAAATATATTTGAGGCTCATTATTTTCCATAGTACATAGTAGGCATCTCTGAGACTGTGCAGAGGGAAGAAGGGAAGGGAAAATATAGCTAGAGCTAGGGCCAAAGGGCAGAAATCTCTTGTGTGCTTGGCATTTCGAGACCCTGCCAGGAAGCAGGGCTGTGGGCTGCCACGTTAATATCAAAATAGCAGATCAATAAGAAAAGGAAGACATTTTTGCAATCCCCTCACCTCTGAAAAACAAACAAACCCTTATGGCTCCATCCCAGCTCCCTAGCATTTCCCTCCCCCTTACTCACTGCAAAGGTCACTTGAAACTAATTTTCATATTAAAGTATAGAACAGGTTTGCAGTTTTGTCACCACATGTTGGTATCCCTCTTTCTGAGGGCAGCACAGGTTGTGCTGTTACCTAGAAGTGCCCCTATAGGAAACTGCTGTTGAAACTCAATGGAGAAAGTTTATTAATCATATATTCCTACGATTCAGCTCTTAATAAATGCAGCTTGGTTAATTTATTGCATGATTGATTGGGTGTAGTGAAATAGTCCCTAACCTGTTGCTATACCTTTAGATTTGCTCTCATTGCCTCATGGCCCAAATCCAACCATATGCTGTTCTAATCATCTCTCTGTCCAAACCCACACCCTTAGGCACACACACACACACACACACACACACACACACACACACACTCACTCACACTCACACACAACCTGTATCATTGTTGGACAAGTTGGGCCTCAGTTTTCTCATATGTAAAAATGAGGGGGTTAGATTAGATCAAGGGGTCTTAACCTGGGGTCCATGGCCTTGTTTTTTAAAAAAATATTTTGATAAGTGTATTTCAATCTAATTAATTTCCCTTGTAAGCTTATGTATTTTGTTTTATGCATTTCAAAACATTATTCTCCGAGGGGTCTGCAGGTTTCACTAGATTGCCAAAGGGGCCCATGACACAAAAAAGGCTAAGAATCCTTCTAAGGGAAAAGAAAGGAACAAACATTAAATAATCACCTGCTGTGTACCAGGCACTGTGTTAAGTACTTTATATATATGATCTCGTTTGATCCTCACAATAACCTTGGGAGGTAGGAGCTATTATGACACTCATTTTACAATTGAGAAAAATAGAATTAAGTGACTTGCCCAGGGTCGCTCGACTAGTAAGTGCCTGAGTCTGGATTTGAACCGACATCTTCCTGACTCAATCCACTATGCCACCTGGCTTTGATTAAATAATCTCCTGGGATTCTTCTAACTCTAAACCTTGTGATGTCATAAGAGATGGTGTGGAATACTGGAAAGAAGGCAAGAACTGGGGTAGAAAGAAACGTGGGTTTGGTCCTGCCTCTGACCCTTGCTGGGTCAGTCTGGGCAAGTCTGGCAAGACCGGGCAGATCTTTCATTTCTCTGGCCATAGGTTCCTCATCTATAAAAGAGGGGCAGAAATAGCACCTACTCCGAATGTTATTGTGAGGACTAGATTAGACGATGTGTATAAAGTGCTTTGCAAACTTTAAAAGTTTATAAAAAGTGGCACCTATTACTGATATTCTGGGAAACATTTTCCTTGTTTTTGTTGCTGTTCAGTAACGTCTGGTTCTTTGTGATCTCATTGAGGTTTTCTTGGCAAAACAGTAGGAGTGGTTTAGGGGCGGCTAGGTGGCTCAGTGAATAGAGCACCAGCCCTGGAGTCAGGAGGACCTGAGTTCAAATTTGGCCTCAGACACTTGACACACAAAAATAACTAGCCATGTGACCTTGGGCAAGTTGCTTAACCCCAACTGCCCTGCCTTCCCCCTCCAAAAAAGCAAAAAACAAAACAAAAACAAAAAAAATAGGAGTGGTTTGCCATTTCCTTCCCCAATTCATTTTACAGATGAGGAAAATGAGGCAAACAGGGTTAAGTGACTTGCCCAGGGTCACAAAGCTAGTAGCAAGTATCTGAGGTCAGATTTAAACTCCAGGCCTGGGATTCTGTGCACTATGGTGCCACCTAACTACCCTTGTTTTCCTAAATACAATAAAATATTCTAATGTACTCTTTGGGAAAAGAATGGCATGGAACAGTGTGTCACACCGGAGTAGCAAGGATCCCTGTGGCTGCAGATTGACTTAGAAAACCATGAGTTAGCATTATCTGCGTCGTATTGTATTTTTATTTATTTTGTTAAACATTTCCCAGTTATATTCTGTGTTGTGGTTTACCCTTCATTCTTGAAGAGGATCTTGACATCAGGAAGATCATGCCATGACTTGCAATTGAATTGGATTTAAGTGAGGGAGGGCTATGCAAGGTCACCAGTCTCACTTTCTCCTCTGGAGCCTGGAAGCACTGGGGGGGGGGGGGGGGGGGGG
>CM053590.1:127000174-127017559 GCA_028646515.1 Pseudochirops corinnae
TCATTTCTAGATGCTTTGATCAGAACCTTTGGAATACCTTTTCCTATTCAAACCAAAATCTATTATTCTAATCTTTAGGACTAAGTGATTTTTCATCACACTGAGGTATACTGAGCTATCTTTGAGTTTTGGTGCTACCATAATAATGAAACCCTGAACTTCCCTCACCCCCTCAACCTGCTTAGGACATTTTGAGACTTGAATCATGTTACTTATCAGGAAATTCTGATTTTCCTCAGTGGTCTCTCTCATTGGTTTATCTATTAATTCAGACTGGTGGCAGGAGAATGGATACAGTAAATCTCTAGTGGGTCCTTTAGTATGAGGATCCTATGATCCTATACATTGGAACCTGGAAATTGATTTTATTTTGTATTCTTAATCAGTTACCAAGACTTATAGTAGTGGAATTGATGTTGGTGGGGGAATCATTTGTTTTCCTTGCATTTACCATGATTGAAATAAAATTTCAACCAATTTTAGAAGTCTTTATACAAAGTCTTTTGAAGAGTAGTTTCTTCTAAACAAAGTATAGAAAAATACTTCATATCTTAAGATCAGAGCTCTATATTTTTTGCTCCGGGCTCAGAGTTAAGGTGGGGCATCCAGTGTGTGTTGTCTGTATTATTTTAGGTTCTTGGGAAGGGAACCCTTCAGGTCTCTATTTTCTTCAAAGAACAAAATAGGAGTAAACCCCCTCCCCCCCCAGAGGCCAACCTGTGAAGAGTCCAAGATCCTTGATGTAGGAATAGCTATTTGACATACCTAGTGGATCAGAGAAAGAGGATCCTGAGCATGTTCAAGGAGTTCATAAACTAAGCCTTTATAAAGGAGAAGGAGAAGAGCACAGCTCCTATATAGCTTCCACAAAGGCATTGTGTATGCCAATAGGAGGATAGGTGCTGCAGTAACTTATAGAAGTAACTGTGTGACAAAATGTAATCATTTATATAAAATTTCTACAGAAAGAAGTCAAAGCCTCCCCCCACTCCAACCAAAAACTTTGGAAGCCTAATCCATCACTAGAAGGTAGAAATTAAATAGTTGCTTCTTATCTCCCAAAGAAGAGTCACACACGGACAGAGTGCCCCCAGGGGCTGAGGGTCACTGCAGCAAACAGGGAGTTGTGGTGTGTGATTTATTAGAATGTGCACAACTCTCTTGGCTTTTTGTCCTTTAAGCAGTGCTGGGAGCCAACCAGACCCAGCTACTTTGCATACTAATAAAGATTGGTGCATGTAATTATTCAGCAGTCACAGTGTTATTCCTTGGAGATAAATCATCCCTGGTTTATTTACCCTTCTTTACTTAAGTTATTTTAAGTTGCCTTTAATGCGTAGTTGAGAATGGTCCATGTCTTAAACTGAGAGGAGGTAGGCACTGGTTCTCCTTAAAGGTGGTTTTCAAAAGTCCTTAGGCTGCAGATATTCAATTTCTTTCCTCTTACATGTTCTAAAACGCTTCACTTGGTAGTATTCACTTTTCCTCTTATCACTAGTGTAGCACCAGTTGTCACTCTCCAGTTTGCATAGAGGTACCACAATCAAGGTTCAAGATTTGATCCACACCTACTCAAAACCATAGCTCACAAGCCCCCAATATGTGCTTTGCCAATCAGCCAGAAAGCATAACTAGCTCAAAGCAAAAACTTTTAATGACTGTATGGTAAGAAAAGTTGCAACAAAACAGCTCATGTTATCAGCATGCATGGATGGAGGAACACACACATAAAGGACATGTGTGTCTGAGCATTAGGGATAGAGGAGTGATTCAGACTGATTTTGATGTCTTCCATTGGTATTATTGAGCTGCTCCCACTGAACTTGCTCCCTGGTCATTTTGTTTAGTGTGCAGTTTCTGCTGGGCATATAGTCTTTGTCAGGCATGTAGTCTTGATGGACATTATTTTCTACTTATCTCCAGTGATTTTTGCATGAGTGTTCCCATGCTGGTTGCTCCCAGGAGAAGGTTCAATGGGCATGATTGTGAAACTTGTTTTGCCTCCTTGGTTTTGGTTGTAAGACTCAGTGAAGATGCTGTCTTTTTCCCATAAGAAGAAGAATGGATTGTGCCATCTGACTGTAAGCTTAAAATTCAAAGATTAAGCTGTACCTCTTTTCTTTTTCTCTGGGTAATTAATAATTTGTTAATTATGATAGCTGATAATCAATAAATTGGCCAATAGTTTCCCTTGGTAACCAAAGCCACCTAATGGAGATATTGAATGACTTAATATATGCTTTTTAAAAATGTGGTATTTTTCCCAATTACATGTCAAGACAATTTTTATCATTTATTTTTATACGATTTTGAGTTCCAAGTCTTTCTCCTTCTCTCCCCTCTTCCTAAAATGTTAGGCAATTTGATATACATGTGCCATAATGTAAAACTTATTTCCATGTTAGTTACAACTGTGAAAGAAGAAATAAATCAAAAGAAAAAAATAAAGTGAAAAAAATATGCTTTGATCTGCATTCAGAGTCCATCAGTTCTTTATCTGGCTGTGGACAGAATTTTCCTTTGAGTCCTTAGTACTTGTCTTGGATCATTGTGCAGCTGAGAAGAGCTGAGTCATTCAGAACTGATTATCACACAGTGTTGCTGATACTGTGTCTATTGTTTTCCTGGTTCTGCACATTGTGCTTTGCACCAGTTCATACAAGTCTTTCCTTGTATCTCATTGTTTAATGTCTGATAGTGAAACAACATGCAGTCTACTTAAGTTTAGGGGTTGTTCTTCCAACAGCCTACAAAGGGCTCACTGAATCTGGAGTACCTCAGTTTTCTCTAATCCTTAGTACAGTGTCTAGCACATAGCAAGAACTTAGTAAATGCTGTATGTAGGTTTGTATGTTCTTTCTTTCTTTTTATCTATCTATCTATCTATCTATCTATCTATCTATCTATCTATCTATCTATCTTCTTAGTGCATACATACAAACAGGTGCTCAAGAAATGATGATTGAATGAATAATGCATACTCTCCCTATCCAATGTGCCATGAAGAATAAAGGCATGCATTTATTTGGGGGAAGGTTGATGGGGCCAAGTGCAGTATCATGGAAAGAAAACCTGTTATTATTTATAATTTAGAACACAAGTCAGTAAAAAGTTTTATCTCATCTTGAAATCACAGGCTAAGTTAGGAAGAAGAGTCAGTTCATTCATAGAGAAGGAAAGTCTCTATGAGGCAAGTAGGCTTCTGAATTTGAGCTGTTCCCCACAAGCTTTCTGAGTATGCAGAAAACACAGTTAAGTTGGGTTCACCTCTGCCTTGTGGGCACTTTGTTGTGTTCCAAGGTGGCAGCAGAGACTTCCTATTCTGCTACTATGGTTTTGGTCTTAAAGGTCCAACACCAGGTGACTCTGTTGTCTTGTTCGTTAATATGTATATGAACTGGGAAAGAAAAGAACCAAAATATAGGAGTTAGATGTAATTGCTCACTTATACTGAAATGGAAGTTTATTCCAAAATTTTCTTACTCATATAAAAAGAAGGAAAATATAGGTTCTTTCCCTCTCTCTCTGTAGCTTTCTGTCAGTGTCTCTGTCTCTCTTATAACAAAAAATATAGTCTATAATCATAGAGCAATGAAAAGTTAACTAACCTTTATATATTGAACTCAGGATCTTAGTGTCAAAAAATAGAAAGGTACTAATAAAATAGTTACCCCTTAAACCTGAGGTGCAATCTCCCACACTTGCATATGCCATCAGTGGGAAGACAAATAAGCAAATTGGCTATAATCCAAATGGGGAGTAGAGTATATTACATTCATTCAAAAGCTTATAATGGTAATGGTAATTTGAAGATCTTCCCTGTCCCTTAATAGGCTGAAGGGAATTTGAAGATCTTTTCTGCTTTGAAGACCTTCTCTGCCCTTTAATAGGCTGAATGTAATCACATGGAGCCTGGGGTGGGAGGAGCTTGCTGAATGGGTGAAGCAGAGCCTAGAGAAAGCTGGGAGTGAGAGCAGTTAGGATGGCTGGAGGAAAGGACGCAGGCAAGCAGACAGCTAGACTTGTGTTTGCTTGTGGGAAGATGTGGCTCCCTGCTGTGTTATGGTGTATTAACGTCTATGTTGCTCTGTTGGCTTAGGTTTCCTGGTGTTGGGATTTGGCTTTCTGGTGTCTGAATAAATGTTTTTATTTTGTCTTCTCTATGGAGAGTCTGTTATATTTTGCAATTCAGAACTGTGTCAGCACATTCATAGTCACTGTAGGTGTTGTGAGCATTGCATTGGTGCTACAAAGCTGCTGTCTCCTTTCTAGGTAGCCTTCACTGGAACTGTAGGCCAAAAGGATAGCCCTAGTTCCATAATCCTGAATGATAAACTTCATTTTGTACTGGTAGCAGTTTAATAAAAATAATAGTAAAATAATGATAATAGCTAGCATATATGTAATATTTTAAGGTTTGCAAAGTCCTTTGCAAATAATATCTCATTTTACCCTCACAACAATGCTGGGAGGTAGGTATTATTGTTCTTATATTACAGATGAAGAAATTGAGGCAGAATTGTTAAGTAATTTGTCTAGGGGTCACACAGCTAGTAAGCTTCTGAGACCAGATCTGAACTCAGGTCTTCCTGACTCCAAGTTAAATGCTCTATGTCCTAAACCACCTAACTGAAGGATTCTCCAGAAAGTGTAGGTAACACTTAGAGGCTAAGTGGGGGTAAGCGGTAATTTGATGCTTCCTTATGCATATTCTTCACCTCCCTCAAGTTTTAAAAATTATATGACAAAATTGTGATCATAAAAAAAATTATATGCATATGTGTGTGTGTGTGTGTGTGTGTGTGTGTGTGTGTGTGTATCAGATAAATTTAGGGAGACTTGTATAGAGTGAGGTAAATTTAACAAAGGAAAAACATACATGTTTATTTCCCACCATAATAATATAAAGGAAAATTATGCTAAAAAGGATCATGCAGTGATCAATTTGACTGTCAGATGAAGGTGAACATTCCACCTACTTCCTGGTAGAGAGGTGGTGGGCAGCAGGTACAGAATATGGCATACAGAGTGAGATTTAGTCAAGATATTTGTTTTACTTAACTGCTCCTTTGTTACCAGAGAAGAGTGTACTGAGAAATGGCAGCAAAATAAGAAAATCTTCAATAAAACATACAATAAAAGAAATTTCAGGAGGTTTCAATTCTGATCCTTTGAAACACAGTTTCTTTGGGAAACTGAGTAGAAACATAGGTTGACTGAATTTGAAGTCAAGGTGCCCGCTACCTTCTGTTTTTGTCCCCATCCCACCCATTCACCTCTATCTCTCAGAGCAGTCTTGTCCTGTCCTTCCCCATAGTGTGAAACCTACCCCATGATTTCCCTGGAGCTCTCTTCATTTTCTGTCAGCATTCATGCCAAATGAGTCATACTGGGAAAATGATTTAAAATATAGTTTGGGTGGGACTTAGTCATTAAAAATGCATTTTCTTTGGGAATTTGCTTTTAAAAACTCTGGGCTAGAAAATTTCTACGTGAAAACTCAGCTTTAAATAATTAAATCTTGCATTGTTTTAATTTTCTCCAGAGTGCCTCTTGAGAGGAAAATAAAGTTGTAAATTCAGTATTTATGTCTTTCCTAAAGCATTGGTTGCCAAATGAAATGGATTTAGCTTTTTCCCCCTAGGTGGTTAACTTGGTCTGAGAAGGTTGTTTTTTTTTTTTTTTGAATTTGTTTAAAAAAAAAATACCTTACTTAAAACAAACAAACAAACAAACAAAAATCAGAGTTATTTCTGGATTTATTCTATCCCCTAAGTGGGATTGAACCATCCCCTTTAACAATAATAGCTGAGCAAAAGCAAGGGATAGAGTCACCGCTTCTGATAATATTCTGCCCCTATGGTACTCTGCCTCTCTACTATTTTACCTCTTCTCTGGGACCAAGATGGATGATTGCAATTACTCAAACTTTGACTTCTTTTTAGTATTATTTTTTTCATTGGTGTTATTGTAGCCATCATTTACATTGTTCTCCTGGTTATCCTTTCTTCCCTTATTATCAGTTCATAGACATCTTCCTATGTTGCTTTAAATTCCTTCCATTCATCATTACTTACGGCACCATACTATAGCAAAACATGGTTTGTTTAGCTATCTCCAAATCAATGGGCACTCACTTCAAAACACTTATTTTCCAAGATAATGGTGAGAAACCATTAAAGCAAGTTGATTTTAGGAATTTGGGGGTTCTTGTCCCTGGTTGAAAACAGACTGAGCATTAAGAAATGTGATTCTGTGACTCCCCTCTACCCCCAACCCCCAGTTCTAGGGCAAAGTCAGCTCTCTTCTGCTCTGTGCTTCACTCCATAGCACACATAATTCATTTTCAGGAGGGAGCAGGAGCTATGTGCTTCATGGACAAAATCAATTATTTGTCTGAGTGCTTTAGGCACCTGTCTCTCCCATACCAGGGAGTCCAGATATGTTGAATGTGAAAAATATCCAGCAAAGTTAACTAGGAATTTCATTTTGAAGACACATAAATTCCCAAGCAACACTAACTTCATCATTGGGTTTTTTCCCTCCATCTCCCCAACTGCAGGGCCTTATAACTGTAATTACTCCAACCCAGGCAGGACTTGCTTTAAAAGGATGGAGTGTGAAATTCCTGAGCTATTGTGTGGCATTATTGCAGACATGGGGAAGGGATTTTCTTTGCTGTAGGTGTTTGGGGAGAAATGGTCTCTGTAAAACAACAAAAACTAACTTCTCTTGTTTTTGACTTTCCAAATAAAATGTACCTGATTCACCTAAGGGGCTGATGCAGCATGGTATCATTTCCTGAATGAGAGACAACCTTGCTCCCTTTAAAAGAAATGTTCCCTCAGCCCCAGTCCCATCCCCATCCCCATTCTCATCCCCAAAAGGTTTTCCTTAGTATGACTTCTGTGTGCTGGGATGTGGAATTGACTATAGGCCCTTCATGGTCAATATCCTTCTCAGCTTTGTCCCCTGCTTTACAATGTATTCTTTCAACCATATCCATACATACAGGGAAGAGAGATCTCCTCCTGTCTATACTATTTCCTTGAGTGCACAGCATGGCATGCTGTAGCCAGCCTAGGCCATTGTATTCCCTTACTTCTTCCTACCATTGAAACCTATTCTCAGAAAAGACTGGTATAAATCATTTATACTTTAGTTGAATTTAAGCTATGGGATCATAGGTCTTGAACACTGAAAGGATACTTGGAGGTCACCTAGTTGAAGTTCTTCACTTTATTGATGATGAAACAGACCCAGGGAAACTAAATGACTTGCCTGAGATCACACTGAGAGTGAATGTTGGAAGCAGGATTTGCATTGAGATCCTTTGGCCCCAGAGAGCCTCATCTTGCCATTCTTTCTTCCATGTGCATGGAAATTTGAATTCTTATCTCTGATTATAGGATTAAAGGGTTTGTTTCCATTGGAAGACATCATACAACAGATAGAGTATTCTAGGGTGAGAGGACAGGGAGAAAGAAGGGAAGAGCATACTCTTTCTGAAATCAGAACATATTAGCAGTTGACCGACCCAAAAGTAGCCCTACTCTCATTTTACCTGTTTCATTTCCCATTTTCCTGGGGAGTTGGTCCCCTCCTGCATCATTCATAGGCCACTGTATATACTTGGCTAATTTGTGATTCTGAAGAGTTGAAGACTCTCTGTTGCTGGCCATCAATCAGCCATTCAATCAGCAAGGATCTATTAAGGATCCACCCTTGTAATGCCAAGCACAAACAGATTCCCAAAAGAATGCTGCTGTGAACAGCTTTTAAGGTTTGGATTACACAGTATAGTGAATGCTCCATTTATTCCATTACAAATCAAGGCAAACATTCACAACAAATCATAATATAATATTCACAACATTACATCTTATCACAGAAAATCACAAAATAGTGTTCATAACAGCTTAACATTAGAATGGCCAAACAGTTTTCACTACAGTGGCCATAATATCTAGAACAAGGAACAAAAAAATAATCATCTGGTTCCCCTAAGGGAGAAAACCCTCCTCACTTAATCATTCAATCAATTCACAACACAATAATCAATCTTCCACTCATGGGGCAATCATTCAATCAATTCACTATACAATAATCGATCTTTCATTCATGGGGCAATCTTACATTAACTTAATCAGTCACTAAATACAATCATTAGAAAACCACACAAACCCTCCACCACTCAGTGTCCAGCAAACCTCAATTTCATCCAAGGGGAGACCTTTTCTTCATCTTGACTCAGGGTGGTCTCTCAGATTCCCTGGATCCCCTTCCATGGTCTCAGCTTCTACCTGAATCCACCAACCAGTCACCCGGATTCAGGGTCAGATAGCTCCCAGGTCCTCATCCAGTCCTCAGAGGTAGATAGCTCCCAGGTCCTCGTCCAGTTCTCAGAGGTATACAGCTCCCAGGTCTTTGTCCAGTCCTCAGAGCAGTCCCTGGCACACACTGAAGTTCACAGGGTCCAGCACATCTCAAACCCTTCACCACTTCTGTTGCAGTCATGCTTCTTCAGTCCTCCAGCAGTTCAGCTGGCCCTAGGACCCAAGAGAAATCTTGGCTTTCCAGGAGGCCTTCTAGGAAAGTCCTCTCATCCTTCCAGGTAGTCTTCACCAGATTCTGGTCTCAGGAAAACTCCAACTCAGTTCTCATTCAGCTTCCAGATGCTGGGAAAGAAACATTCTCTCTCTCTCTCTCTCTCTCTCTGTCTCTCTGTCTCTGTCTCTGTCTCTCTCTCTCAAGAAAACTCCAAAAACTCCAACTCAGTTCTTCAGTCCAGCAGCCCAGCTCCCAGATTCTGGGACAATGCTGCTTCCCCCAACTGGAGCCACCAGGAGGAAGATTCCCAATTCCATCTCTCTGTCTCTAGAATTTTTCTTATATACACACTCTGGCCTCCTGTCTCAGCCAACCCCCTCCTGCCACTTCAGGACAGGAGAAGAGCTCACACCTTCTATACTTAGCCCTAAGTTACTAAGTGCTAAGTATCTGCTAAATTGATTGCTGTTACAACCCTGTACAAACTGACACTTATATTGCTCAAGTATTTGCAAATCATTTTGCGTTTGCTATCTCATTTGATTCCCACAAGAACCCTATGAAGTAAAAGCTATTATTTTCCCATTTTACAGTGAAGGGAACTGAGGCTGAGGAAGATTAGATGACTTGTCCATGGACATATGGTTAAGTGTCAGATTCAGCATATGAACTAAAATCTTCCAGACTCTTAAGTCCAACACTCTTTGATCTAGGGATTAAAAGCCAAAAAAACATAATAGTGTCTGTCCCCCAAAAGAACTTGTATTCTCTTGGCTTGAATGATGCTCCCTGGGCCATTTTTTTCTGTGGCTTTGGGGAAAACACTGAATCTTGCTTCTAGAGGATGATTTCCTTGGAAGTCATGATAAATGGTATCTTTTCTTCTAGAGCATTGGCTGCAGATACAAGACTCTTTGAAAATGGGCAGATTGGGAGGGGAAAACAATTTGAGAATTTTCTAAACATGTTAGACACTTCCAAATGCCATAATGTGAGTGTACTTTTGTAAAGACTGCCTAAAGATTGGGCTCCCCACTCCTCTGGGTGTATGTCTGTGAAGCTTGTGGAAGAAGACAGAAATGACAAAAGGGGAGAGAAAAGCAGGTAGAGAAAACAAGAAAGAGAAAAGAGAGGAGAGGAGAATTAAGAGAGAAGACAAAGAAAGGAAAGGAGAGGGGAAAGAGAGGGGAAAGAGAGGGAGAGAAGAGGGGAATCAAGAAAGAAAACACAGAGAAGGAAACAGTAGAGAAGATAGAAAAGAAAAATAGAAGGTAGAAAGAAAGAAGAGGAGGGCATTTGAGTGAGAAGAGAGGAGAGGGACTGACAAGGAGAGGAGGGAAGAGAAGAGGAAAGGAGAGGAGAATAGAAGAAAGTTTTGTTCAAGAAAAGACTTCACTGCACTAGCAGAATAACGGGAGTTTAAAACACATCCACATTGTTCTGTCTTTTATCTTTCACTTTCTTTCACCTCTCAAAGTAACACTGGGCTAGTCTGTAGTAAAACAAATCGCCGCTCTCTGCCTGTGTGTGCTGATTACAACATTAATCCATCTCCCATCCATCTCCTGTGTGAGGACTTCTTCTGTTATACAGCAGTCCTCATTAGAGAGCTGTCTCAGGTGCTTTTTTCTTCTTCTCCTAAAGAGCAGCATTGTCTCCTTAATTCAGGAGTTTAAACTAATCTGACACCTGGATGTAATACTGTACATTGGGCAGATTTAATAAGCCACTTCTATCCTGCACATCGATGTCCACCTTTTCCTTGGCCTTTCTTTATCTGTACCTCCCCCGCTCCCAGCACTGGCAGGCGAAAATCAGCATTCAGATGAGAGACATGTTCTCCTCCACCTGTATCTGTGCTCCATCTCCACTCAGTCCTGTCTCTCTCTCCGAGGTACCAGTGAATAAATGCTGAAACAAACAGTCGCTGCTGGGGCTGCTGGCTGAGATAACATAACTCATAATGCCGCCCTAATTACTTACATTATAAAGCTGGCAGGTCTGGCACATTCGCTCTCAAGGCAGCTTTCCAATTAATCTTTTCCTTTTTTATTAAGGATCGTGTCTCGCAGTTGTCGTGGGGGGTGGGTGGGGGGGGCGTGCGCCAGTTTTAAAGAGTTCGGCATGATATGGAGGGCAGAAGACTTTGGGGTTAACAATACTGACATTATCTCAGACATGTTCTTTTCTCATTTTGGAACATCTGAAACAATATGGAGCACATTACTGTCAGCCCGTTCTCGAGGCAGAAGATGTATTTACCATGCATATTGGCTGTGGCTGCAGTGGTCAGCCAGGTTATGTCAGAAAGCTGGGACTGCAAGTCCATATGCTTGATATTCTTGGCAGGGTGGCAGTAGGAAGGATGAGAGGTTCAGTTTAGCTTGATTTCATGAGCAGCATGGGCATTAGCTGAGAGCTGCTATGTTTCTGAGGGTCAAGTCTACTTCCTAAATTTCCTTCTGGCCCACCAGGTGGGCCTGGCCCAGATAATTGTATCTTGAGGTCCAAGTGAAGCCAGACGAGTGGACATCTGGTGGGTTAGAGACAAGCAAGGGAATTAGTTTGTTACAGGTGAAGGAGTGATGCCAAAAGGTGGAATTACCAGATTTTCCAGAGGTAGCTCCCAGTCCTTGCTGTGGTTTCAGCTCTTGCCCAGTCATACCTTGTTGAATATTTGCTCGCTGAACGAATGAAATGCAAGAAAGTGAATAAATGAATCCCAGGGCCACATATAGCTGGACTAGGGCTTTCTAAAACCATTCTTGCTCACGGAATAGAAGAGATTTGTGCTCGTTGTCCTTATTTCATTTTCAGCTTCATCTTAGGGGTAACCATGCTGTGCCAAGCTGGGCAAATCCAGCTCTGTTTCACATAAATGCTTCTCCTGTTCACTAAGGGAATCTGTGTGTATGCACATGTGTACATGTATACACACACATGCATGTTTGCATGTGCACCAACTACAGGTAAGGGCTTAGTGTTTTATAAAGTATATTATTTAAGTTATAAAAGTGAAAACTAGGTGATGTGACAATTTAAGATTTGTCCATTCTCCGGAAGATATCTTCTCAGAGGTTATATGAAATATGAGAGACTATAAATTCAGCATTTTAAGAGTAACAAGGGTGATGCAAGCAATGCCTTATTAGTGAAGCAGACTCTTTTTCATCCTCTCTAAAGGCAAGAGTATATATGCCCAATGTCCTTGGAACAATGATCATCTATCTGAGCTTCTTGCTTGTGAAAAACTGACTTAAAAATATCACAAATGACTGTAAGCACTAATGGATATAAAGAGAAGACTTTGCTGCCTACAAAATGAATTTGTTCATCTAGCTTCTGTTTCTGGCTGATTGCAGGCTACATTATAAGCCTGTACATTGACCATCAGCCAGTCAGTCTGGGAACCAGTTTTCTTCTTATCCTCTGGAGATCTATTCCCCTTCTTATCCTCAGTGAGTAGTTCTGGCATCGACCATTCCTAGACCGGTGTTTATTCTGGGGATACTAGTTCTAGACCAAGAAGGGACCTTAGAAGTCATCTAAGCCAGTTGAAAAAACTAAGACAGGAGAAGGTTAAATGACTTGTCCAAGGTCACCTAGGCAACAAAGCATTAGAAGCAGGTTTTGTCTTTATATAGTAAAAAAAAAAATACAAATGTAGAAGATGAGTAGTGTTCTCTCCGAGTCCAATTTTTATAGTATTGACCAGTGAGCTCTGGTGTCCTTCTTAAAGAGGAAAAATTATAAGCTAATGTTCACTGCATCAGAGATCTCAGGCTGAAAGGAATTTTAGAGGCCATCTAATATAAGACCTTCATTTCAGATAGGCAGAGATTGAGGATCCATTTACTCCATTTACTAGTTGGTCCCTCAGGTAGCAAAGTGTTAGAGGCAGGTTTTGAACCTGGATCCTCTGACTTCAAAACAGGTATGTTTTCCACTTCACCATGCTTCCTCTTATAGATTTAATATGTTTCAGTGAACTCTTCCTTGGCTATCTCACAGAAGATCACAGAAATGGACTGCTTCTGTGCCCAGAAATCCCTTGGGGTAAGAGGGAGATAAATGAATGCTTTCTTTAGAGAAATGTAAAAGAAAATCAGAGTTGAATTTAGTTTGAAAGAGCACTCACTGGATTTGGAGGCAGAGGATCTGGATTTGAAAACTGATTCAACCATTTATTACCTGTATCATGTATCTGGGACTCAGTGTCCTTATCTGAAAATGAGAGGGTTAGGGTAGAAGACCTTCCAAGTTCCCTTCCAGTTCTAATTGATGTTCTTATGATGGTAATGTAGCCAAAGCAGACTGAAAAGGAAAACAGTGCCTCTTGATTCCAAGTAAGCTTAAAAAAGAAACATAGACTTTTTCCTTTTCTTCTAGCTTCGGCATGTCCTGCCATTCTGTGCAGCGAACCCTCCCTCCCTCACATTTATCCAGTTTGCTTTATTCCTTGATACTGCATTAACACAGACCACAGGATTATCACCATGAACATGAAAGCATCCCCTGTTTTTCAAACAACACCATAAATCAGTTTTGCCTTATTTCAAAATCTAATTCAATTACAGACAAACTATACCTTCTGGACGATTAAACTGTAAATTGCAGGTGTCCACTGGGTTATTAGATTACTAAATGTATTCCCTTCCATAACTCACCTCCCTGCCTACACTGTATATTTCTCCATGCTTGCTCAAGGATGGGGACATTCTGCCTGACATGCACCACACTGCATAATATTTATAGTGCATCTAAAATAGAGAAGATCTTCTTCAAGGAGACACCAATGCATCATGCAAACTCTTAGGACTGATGATGCTTTTCGAAGTGAAAATTCCACCTGATTGATCTCTTGCTCTCCCCAGGGCTCAAGTATTTGAACAGAGAAATCATGAAATGTGACTTTTGGGGGGTTTTCCATGGAAACTATCTTCTACTTGTCTCCTTGTGACTGTGATAGGCAAGCAAGAAACTTCATTCTCTTTGTGATGAGTTTCCAGGAGGGGACCAGCACCAAGAATGGAGAGGACAGCAGCTAATTCTGTGTGAGAATACATATTTGTCTATAGAAAACATTCACATCTGCAATTGTGCAGAAGACGTGAGCTCCAGTTTGAGATATACCATTTACTAACTACGTGAAGTTATATGGTTGGAGAGAGTATCAGACTTGAAGCCAGAAAGCCTTGAGTTTGCTATTTCAGGCACTTGCTAGCTGTGTGACCCTGCCAAAGTCACTTGCCCCTCTCCTTGCCTCCATTTCCTCATCTGTAAAATGAGAGGTTTGGACTGGAGGGCCTCTAAGGTCCCTTCTAGATCCAAAGCTATGATCCTAAGAGAACCACTTAATTTCACAGACTTTTGGGTTTTTTCATCTATAAAATGAATGGGTTAGTTGAGAGCCAAGTAGTATTTTAAATAGAACAGAGTAGTTGGACGCAGGGAAATCTCAGTCCAGATTCTACACCAGACACTTACCAGCTCTCTGACTCTTGGCAAGTTTCTTGACATCTCTGGGTCTCAGTTTTTCCATTTGTAAAGTGAGAAGGGGTTGGATTTGGTGACCTTTAAGTTTCCTTAAAGCTCTAAATCTATGACGCGATGACTTCATAAGCACTAGAGTGGCATTCTGTGATACTGATACTGGCCTCCCCTTTTGCTGTCCAGAGATCAGAAGCAGGTTTCATCAGCCATTACATTAAGAGGAAAAGATTGCTGGACTTGAGTCAGAAGAGAACCAGGTTTGAATCTGACCCTTTCTAGCTGTGACCAGGTTATTTAACCTTTCTGAGTCTCATTATTCTCATCTGAAAAGTAAAAAAGAGAAAAAAAAAATAATACTCTAGTATCTACATCCAAGGTTCATTTTCCAGATCAAATGAGATGCTATATGTAGAGTGTCTTGCAAACCTGAAAGTGCTGTATAAATGTCAGCTGTTATAATATTCCTCCTGTGGACCTAGCACGTCTCAGGAATCTTTATTGAATTAAAGGAGCTATGTTAGCACAAAGAACTCTCTGACTGCTTGTAGCTCTCACCCCCCTCTATATTTCAGGCCACTTAGCGATGCCTAGAGATGTTTTTTCTCTCTTAGAAGGGTCAGAGAGCTCAGCAGGCAGAGGCCGACATCAGCGTTTTCTGTGACCTGTTTGTGGCTAACCAAAAAGTACCAATTTATGATGATAATGAAAAACATTGCACAGTTGCTTAATGAATCTGTCACCCTCAAGGGTTTCTCAGCTACAGAAATTATAGTTATCACAGGATGTGCTCTCTCTCACCTGCCTTTTCCATCTCCTTTCTTCTGGCTTTCTTAAGGAAGGGATCCTGACATTGATTTGGGGGGTCTCCAGCTTCTTCTAGTTTCCTCATTGCTAATATGCCAGATTGTCATTTCTCCTTGCCATGGATTGATTGACAGCCCTGCTACACGGCCTTAGTGCTAATGCCTCATCTTTCAGTCCTAACATTCATCATGCACATCCCCAACAGCTCAAAATAAACGAACTGCAGCCACAAAACCCAAAATGAGCCTGGTCCCCTTTGAAAGTCTGGTCTGAATGTCTGGCCGGTGCAGGAGCGTGAATTTAATCTGAATTCATTTGTCTGCCTTTTCTGCTTTGTCTGAGGACTCGCTGGGTTTGAGCACTGTAGTTCCTGCAGAGAACTTGCACTAAGAAACTGGGGAATAAAAGAGAGAAACAGAGGGGCCTGCATGTGGTGTGGGCCTTGTTCCTGACATCTCAGGTCAGGGCATTGAGCTGGGTTGTAAATCTGCTACCGAGAACTCATTGTTGCTGCATCTTGGGTTTTGGGCTTTTATATAATTGTACCATGGATAATATTGCAAAGTCCTATAAAATTAAAATCAAGTTTGAAATAGGGTTTGTTAATTACAGTATTTAACTGTTGTCCTTATTGTTTCCTAGGAGATTAATGAGGTGAATTATTGTAACATAATTAGACTACAGTATATCTAATCTCTTATATACCCTTGTGGTTTACTGTTGTTCAAGTATCATTTGAAGGTTAATTTCACTTAGCTGGTATATATTTGGCATTGCGCTTTATATTGAAATATGTTTTTAATTATATTTGACAATCATTAGGCAGTGGCTCTGCCAGCCTGATCACTTTAAATTCTAATAGTTCAAGTAATGACATAACTAGTCATGTACTTGGCAGGCAAACCCAGCTGTATAGATAGCATTTCCTTTGACATTCAAATGGAAACTCATGTGAACTTAGGCAAGTTGTAATGGCTCTGAGCCTCAGTTTCCTCATCTGTAAAAGGAGAGAGGTGGACTAGATGACCTCTAAGGCTCCTTCCAGTTCTAAATCTATGATTCTGAAATCTTACCTTCATGTACTCTATGTATCAACCAAAGTGGTCCACTTGTTATATGTCTTATTCCATTTCCCACCTCCTTTTAGCATTTAAAGTTCTTCCCAGTCTTGTTCTAGTCAATTTTTCTAGCCCAATTATGCATCACTCCTTTTCATAAACTAATCCAGCCAGTCAAATTGGCCTTCTTGCTATTTCTCATGTGCAATATTTCATCTTCTGTATCTGTACCTGAGCACTGGCTACACCCTATGCCTGGAATGCTCTCCCTTCTCCCACTCACCTCTTAGAATGTGTACCTTTATTCAAGGTTCAGTTCAAGTACCATCTCCCTGAGTGGAAGAATTTATCACCAAACAAGATACAGAGAACATTATGAAATGAAAAATGGATAATTTTGATTACATTAAATTAAAAAGTTTCTGCACAAAAAAAGTCAATGTAACCAAGATTAGAAGGGAAACAGAAATCTGGGAAATAATTTTTACAGTCAGTATCTCTGATAAAAGTCTCATTTCTAAAATATATAGAGAACTGAGTTAAATTTATAAGATCGCAAGTCATTCCCCAATTAATAAATGGTCAAAGGATATGAACTGGCAGTTTTCAGATGAAGAAATTAAACCTATCTATAGTCAAATGAAAAACTGCTCTAAATCACTATAGATTAGAGAAATGCAAATTAAAACAACTCTGACGTACCACTTCACACCTATCAGATTGGCTAGCATGATAAAACAGGAAAATAATAATTGTTGGAGAAGATATGGGAAATTTGGAACACTAATGTTGGTAGAGTTGTGAGCTGATTCATGTATTGTGGAGAGCAATTTATAGCCCATAGGGCTATAAAAACTGTGCATCCCCTTTGATCCAGCAATACCTCTTCTAGGACTGTATACTATAGAGAACATAAAAATGGGAAAATGACTCACATGTACAAAAATATTTATAGCAGCTCTTTTTGTGGTGGCCAAGAATCAGAAATTTAAGGGATTCCCACCAATTGAGGAATGACTGAACAAGTAAGTTGTGGCATATGATTTAAAGGGGATAAGGGCCTAAATTGGGGTAGGGGTACCTGTGTGAGGAAGGAAAAAAGGGAGGAAGGAAGAAAAGAAGCAAGAAAAAAATAAAGGAAGAAAATATTTATTAAACACCTAGGCATTTTAGAAACGTATCTACTGATCTTCTCACCAGTTCTAGAAGGTAGGTGCTATTATTACTCTCATTTTGCAGTTGAGGAAACTAAGTCAGACAGAGGTCAAGTGACTTGCCCACAGTCACACAGCTAAGTAAGTATGAGGCCAAATTTGATCTAGGGTTTTCCTCATTCCAGAGCCAGCTAGCTCTGTCCATTTTACAGGCAGAGAGAAAGGCTTCTAATTCACAATCCCTTGTACTGTTTTGCTGTATCTAATTCCTTCAAGGTCTTGTTAAAAGTTGGGTATATTAATTTCTTTTTTTTTTTTTTTCCTTT
>CM053590.1:127018059-127043471 GCA_028646515.1 Pseudochirops corinnae
ATATATATTATATATATATCTATAGTCTAAGGCCTCATGGCCATCACTATACTATCACAATCAGTCATTGACCAAGCATTTATGGAGACTATCCTATGTGATAAGCTCTGCTGGTTCTATAAGAAACACAAGAGAAGTATATAGATTGGCAAGAATGTTCAAAAAATTTCACTTGTATTTAAAACTTTTGCCAAACCCTTCTACATTTTTGCCCCCCTCCTCACCTTTACTACCTGAATACCTTCAAGTTCCAACTAAAATCCCATGTACTATAGGAAGCCTTTCCCAATTCCCCTTAATTTGAGTCCCTTTTCTTGAATATTTTCTGTTTATCCTGTATATAGCCTATCTGTACACAGTTATTTTCACGTTGCTTCCCCCATTTTGACTGTGACTGCCTTGAGGATAGCATCAGCATAGTGTCTGACACATAGTAGGCCTATAAGTGCTAAATGCTCCTGATTGACTTCGGTCTCATTTGATCCTTTTATCTTCACAATAACTATAAGATGGATTTGTGTTATTTGAGGATGGGTGGTTTGCAGCAGTATTTTTTTAATAGGTAAGTAAACTGAGGCCCTTTGGGATTAATTGACTTGCTCAGTGTCACAGAGCAATTTAGAAGCAGAGCTAAAGCAAGAATCCCTGGTGTGCTGACTCCTAGTCGTTTTTCCTCTTAGACCACCCTGAATCATGATCTTGGTCAGAATAATTTTCAACAAATCTTCAAGAATCCCAGCTTCCCCTAAGAAAGAGAAAATGGGTAGCGTCAGCCCATGGTCTTCCCTGCTAAGCACTTTCCATTCACCTCAGCTCTCTCCCATGTCTATTATAGGATATGTCTGGCCTTGTGAGTCATGCAGCATATTATCTTTTAAAGCAAGCCAGTGAGATTAGAGAGAGCCTCTCATGAAAAGCAAGTGAAAAAAATGAAGGCATTAAATGAAACTCCAGCCTGGGTGAATGGGATTCCTACTTTTGTCTCTCTAACTAGAGAAAAGCACTGCCACTGCCTGGCAATAAGTATCCCATGAGGCTTTGGGCAACCAGTTCATTCCTCTTCCCCCATGCCCCTACATTCATTGAGCCTACTTTGGTGCTGTCCTTTAGTAGAAGGCTTTTGTTACGGGTTGGTTACTGGAGGAAAAAAAAAAGAAGGCTAAAACTAAGTGAGTGATGAATCAAAATTACAACAGTCTAGTCTCTGAGGATCAGCTAATGGCTTCAGCATTGGGTTCTTTTTTTCCCCATGATTTTAGTGTCTGAGAAAGAGACATATGGTGTGTGAGGAGAAGTACAAGCTTGCCCTGGCTGTTAGTGAAATTTCTGTGAGACATGCCTATGTGCTTTCTACCCTCCTATAACCTGTACTCAGTCTAATGCTTCTGTCAAGACCCTTAGTAACCACGGGCACCAAGGAAACAGAAAAAAAATAGATGTATGCCCAGTTGAGATGGGTATGAAATGTTTTTCTCTAAAACTAGATTTTTTTGAGTAATGCTATTTGATGGATGGGTGAAATGTTTAGTGTACCAGTTGTATTAAGTAGCTAGGGGTCAGTGGAGAGAATGAAGGAATTGGTGGGCTGAGAATTTGGACTGGAGAAGAATTTCATGAGTTTGTTTCATTGGTCTGTAACTTTAGGAAAGTAGTATATGTCTAAAGGCTGGACATTTTTCTTGTACTCACAGACCTAGGTATTATAAGAAAATATCCTGTTATGAAGGAGAAGTGTTGGTGTAGTATGTAGGTGTTAAATATACTGCCTACAATGCTCCCAAGAGTAGTCTGAGCCAGATTAAAATGTAATTGGGAGATATTTAACAAAAAAATTAAAATATAATAAAACATAGATAATATCAATATGTGGTTTTCTAAGACAGTATGCAGCCTGCTGGATCCTTATGTATGCTGTAGTAGATTCTCTTTCTATTTGAGTTTGATGCCTTTCATGTAGGAGATAAAGTCAGGAGGACCTGGCCTCAATTCTAGCTTCTGATACCGACTAGTTATGTGAAAGTCACTTAATCTTAGTGGACAGAGTTTAAACAAACAAAGAAAATTAATGTGTTGTTATCTGATGGTTGGATTCTGAGATTTTAAAATCTATATTCCTGTGGTATAAAGCTCCTTGTGGGTTTGAGGTCACTCGAAAGGCAAAAAAGAAAAAGAGGCACATGATAGGCAGGCATATGCTCTAACATATTGCTATCAGAGACTTGCACCCAAGAAGTGGCAGAAAGCTCTTTCTGATGAAAATTCTATGATAGGAAAAGAAAGTGAAGCAGTCATGTGGCAAGAAGCCACATATTCCCCTGGTTTTATACAGACAATGTCATGAAATCTAGAGGAAGAACTTCAGAGTATGGAAGGGACCTTCCTGTAGAGTATAGGAGGGCATAGGCAAGAAGTCCACAGGGAAAAAAAAAAAAAGATTGGATTGGTTGCAATCTGTGCCAATGGAGAGAATACTTAGAATGATGACAGCAGAGATCCAATGAAATGTACATATCTTCATAATCATAGCATCATGGATTTATAACTGGCAGGGATATTCAAAGCAATCTGGTCCAGCCCTCTTCATTTTATTGATAGAGAAACAGATATGGATGACAGTTAAATGACTTGCCCAAGAACGTAAAGGAACCAAGCAGCAGAACCAGGATTTAAACCCCAGTCCTCAGGCTCCATATCCAATAATACTCTTTCCACTTTACCTTCGTTGGGAAATTTAAGTCATCTTTTTGCTAAAATTTCATTAAAGCTACACATAGAATGTCAGCACTGGAAAAGACCTTTGTAGTCTAATGCAACCTCTTTGTTTTATAAATGAGAAAATGAGGACCACAAAAGTGAAGCTACCTGCCATGGTTCACATAGCTATTGTTCATAAATCATAAAATTTTAGTCAAAAACTGCTTGACAATAACCCCTTTCCCCTTCTACTAACTGCTTCTCTGCCTCCTCCTCAAAACACCTGAAGCAACTGATGATAAGTGGTTTCTTTTCAAGAGACACAACTTCAGCCCAAGTTTCTATTATAAATCTCGGGATGGACCATTTTTTTTTTAAGCCTAAGGGATATACTCTGGTTTGAAAACAAAAAACAAGTAGCTAATAGACCAATAGATTGAGGAAGGGATGAGAATGATAGGGAAAACTGACCTTGACTAGACTCATCTTAAAACAAGAAATTATCTGTGTCCCAGAATGAAAGAGAAAGAAAGCAAGAGGGGGTGGAGAGACCACACTGAACTCTCCCTGGAACTATTATCCACTTTGGTGGAATGTTACAGCTTTTATCTGTGTCTCAGAGGCCTTACCAAAAATATCTTCACTTAAAATCTAGGGATATGGAGGAAAAGAGGCATATGTTAGTTAAGGGAGGATGGGAGACAGTTAGGAGGACAACTTTGTCTAAGGTTACAGCTTCCTTAAAGCAATGCTGAAGTGGTTATGGACATAAGAAGCAATATGAAAATTACTAAGGAGAAAATTTCCAACACAGAATTGTAAGAAAAAAATTATAATAGTTCAGTTTTGTAGCACTTTAAGGTTGGAAAGATACATTAGCTTATTCCCAGTAACCCCATGAAGAAGATGGTATAATTGTCCCCATTTTACAGATGAAGAAAGTGAGTATCATAGAAACAAAATGGTTATGATTTGCTCTAGGTTATGCAGCTTTACTTACCTGATTGGGGAAGTGAAGCCATGTCCTCTTGACTCCAAGCCTAGTACTTTATATACTTTGAGGTGACATGAAGTCATGGATAGAAGCCTAGCCCTGGAGTCAGTAGACTCACGGTATGCACCCTACCCTGTCATTAATCAGTTGCAAGAATATAAGTAAGTCACTTTGCCTCTTAGTTTCTTCTTTTATACTATGGGATGAGCAATATTTAAATTACTCTCAGAGGACTGTTATGAGGAAAGAGCTTTGCCAAACTAAAAGTACCATAGAAATATTAATTATTATTCTCTGGATCTCAGTTTGGAGGGTTCAAACTAGATGTAATGTAAGGCCCCTGCTAGCTCTAAATCCTCTAGTTCTACTTTTTGGCATTCCAATGGATCATGTGATTGGTCCATAGGATAGTCATTAGTTTAGGGGTAAAACCCTCAAGGAGCTATTGCAGACTGCTAAAGGTGAGAAGTATTTTCTCTCCTCACACCCTACCCACTACACATATATACCTTCTCCATCAGAGGAATGAAAGGAATCCATTCCAACAATAATTGCATCCAGGGATCCATAAGCCTGTCCTGCTTAAGAGAAGGCATCCATTGGCGAAGTTCCCTCTATAGGCATGATTAATTGATATCAAACTTGTGAGTGATGTTTTCATTGTACCTTTTCCTTTTAAGCAATCATACAGTGTTGTAAGTCTGGCTTAGATGCCTCAGACTTCAAACCAGATGAATGATATTCCAGACAATTCCTCCGAGCCTGCCTCTCAGCTTGATCCAGGCAGTTGCAAGTGCTTTTAGTCACCCGTGCCTATCATGTCAACCCACCCTCTTGCTATAACCATTACCGCCTCCACCCCCACCCCCACTTTTCTGCTTGCAAAGTTAGATTGTGTTCTTGTTCTCCTTTTAAAACTGCATTACCCGATTTCACCCCCGGGTGGTTGTATCATTCATTTTTTGTCTCTCTTCCCCAACAGTGTCACACTGCTTTTTCCTTCCCTGGGTTTTCATGTGAAACTATTTCTAGTTTTGTAAAATCTCCTTCCTCCTCTAATGCAGCTGTTTCATGCACCCCACACTTTCTAATTTGTTAGCTGGTTGTGGGATTGTCAAGCCAAGGAATATCTGTTTGAAGGCTTTTGAAAAATTTGCTGAGTAATCATGGACTTCCATGGGTCTCTCCCAATTCTACTGAGAATTGGAACTGTCTGGTCATGATTATAGGATTGGAAAGTGGGAAGGAAATAAAAATGCTCCTGACTCCCCTTCCCTTCAGTCTATCAGATGTCCTGCCACACCACCACCACCACTCATCCTCATCATCACTGTCATCATCAGTGACAACAAATGCCCAATGAGTACAAATAATGTGCACAATACAGGATTAGTATTCACCTCTCCTTCAATCCTTTAGCTATGTTCTACCTTCCTGGAATTAGTTTTCATTACTCCCCTTCATTCATTCTCCATTCCAGTCACCACCAAACAGTGTTCTGTCCTGCTCTCTCCATTCCTCAGTACCAGAAATTCAGAGCTTTGCAGCACTGTTTCTACTGGGCTGTCTGGTATGGTGCCGGCTGTCTATCAGTGTCCAGTATGCTTTTACTTCCCAAGGACTGTTATGGTACTGTCAGTCAAGCCGTCAATAATCTTCCATAGCCTGGAGGGAGTATCTCCATAGCACTGCAAAGATGCAAAGCCTGGAGTCTGGGATTGGTTTTTGTTGCAGGCCCATGAGTGTGGGATTGACTGGTACAGCCTCACTGCATGTAGTGGGGAAGGGGTGGTTAGGGAACTCAGTGGTTGTCAATCCATGATTTGGTGTGTGTGTGTGTGTGTGTGTGTGTGTGTGTGTGTGTGTGTGTGTGTGTATGTGTGTGACCCTTCTTTTAGTTTCTGGCTGTTCTAAACAAAGAAGATAGCTGGAGTTGCCCTATCTTTAGGTCTGAATTGTAAAAACCAAATTGGTACTTCTATAGCCTTCCTTTCAAACATTATATAAATCCTCGCTCAAAAGTCTTAGCCTACTATTCAAAATACTCCTCAATTTACATCTCCCACAAGTCGCACTGTTGGTTTTGACTTTATCTATAGCATCCTCCTCCCAATCAGGTACCCTCCCCATTTCTACTTTTCACCTTTCTTTTGTAGATTGTCTTCCCCATTAGATTGTAAGCTCCTTGAGGACAGGGACTCTTTCTTATTTGTATCCCTGGTGCTTAGCACAGTGCCTATCACATAGTGGACACTTAATAAATGTTTATTATATTGTATTATATTACAATATAATACAATATCTCAATATCTTTCTGACTTCATTTCCCATGACTCTCTAACCCTGAACCTAAGGCACTACTTATCACTTCCAAGACAAGCCAGTCACATCCTGGCTTCTTTCTCTGATTTCTCTGCCACTTATCTCCCTATTCAAATAATACTCATCCTTTATATCCAATTTCTAGACCTCCCTTCCTCCACAAGGGAGACTTACTTCCTTGTCTTTCTTGGCTTCTTAGCTCATAGTAAATAGCCCCTCACACACCATACTATGGCATTGACTATTGAGATGCTCACCGGGGCACACAACTGTTTGCATTGTTTTTTTAAGTTAATTGTAGTTAGTTTTCTACTTGTGCTTAACCTCAGTCATTTTCTAGTTTGCGATTCTGGAAGTTTTAGCAAGTGTGGGGTCATAACCCATGAGATGTCAAAGACAAGAAGGGTGGAGCAAGCAGGTGATGCCTATGCTCCCATATGATCTATCTATATCTTTAATTCATATCCCTCTCAGAAATGAAGCCCCCTCCCTGACTATTACAGAATTTTTTTTTAAAAGCCTTGAATCCCAGACAATAGAACATTTCAGTAACTATCAATCTGGTAAGATAGATTGCTTGTTTTAAATGTGACTGTGCATATATGGAGATTATCTATCTAAATGCATACATTGACATGCATAATAATAATAATAACTAATATTTATATAGCACTTACTGTGAGCTAGGTGGTATGCTAAGCCCTTAACAATTTTTACCTCATTTGGTCCTCACAACAACCGTGCAAGGTAGGTGCTATTATTATCTTCATTTTACAAATGAGGAACTGAGGTAGCCAGAGGTTAAATGATTGGCCTGGAGTCACACAGCTAGTAAGTATCTGGGTCAGATTTGAATTCAAGTCTCCATTAGTCCAGGTCCCACATTCTATCCACAGTGCCACTGAATTGCATGCATACATACATATATACATATGAATATATATAGAGATAGATTCGCTTTTATATATGTATATGTGTGTATACATGTGTATATATATATATATATATATATATACACACATATATATTTATACACACATCTACATGGACATATTTATTTATCTACTGCTACATCTATCTATTCATCTATCTGGCTATGAATTTTAGGGGTCAGTCTTCTCTTCTCATAACTAGTTTTATAGAAAAGGGATTCACCCTGCTTTGTATTTGCTAGGTTACAGTAGTAGATTTTTACCATAAACTTGTACTTCAATTAAAAAAAACACATATCAAACATTTTCTATGTAGGAGACACTAGGGATATAAAGAAAAAAGGAAATAGTCTTTGTCCTCAAGAACATTCTACTTATATTGTATTCTACTAATATTCTATTTATTTCATGGAAGGGGAAAGTATAATGCAAACTATAAATAAATGAATGAAGGAATGAAAAAGGTGCTTATTAAGTACTTAGAACAGGTTCTCAACTTGTGGATCGCAACCCCTTTGGGGGGTGAATGACCCTTTCACAGGGGTCACAGGGGTCTCCTAAGACCATCGGAAAACACATATTTCTGACGGTCTTAGGAGCCAAGACACCACTCCTCTATCTGTCTCCAGGCAGGGCCGCCCACATGCAGGTACGCCCATATATGAGTATTAAAGGGTCGCGGCATTAGGAAGGTTGAGAACCACTGACTTAGAATGCACCAGGCATTGTTCTAAACTCTAAGGTTACAAATATAAAAGGCAGTGCCTGAACTCAGAAAGCTTGCATTCTGATAGAGGAAGACAAACATATATAAAGGAATGATGGTCTGGGAAGTCACAGATGTTGAGAGTGACACAATAGGTCAGTGATTTGACATGTCCTTTCTAGAAGCAATGGGAGTGTTGATTTGATCAGGTCTCAAAGCAGCAACAGGGAAGGGCAGTTTCTTTGCCATGGCAGGATGAATCACTACAGTGAAGATACATGATCGGATCTGGGTCTGACTGTTTATAATTGGCTCTCACGCATGACGATATTGTGGATCCAGATCAGGAGTTCTGGTTCGGAGGTTTGGAGGGTGTAGCCACAACCTTTGCTGCCATTACAGCAGCATCAGTAGCAGCCACTTTAATAGTACAGTTTTAGGAAAGAGGAAACCAGAGTGAGCAAGCCTGGTAAGGTCTGGGGACAGCTAGATATAGTGAGCTCACTAATCTCACCAATTAGGACAGCATGGTATGGAGAGATAAGGGCAAAGCAGAGATGAGGCAAAGAAATACAGCAATATTTGAGGACAGAGAGAGCAATAATGGCTAGGATCAAGGGGGTGGAATATTAGAGTGGGAAGAGGCCTGGACTCAGACAGAGGGGAGACCTAGATTTGAATCCCTACTCAACACTTACTAGCTATTGGGACCACTGGTAAATAACTCAATTTATCTGAATCTGTTTCCTTTTCTGAAAAGTAAGGACAATAATATTAGTTCCATTTATATAGTTCACATTTTCCTCACAACAACCCTGTAAGGTAGGCACTGCTTATTTCATAGATGAGGAGATTAAAGTACGAAAGGTGAACCGATTTGCTGAAAGTATATGAAGCCCTAATTGAATCAAGATCCTCAGGCTCCAAATCCAGCATTCTCTCCACATTGCCTCTTAAATTGACAAACACTACAAACAATTTCTTTTATTCTTTTGTAGGTTGTCTAACTTAAGAAAATGGTGGAGACAATGACAGTAATGCAAATTAAACTTTAAAATGTGTTGGGGGTACTTTCCCCCCTTAAAGAGCCAGTTGTTAAACATTTATCAGCACATACCTGCTTGCCTCTCTAATATTCTATTGATTCTGACTTCTCAGAACCAGAGGGATGAGCCTGTGGAGGATACTTGGGTTCCTATCTATAGAAATCCCACAGAGCATTGTAATCAACCAAAAGCGTTGAAGAATTGAAATGAATTCATCTAAAGTATTTCACTAGCTGCCCTTATCTGTAGCTAAATTGCTAATCTTGCTTAAACCAGTCAAATTCTGAGCCAGCTAATCTCCAGTGTTTTGTGTAGCCAGATCACTACTCCTTTTATTTCTGGCCCAGTAGGTATCCTTGCATACGTGGGGATCATTCGCAACTTTGTAGCATCATATTAGTAAGGACCTCTTCAGGGTATGGTAGATGTCATTGGACAGTTCTGGAGAACCAAAGCCATTCCAAATATTTTGGGAAGGAATAGTATGTTACAATTCCAAGCCTAATTCAAGTGAATAATTGTTACCAAAAGCAGAGCCACTTTGCATACATACTTGCATGGAGGTATGATGTACCTGGGAAGGGGTAAAATGGGGAGGGAATTTGGAGTCTAAGGATCTGGGGTCAGAGTCTGGCTCTGTGTGACCTTAGAGGAGTCATTTAAGCCCCCTCATCCTCAGTTTTCTTATTTGTAAAATGAAAAGATTGCACTAGATGACATATGAGATGTCTTCTAGCTCTAAATCTGTGCCGCTCTGTATAGAGAAACACTGGGAGTACAAATGGGATTCTGGGATCCTTTAATGAAAAAATCTTGTCCATAAAGAACTAAATGAACTAATGCATAATTACCTAAGCAGAACCAGGGAGAAAATACATTCACATAAGGACTACATGAAGTAGACTAAACAAACAAATAATGACAAAGGTGAATGTTGCACAATTATAATGAATAATTGGCCCTGGAGATGAGGAAACGTTCCTCCCTTATTTCATTAGAGAGGCAGGTGACTATGGATAGAATAGTGTATTAATCACTGGCTTTTCATGGATGTGTCAATTGATTTTACTTAATTGGTTTTGCCCTTTGTTTCAAGAAAAGGCTCCCAGGAGTAGGGAGGTGGTAGAAGGGGGAGGAAGAGGAAAATATCTGGAAATGACTATGATGTGGAAAAAAAAAGGCATCAGTACAACCTCCCTCCTAGTCCCCTGCCCCAGACTTATGATCAAAAGATCTGAATTCAAAACCTCCCTCTACTGTTTACTATCTATACAACTGTGGGCATGTTATTTCATCTCTCTTGATTTTAGATTCCTTGTCTATCAAATGAAGGAGCCAGACAAAGTTGCTGTTGGACAGAGTGAGCTCTGAGGTTCCTTTCAGCTCTAATGCTCTTGCCTGTATAGAGAGAGATTTGGGAATATCAATGAGAACCTGACTGAACTCCTCGCAAGCAGAGTCCATAGAGTGACTGCTGTATTTATAGCAATGGGTTTAAATTGTGATGCTTTACTTTCTACCCACGTGATCGTGAGCAAGACACTTTATCATTCTGGACCTCAGTTTCTTCTCCTGTATAATCCGTGAAAGTATGGTATGATCTCTGGAGCTCCATCTGATTCTCATCCCATGATCCTATAATCTGTTCAAACTGTTTTATTCAAAAGTAAATTCAAAGACCCGCCGTTCGTAATTATAAGTGATAGGGACTGATCTGTGATGTCCTTGGCACAGGGAATATCTCCTCAGTGAAAAAACTCCCTCTGTCCCTGCAGACCGGTGTCTTTTCTGTACCAAAGTTTTTGATGACTGTTGAGAACTCTGAGAGATTATGTACCTTGCCCAGGTCACACAAACCAGCATAAGTCAGAGGCAAGACTTGAGAATCCAGAGTGCTCTCATTCTGAGCTTTCAATCAGCTCTACTACCCTGTCACTCAGTTACGAATTATAAAGATGCTAATCATACATGAGCTTTCCTAACATGCAGGTGCTTATGCCCTTGTTTATTCCTTAGCACTAAGTCCTTTCCCCTGTGATTGTGCTACACATGGAAGGTGGTAGTGAAATCAATTCAACATCTTAGGGAGACTCCTAGTGCCATTTTCCTGTTAGTAATAAGAGGATTTTTTAAAAATTCCTGTGATGCCTTACTCATTTAAGGACTCAAAAACACTTGGCTAGCTATAGATCAGCTTACTTCACTTTCCTAAAAATACCCCAGAGTAACACATTTGGAGAAGGTGTGATCCAGCCACCCACTGCCATATGTCTCTAGCTCTTATTCCTGTCTCCACACAGTTTCTACATAAACTCAGATCTCCTTCTCTGTCTCTATCTCTGTCTCTTGTCTCTGTCTCTGATTCATTCTCTCCCTCTCCCTCTCCTCACCTTCTCTCTCTTTCTCTCTCTCTCCCTCCCTCTTCCCCCACGCCCCCCCCATGTTCTCCCCTCTCCTTTTCCTTCTTCCCCACTTCCTGTGAAAAAATAACTGCCTTTGGAGTCAGAGTTCCTGGGTTCAAATCCAAACTCTGACACTTGTTACCTGTGTGAACATGGTAAGTTCATGGACCCCAGTTTCCTCAATTGTAAAGTGAGGGAGTTGGAGTTCAGTAAATGGCCTCTGGGCTCCCTTTCAATTAATATAACAAAAACATATTCTATGTCTACTATGTGCAAAGAATTATTCTTGCTGTAGAGGGAAATTCAAGGTTTAGACTAGATGCAACCTCCTCTCTAGGAGTTAACTATCTATTGAAGGAATAAGACAGAATAAATGAATGAATGAAATGGAAAAACATTTATTAAGTGCTTACCATGTCCAAAGCTCTGTGCTAAATGCTAGAGATACAAAGAGAGAAATAAGACAGTGCCTGCTTTGAAGACAATCACGTTCTAGGGGAAGGTAACCCATTTAGAAGGTTTTAGCTGTTAAGTCAAATGGCAAGGCCCAGTGGTGGTCCTCAGGGCATAGCAGCAAGGCATTTGATAATGCATCTTCTTTTTCTGTCATTTCCATTAACAAAACTATATTTCTTTCTCACATTGAATCATTTGATAATGCCAAGGACTCAGACAGTAAGAAGTTTGTTTTCTGGGACTTTAGCAGCTATGGTTGCTGGGGAAATGGGGGCTTTATCCCTTGCAAGGAAGAAACTGGCAGTTCTCATGTCTTTAGGGGCTGCTTTCTTGGGTAAGGGACATGGAAACAGGCTAGAATCAGGATCTGTCAGGGTTTTTGGGCTTAACTGCCCATGAATTGCAATTGGTAGGCTATTGGCATTGGTGATGTAGCGGCAGGGATGGCAGGCCCTATGGGGAATGCTCCCATGGATGATGAGAGTACCTTTATAACTGCTTGTCCCAAGACCATTTCTATTTGAACCCTATCAATTATTAAATGAGAAGTATGAAAGTAGTAATACTACCATTACTAACAGCAGTGTTTTAAGCCTTACAGAGTCCTTTATATACATTAATCTGACATGTAGAAGCACAGATAAGTAAAATACACATTATTATATGAGTGTATTAGAAAATTGCCAAACAATGCTCTATGAGAGGCCTGAGGGAGAAGGTAGTGAAAACAATAAGCCATTTATATCAAGTTTACAAGATTCTTTCTTTCTGACAATCCTGTTAGGGAGATAATGCAATGATTGTTACCATCCCTATATTATGGATGGGGGAACTATGTATGATTCAGTGAGGCTGTGACTTGTGCAAGGTCACACAGCTGAGGTAGATTCTCAGTACTATCTGAGGGTGGAGAAGAGGCTGGCTAATATCAGCATCTACAGTGGAAAAAAAAGTGAAGAAGGATGAGCTAATTATAATGTTGTTGTAGCTGTATTATTTTTATCCTTTCCAGAAATGACAAGAAGGCTAGACTTGGTTTTTTGCTTGGATGTTAATCTGGTCCAAATCATCCATCTCTTTATCTCTTAGACCCTGGGAATGAGTTTTGTGAGGGAAGTATACTTGGGGTTTTTCATCATAGGATTCTAGATTTGGAAGGGACCCTAGGAGGCCATGTAGTTTAACCCTCTTGTCATGAAGATGAGGAAATGTAGGTCCTAAAATCTTAAATTTTCCAGAGTCAGAGGCAGGAGAAAGGTATCAGATGCAGAATGTAAACCTGTGCTCATACTCTAAATATGGCATTCTTTGCAATGTATCTTTACTGTACCTATTCACTCAACTATCCATGTTGCTTCATAGCTTAGATGTGCTGAATTATCTTGGCCTGTAAGACACAAAGTGAGCAAAAAGGAAAAAGAAACATATTCAGAGTCAGTCTTACTTGAATGCAAACTTAGCATATGGGGGATATGGTGTCAAGGACTAACCACTATCTCCTCTCAACCTTTTCCCCTCTATACCTCTTCTCTAGATCATATAGGCCTGTTGATCCTAGGAGGTCTTGAACTCAGGTAATTAATTGCCTGTAGTGCAGGCTTCAACCTTGAATATTTGTACTAGTTGGTTCTGCAGAAATTAATGTAATGAGACTTGTCTTAATAATATATCACACAAGTAGCCTTCCTCATTGAGTTCATATACCCCTGGGGACTCAGACAAGATTATTATTGTTGTTCAGTCATGTCCAAATTTCTGTGACCCCATTTGGGTTTTCTTGGCAAAAATAAAATAAAAAATAAAAAATAAATAAAAAATTGGAATAGTTTGCCATTTCATTCTCCAGCTCCTTTTATGGATATGAAAACTGAGGCAAACAGGGTGAAGTGACTGAGGTTGGATTTGAACTCAGGTTCTTGACTCTGGGCCCCATGTTCTATCTACTACATTACTTAGATAGCCCCTTCAGAAACCTGGGGGTCATCCACAAACTGCAGAAAGAGCAAGAATTCGCACATTAGGAATATACAGGACAAGGTACCAGAAAAGCCTTAAGGAGGGTGCCAGATATATGAATTCTGCAAGGTGAAGGCAATTCAGCACTTACTGCACAAACTCTGAAAGAAATCGTTAATCTGGGGAACTAGAAACCTTGGAGACAGTAACCAGGAATAAAGAAACTTGCTGTAGGTTATTTATAGTACCCTGGCAACATAAACACCAGCCCCTGCCTTTGATAAGCTGAGCTGTCCTTGGTGCCCTTTGGACAGGTGGTCGCACTAGCCACTGGGCATCATTTTTCCATGTCTGGGAACTCCTAGGAAATGAAGAAGTGAAAGCTGCATGCAGCACTCCTCCATTCTGATTTTCACCCTGGATGCATAGACAGGGAAGAAAAAAATGGATGTAAATCTTTAGCTACAAGCAAAGGGCTTTAAAAGACAGCATCATGGAGGGTCCAAGGAGTGACAGCATCAGGGCTAGCTGCCTAAGGGAGCGGGTCCTACTATGTAGCTCTCTCACGTATTTGGTATTTTTCCACAACAAATAGAAATGGAGACCTTGTTCGCTTTGGAGCACACAGCCGGGAGCATCAAGGGCACATCAGCCTGTGAGGAGCCAAAGCAAACAAGGAGGGGTGGAGGAAGGACTTTCAAGTTTTCACAAGCTGTGACCTCCCAGGAGAGGTTTCAAGATGGTTAATATTCACCAGGTACCCAGGAAATCAATTGCTGTATGAGAGAAGGAAGTCCAGGGGCACCGGGTCATCAAACATGACACATCCCCTGGAGGTCCATGAGGGAATTCTACTGTACAAATGGCAGAAATGCTTGCAAATCCAGCCCAGATCAAGGTGGCAGGCCCTAAGAGAAGTGCACTGGAAACTGTTGAAGGACGGAGAGCTTTTCTCCTATAGGCAGAATATCACTGAAGAAAAACCTTCACTTGGTCAGAGGGTTTTTTCTCCTCTCCTCTTTGACTGAAGAGTTCAGAATGATGTATGTGTGTTACCTGCTCACTATGGTGGTATGGGTAGTAGAAAGAGAAGTGGATCTGGGGGCACTCTGCCTGTTAGACTCTATTGATATGTTAGTTAGTTTTGCTGATCTGCTTTTCATTCTTTCATTTTTCCCCCCTCTTTGTTAAAAGGGATGGTTTGCTGGATAGGGGAAGGAAGAGGGATATATTTAAAATGAAGCACTGTGGTTAAGCAGAAAGAGAACTGGTCAGAGGACCTCGATTGAATTCTCACTCTTTCTGTTGACTACTTTTATGGTCTTAAGCAGTCACTTAGTCACCATTGGCCTCAATTTCGACATCTGTAAAATGAAGGCATTTCGGAGAGATAACTTCTGAGGTTTCTTCCAACTCTGAATTTATGTAAAAACAAAAGTTATCAAATTTTTTTATTTAAAAGCACCATATTTGGAGTCATAAGTTGGGTTCAGATCTTGGCTCTGCTTTTTATTATTTGTATGACTTTAAGAATGTGACTTCAGATTTTTCACCTATAAAATGAGGACCTTGTATTCCTGGCATCTAGCGTGGTGCTCAACATATTCTAGGTATTTAATAATTGCCTGCTTGCTTGATTGGCTGATAGATGATAAGCAGGGTTCCTTTCAGCACTAAATCTGTGATCCCTGGATCCCTTTTATAAAAGACATGATGGAATCTTAGGTCTTCCTGAACTCCCTGCTGAAAGGTTATGTCCCAGGGCACTCATAACCTCTTATAAGGTGTCTCACTTTCTCAGGAGGCAGGGACATTTAGTTTAGAGTACTCAATCAGATACTTTACCCCAGATGTCCTGTGTCAAGACAAATTTTGGCCTCTCCAGAAAGAAGCCTGAATATAAACTCAACCAGGTACAGATGAGTAGATTGGGGTGCAGTTCAGCACCTTCTTTCAGTTGCTTGGAGCATTAGGGGTTGTGACTTGGCCAGAGTTAAAAAAAAAAAAACCCAACAAACAAACAACCAAACAAAACTGAAATTGAACCCAGTCTTTCTGACTGAGGCCAGCAGTCCTCTATATATTATTCCCTTTTATATCCACTATCTATTATTATCCATTATATATATCCACTATATATATCCACTATATATTATTCCCTTTTATTAAAATAAATACAAGGTGATTTGAGTGAGTACTAGTATTGGGGGAAATTATGAAAAGGTTTTGTGTGTAAAATGGAGTATGACCTAAGTCTTGAAGGAAATTTGGTATTATAAGAGGCAGAGGTCAGTAGGGAATGAATGTATTGCAGGCATGGGGGTGGGTCAGTGGGCAGCCTGTGCAAAGGCAATGTATACATAAAATGAAATGTGGTATATGAGGATCAGTAAGAAGGCCAGTTTGGCTGGATTCTCACACACTAGAATATGGGAAGAGTGATTTAGTCTAATAAAGTAGAAAAGGGAGGTTGGAGTCAGATTGTAAAGGACTTTAACTACAGCTGAGTCTGTACTGGATCCTGGAGACAAAAGACAACCATTAGAGTATATATTGAGTATGGTCAGATCTGGACTTTGGGGAAATCATTTTGGCAGCTGTGGGTAGAATGTATTGTAGTGGGGCTACGTGATGTAAGTTCTTACAATATTCTAGGTCAGAGGTGATGAGGGACTGAACTAAGATGATATCTGTATGGGAGGAGAAAAGAGGATGAATTTGAAAGATGTTGGAGAGGCTGAAAAAACAAAATTTGGTAATTGGTAGGATAGACTGCATCCTCTTCTAGGAGACAGCCCTTCAAATACATAAGGCATAACTTACATGTTCTTCCTAAATATTCTTTTCTTCAAGCTAAAAGTCACAGTTCTTTCAGATAGTCCTTAAGTGGCATTGCATACTGAAGTCTTTCTCTATCCTGGATGCCCTCCTCTAAATGTTTTCTGCCTCATTAAAGCCCTCCATTAATAAACGAAATAAGGTTAGTATGATGTGACCTGTTCTCAACAAGGCCATGACAGCTCTTTGGAATCACCACCTCTTTTTCTAAGTGTTCACTATTTCCTTAACAATACAGTCTAGAATTTTGCCAGGAATCAAAGTTAAACTCACTATGGCATCCAGAACCAAGGACACTATTACTTTCAATTTCCAGAAGTTATGTTTTTCTTAATGCTGCCTAAGATTGCATTCTTTTTGGTTGCCATACTATACTCTTAAAATATATTGAGCCTGTAGTCCACTAAAGCCCATAGATATTTTTAGATGACCTGTTGTCCTCACATGCTTCCTCCACCTTGCACTTGTTTAAGTGATTTTTTGACCCCATGTGTAAAATTTTATATTTATCCCTATTAAATTTCATCTTATTCAATTTAACCCATTGATGTAGATTGTCAAAATCCATTTGAATCCTTGCCCTGTCATCCAGTGTTTTAGCTATCTCCTTTAGTCATGAAAGTTTTGTGAGCATTCCCTTTATGCCTTTATCTGTATCATCAATAAAACTGTTCATTAGCACAAGGCCAAGCATAGATCCCTGAGGTATTCCAATGGAGATCAAATTGACATCCAACTATTAATTACTACTCTTTGGGCCTGAACATTCGATGGATTTTTTATGCATCTAAATATATTGTCATCTATTCCCTAAGACTCTGTATTTTCTATGACAAGAGCATGAAATTTTTTATCATATACCTTGTTAAAAATCTAGGTAAATTCTATCTATAGCATTTCCCTAATTACAACTTAGTATTGTTGATTTGTCCTTCATTCTTTTTTTGTTCTTGTTTTTTGCTTTTTTTTGGAGGGGGGAAAGCAGGGCAGTTGGGGTTAAGTGACTTGCCCAAGGTCATGTGGCTGGCAAGTGTTAAGTGTCTGAGGTCAAATTTGAACTCAGGTCCTCCTGACTCCAGAGCTGGTGCTCTATTCACTTCACCATCTAGCCACCTCCTGTCCTTCATTCTTCAAGAAGACCATGATGTCTGGAAGCTGATGCCTTGAATTACAAGGAAATTGGATTTAAGTGAGTGAGGGCTGTGCAAAGTCACCAGCCTCACTTCTTCTCCAGAGCCATCTGGGTCCTGTGGAAAGATAGGTCAGGACAGCTGGAGATGGCCCAGAATGTAATGGGAGACCTTGAACTTTTTAAGCTAAGATCATTCCCGGATCTCAGCTTGATTGCAGCAACACTCATTCAGTGATTGGGCTTGGTAAGAAATGAGACAAAGAACCACCTCTTTGACCTAGTTTAAAAACAATCAATCTGGGAGGGGAAGACTCTGAGGATTTCTGATCAAAACAGACACAATTGCTACTTACATTCACTCTGATCCATTAAATGGGGCTTCGGTAGGGACATATTGTTGGTCAATCCATGAGAGGCAGAGTGAATTGGTTTTAAGGCATGGTCCTTAAGAAAGAAATCTAGCTCATAAACTTTAAGATATCTTGTGAGTTTTCACCCATCAAAATTTACATTCCTTTGGACAGAGCACCCACAGTAAGGGGATGATACACCATGTGGACAGAGAGAGAGGAAGGAGGGAAAGGAAAGGAAGGGAGAGAAGAGGAGCTGCTTTGCCCAAGTGAGACTGGCCATTTTAGTCCTCAGTGGGGTTGTTTGTCCTTTGTTCTCAAAGAGGACCATTACATCAGAAAGGTGATACCTTAACTTGCAAGTGAATCACATTTGTGAGCGAAGGCTGTGAAAGTCATTAGCCTCACTTTTTGAACCATGTGGGTTCAGTGGTGAGATGTAGATCAGAATGTACAGAGATGACCCGACACCTGTTCTCAATAAGGCCATGCTGCCTCTTAGTAATCACTACCTCTTTTTCTTTTTTTTTCTTTTCTTTTTAAAATTTTTTGTCTTTATTAATTTACTTTTAGTTTACAAGATTCAGTTCCAAAATCCCTTGAGTTTCAAATTATCTTCCCCTCCTTCTCCTCCCTGCCCCCATCCCCCATGGCAGCATGTAATCAAGTATAGGATCTGCAAATACTTTCACATTAGACATTAGTCAGGTTATAAAGAAAGATTGTAATGGATGGAATGAACAGTGGGAAAGAGGAAACAAAACCCAACAAGAAAAAAGAAAGAGAGCAGGTAGTTTGCTTCAATCTGCATTCAAACTCTGCTCTTTCTAGTTCTTTCTCTGAATGTAGACATCTCTCTCCATCATGAGTCTTTTGGAGTTGTCTTATAACCCTGCATTGCTGAGAAGAGTCCAGTCTATCAAAGTTGGTTGTCACACATAGGCTGTGTCTGTGATTGTGTACAGATTTCTCCTGGTTCTGCTCTTTTCACTCAGCATCAGTTCATATAAGCCTCTCCAGGTAAGTATGAAGCCCATCTGCTCCTCATTTCTTATAGCACAATAGTATTCCATTACATTCATATACTACAACTTGTTTAGCAATTCCCCAATTGATGGGCATTTCCTTAATTTCCAATTCTTTGCCACTACCTCTTTTTCCAGATTTTCACTATTTCCTTTAATAAGTCTACAATTTTTTTTTTTGCCAGAAATCAAAGTTAAATTCGGTAGCCTATAGCTGGAAGATTCCTTTCTTTTCCCTTTTTAGAAAATCAAGATTTTCCCCCCCCTCCAATCCTTCAGTTCCATTCTGATTTTCTATGACTCTTCAGAGACAGGATCCTGACAATGTTTCAGTAGTTACATTGTCCTAGTCCATGGCCTGGGTCATAACATCAATTCTTATTGATGGATTAATTGTCAGTTCTTTCAGTACTTAAAGCTAGTATTATTATTTATTAGGTGACTATCCAAATCTCAACTTTGACTTCACAGGAGACAGTATTAGTTTTAGGCTTTTCAGGATTTGGTGGGGTGGTAGGCTAATGTGTGTTTTCAGTTAGAGTTACAATTAGGAAAGAAAGATTCCAACTCTTCTTTCAGGTGGTTTATGCTGGGCATTTTAGGGGTAAGGGAGTACATGAAAAAGCAATGCAGAAGGGCACATTATCCTATGGGGCTCTGGCAGTAGCATCCAAGTCCAAAAACAAAACTATCAAAGGGAACCCCAAGATACTCACCATTAATTCCCTGACCATTCATTCTAGGGACATTTTTATCACAGTAGAACTGACTTTATGCTTAAAGATTCTAAGCATGTATTAGATATGAATGGGAGTCAACTAAAGATTTCCTTTGGCTATCTACTTCCTTCTTTACTTTTCTGTAAATGTGTCCTTGAATTCATCATGTCTCAACAAACCTGGGGGAGACATGGCGAGGGTGGCATTGCTAAAAACATCATCAAGAGCTACCAAGCCCAGAAATCCATAAATCTTGCTGGTGTCATAGGGATGATTCTTATGGCAAAGGGCCATTCATACCATCATTTCCATCTTCTTTAATGCTAATTACTTTTTTTCACGTCAACATAAAAATCATCTTAAATGTCCTCATTAAAGTTGATGCGATTTCTGACCATAGACTCATCATCTCTGTCTAGAGAGACTTTCAGGGAGAAAATGTTCTGTGAGCTCTGGCTGCAATTTTCAGTGATTTAGAATATCAAGTTTGTATGATTTTTAATCATTAAAGGCAATGTAAAAACATATTTTATACACAATCTTTTATCTTACATTTATTTTTATATTTCTCTATAACAATTTATTGCGACACATATATCACCATTACTTGAGACATTTATAGCTCCATTAAAATTCAATGCCACCATAAATTTGGGCTCTTTAAAGTGTTGACATTTGTAACAGCTTCCACAAGGACATATTTTATATTGAAAGTGAAACTTGGAGAAGAAACTTTTGTTAGGGAAAAAAATAACATGGAGTGAACTGGAGGAGAATAAGTTTTCTCATATCTGAAATGACTAATACCACATTAAGGGACTAGATGATTGCTGAACACAGACTGTGCTGTTTTGTGGTATTTAAGGATTAGCAGAGTCATATGATAATGCTATCATTGACTAGAAACATTCAGCACTGTACAATTCTTTTTACTGAGGAGAGCTGAGAGAATTTCAGGAAAGAGGAGAAATGTTTAAATCACAATTTTATCATTTTATTTCTGCCTAGAGAAAGGTTTTCGAAATCTAGGACTCTATGGAGTTTAGGGCATGATCTGATCAGAGCTTTTTCTGCTGGCTTTTCCCAAGTATGGGGGTTTTTACCCAGAAATCAACTGATGCGCTTCATTTTATTCAATGAACAAGTATTTACTGATTGTCTCTTTTGTGTTCAGTACTTTCTGGATATTTTGGTGGATATGAAAGACAAGGAAGATGTTGATCAGTGAGCTGATCAACTAGCTCCTCATGAACCCATTTGACAAAGATACTGGAGCGGTTTGCCTTTTCCTTCTCCAGCTCATTTTATACATGAGGAAACTGAGGCAAACAGGGTTAAGTGACTTCCTCAAGGTCATTCAGCTAATAAGTGTCGGGGTAAGATTTGAATTCACAAAAGATAAGTCTTTCTGATTCCAGGCCTGATGCACTATCCACTGTGCCACCTATCTATCCCAAAGAAGATAAAGGAATTCAGAAAAGGAGAGGTAAAAAGGGCAGCAGTGGTCAGAATGATATGGTAGAAAGCATAATGGCTTTGGAGTCAGAGAGCCTGAGTTCAAATTCTCCTCCTCCTCACTACCTGTGTTACCTCTAGTAGAGTCACTTAACAACCTTAGATCTCAGTTTCTGTATTTATAAAATTGTGAGGATATATAAAATGACCTCCAGTGTATGATCCTTTCATCCTGTAATTCATGGAGAATACAGGATTTGAGCTGAACCTTGGTGGAGAAATTTTGAATAGGAGGAGAAGAAACAGGGCTAAGCTTCCTGGAAAAGAGAGCAATCTATTTTTCAAAGGCATGATTGAATTGTCACCGTACTACCCATTTCATGTCCAGATCAATCAGGACTGAATACAATCTGGAAAAATAATTTAGAGAAATGAATAGTTGAGGGAGCTATCTCAGGCCCCTTGATGTATTTCCAAATAGTAGATTATAATATTTCCTTGTCATAAGTGTGTCCCAAAAGTCTTAGTGCCTCTTTGAAGTCATAAAACTGTACTAAAACTTTTGGGACATACTTATAATATTTCATGCCAAAAGTAAACCTTGTGCTCCTTTTCCTGGATTCTGTCATGGAGAAAGGGACTAAAATAGCCCTACTTGGTTATCAAGATGCTGATAATATATACTATTCATATATCCATCTACCCATACATTCATAGAATCTTAAGAATTGGAAGAGATCTTTGAAGTTACCTAATCAAACTTCCCATTTAATTTAGGAATCCCCTCTAAAATGTCCCTGACAGATATAGTCTCTGTTCAAACATCTCCCGTAAAAAAAGAGCTTACTACTTCTTAACAAAATGTTCCATTTTGCCAGGATCTCATTTTCCAACTCTATTCCCCATGACTACCACAGTGTCTAGGCTTATATAATAGGTGTAGCAAGATTTATGGAATGTGGTTCTCATCTATACGTCTTCCCTTAGCCTCCTTTGGCTCATTCCCATTTTTAATCCTGAGCTCTAGAGTAATCCAGGAGATATGTTTCGGTATTTTCTTTCTAATTAATAAAATTGCAACCTTTTTCTCATTAATTACACAGTTGGCTCTAACCCTGGTCCCAGTTCATTAAATATTATTTATTGACTAAACTGGAGAAACCTCCTTTCCCAGTAATGGTTACTTTTATCTGTCTCTATATTAAATTCCTTAATCTCATATATGATGAAATAAATATTATAATTATCTGTGCTTGGTAAATGCTTGTTGATTGATTAATCGATTGGACAGCTTTCTTCAAAAGTTCTTCATTATGTTGAAACAAAATCAATCTTGTTATAATTTCCACCCATTGGTGCAAGTCTCGTTCTCTTATACAACACAAAAAAGATTTACAAATGCTTAATAAGTACCTACTATGTATCAGGCATTGTACTAAGTGCTTTGATAAAAAGAAATCTCTATCTCTGTCTCTGTATATGTATATATATGTATATACATGTTTATATCTCTGTATATCCATATGTATCTCTATGTCTGTCTGTCTGTCTCTCTCTCTCTCTATCTATCTATCTATCTATCTATCTATCTATCTGTCTATCTATCTATCCTACAGTCTCTGACCTCTAGGAACTCATAGTTTGGATGGAAAAATAGCAGAAATCAAATGATTACTATACTTCTTTCAAATGGTATAGGGTTGGGATGGCAGTGGCTGTGTGCACCAAGTTGGTGGGTAGTGATGATATAGAGAAGCAAAAAAACAAGAAATAGTATCAATAAATCATGTAAAAATACATAGACAAAAACAAAAACGTCTCAAGAAGGGAAGCAAACAATAGTGTAATTTTATTACTGCCATGTTAAATTTAATATATACCTTTTAGAAAGCAAATTGTACTTAACAGAATTGGACAGATCCATATACAATCCATCTGCTTTTTCACTCTTTGTGTAATGAAATAGTCGTGTTTGTTGGTGATTAAATTCACAATAGAAAGAAAATTTAAAAATGATAAGACATGTATACAAATAATTTTAATATGGACTATATTTGGTAAGTGTCCAGTGAGTGAACTTGGAGTTCTAAGGCAAGAAAGATCACTTCCATGTGGAAAGATGGGCAAAAGAGAGACACAAGGCATATGCCCCTGGGAGCTAGAACGAACAACGGAGGGATCTGGATAAACTAGAAGCTTCGATAATACAGCTGGATAAATGAAGTTGGCTGTACTCTGTATGGTTGTGGGTTGTACCCAAAAAGCCCTACTTCGGGTCCTGATCATGTGTAGAGTTGATCCTGGGTTCCCAAAGGTTATGATATATGAAGAATATTCTTTTCCAGGACCAAACCACAATGGCTTTGAACACTGACTTCTCATTGAATGGCCAATATGCCTGAAGTCAGGGACAACAGAGTAATACACAGAGATCCATCATGAAAGTATTGGTCACTAGAAGTAGTTAGGTGGTGCATTGGGTAGAGCTCTGGATCTGGAGTCAGGAAGACCTGAGTTCTACTCCAGCCTTAGACATCTACTAACTGTGTGACCCTGGGCAAGTCACTTCACCTCTGTGTGCCACAGTTTCATGATTTATAAAATGGGGATAATAGCACATATCTCACAGAGTTGTTGGAAGGATCAAGAGATAATATTTTTAAAGTGCTTAATATAGTTCCTGGCACACAGTAGGTATCTAATAAATGCTTGCTGCCCGCCTTCTTCCCTCCCTTTTTTCCTTCCTCCCTCCCTCCCTTCCTACTTCCTTCCTTCCTTCCTTCCTCCCTCCCTCCCTCTCTCCTTCCCAGCCATCCTTCCTTCCTTCCTTCCTTCCTTCCTTCCTTCCTTCCTTCCTTCCTTTTTTCCTTCCTTCCTCAGGTATGGAGGAGGTTTTGATCTGCATTGGTGAATACTAGATCCTTATTAGTATCCTGTAAGGGGATATATTATTTGAATCCTTATTTTATATTTTCATTAGGCTAGAACTAGTTATCATATTTTACATAATTATAACTTATAGTAGTGGGAATATGAATATATGTGATTCTTCATGGAATTCATTATTTGCACTAATCAGGACTTGATTGTACTGATATAATAACCAAATCCTGATAGATTGAAAAGGTGTGTGTGTGTATGTACATTGTGCATGTGTTTGTGTGTGTGTATGTGTGTTTCTTTTACATTTTTTTCGTCATGTTGAAAATTTGAACCTGGAATACAATAATCACAGAGTTCATCTTATATGATGTTGGTCATGTAATTTCCATTGGCTAATTAAAATTATCCTGAGTCAAAAGTCTATGAAATATTTTGGTTGGGGCACTTGGTAGTTGTAAGTGTGTTGTCTCCTCCTCCTCTTCTTCCTCCTCTTGCTCCCTTCTCCTCCTCCTTTTTCTGATTCCATTGATAGAGGAACCTTCACAGTGAGGAAATTCCTGCTATTAGATCACCTTTACAAAGCACTTTAAAGTTTGCAAAGACTTATACTTACATTATTCCATAAGCCCTACTACAATAACACCGCCTATGAAGTAGGTGCTATTATTTTTGTAGATCAGGAACCTGGAGCCAGGAAAAGTTAAGTGACTTGCCATAGGGTCACACAGCTGGTAAATGTTTGAGGAATGATTCAAAACTAGGTTTTCCTCAATCCAAGTTCAGTGTTTCTGAATAGCCTGTGCCAATGCAGTTTAGCCATTGATCTCTAATTTTTCATCTTAGAAAGTTGCCTGAGGACTTTGAGGTACCACATCTTACCAGTCAGATTGGCTAAGATGACAAAACAGGAAAATGACAAATGCTGGAGAGGATGTGGAAAAATTGAAAAACTAATGCATTGTTGGTGGAGTTGTGAATTGATGCAACCATTCTGGAGAGCAATCTGGAACTATGCCCAAAGGGCTATAAATAATCGCATACCCTTTGACCCAGTAATACCACTTTTGGGATTATTTCCAAAGAGATCACAGAAGTGAGAAAAGGACCCATATATACAAGGATATTTACAGCAGCTCTCTTTGTGGTGGCAAAAAAATGGAAATATAAGGGTTGCCCATCAATTGGGGAATGGCTGAACAAGTTGTGGTATATGCATATAATGGAATACTATTGTGCTATAAGATTGGGAAGGAGTTGGACTTCATAACTACCTGGAGAGGCTTATACAAATTGATGCTGAGTGAGAAGAGCAGAACCAGGAAAAATTTGTACACAATGACAGACACATCGCATGTGTGATGACCAACCTTGACGAATTGGACTCTTCTCAGCAACACACAGCTATAAGACAACTCTACAAGTCTCAGGATGGAAGGAGATATCTACATTCAGAGTAAGATCTAGAAAGACTAGAGTTTAAATGGAGACTGAAGCAATACATG
>CM053590.1:127043971-127062840 GCA_028646515.1 Pseudochirops corinnae
ACATATACATACATACACATATATACACATATACATACATACATATATACATACATATATACATACATACACACATATATATACATACACACATATACATACATACACACATACATACACATATATACACACATATACATGCACATATATACATACACACACATATACACACATATATACATACATACACACACATATATATACATACACATATATACATACATACACACATACACACACACACACATATACACACACCAGATAAACTGGAAGTAATGTCGGGGGAAAGCGTTAATACTAAGAAGACCTGGGAAAGGTTTCCTGAATGAAATGGAACTTTAGTCAAAACTTTAAGGAAGCCAGGGGAGGAGGAAGTCAGAAGCAGAATTGAGAAGCAAGAAAGTTGTAGGTGTGGGTGATAGTCAATGAAAAAATGTCTTTTAATTGAGTGTCTTACATGAGGAACACCAAGGAAGTCAATGTCTATGAATCAAAGAGTAAATGGAAGAGAATATGATGATCAGAAAGTCTCCCTTAGGCAGATGTTTGGGATAAACTGCTTTGGGGAAAGGGAGGATTTGGGGTAATCGTGAGCCACCGGAGAGAAGTAGTAGGTACTGCTACAAAATTTCACATCTTTCCCTAGCCTGGCACTGATCATGGAGCCACCCAGGAAATGGTTTTGAGTTAGTTTCAAATCCTGGATCTTTTCCAGATATCAAGGAATATCTGAAGTGCTACCCACATCCCTTATGATGCTGTGGACTCTCTGCCAGCCTTACTGCTTTGGACTGTTTTATTTTTTTCATTGAGAGAGATAGAGGGTCCACAGGGGAAAAACCAAAGAGGGCCCTCTGTTGGGATGTCAGGGAGTTTGATTAAAAATGTGTTGGCCTAAACACCACTGTTTTCCTTGCATTTGTTAAATGATGTCAGGTATCATTGGTGGTCTGGACAAACATTACTTATTGTGAATATTTTGTCTTCTTATGAATTTCCTTGTCCCTTTTCTACCTCAATCCTCCTTCTGCTCCCCTACTATGAAGAATCATAGTGGGTGTGCTAAAGTAATTATCCCAAGTCTTTTCCACCCTGTGACATGTTTTCATCTGGCTAGTACACTGCAAAATACTTCTGGGAGAGTAGTTGGCCACACTCATACTCCTTACTATTGGAATGATGGTCACTACTGATTTCATGCCCACTAACTACTCTCACTTGAGTCCATCCCTGAGCTGAGTTTCTTTTGGGAAAGGGCAGGACAGAAGCATGGAATGACAGAGGGTTCAGAGAATACATTGGTGGAATCAGTCCCCCGTCAGCCATGTAGACTAGAAGGGCCAGAACTGGGAGTATGTCACTTGCCACAAAGCATCATCTGGGAAACAGTGACTTAGGACATCCTCATCACTCAATGACTCTCTTGTCCTCATCCTTCCAACAGCAGACACCCTATTCATAATTATCCAGCATTAGTCTCCCTGAAGGCTACTGACTAGGATTTAGATGTTTTAAGTGTCACAGGGAGACAAGTCAACAATCTAAGCCATCAATGATCAAGTAGTCCATAAATATGTAAATATTGAACATCTCTATGTCAAGTACAGTATTCAGGGATGTTTTAAAGCCCTTTCTTTCATGGTATAGACTGTATTGGAAGTTGTCTTTGCTATTCTGTATCTTATAGTCTGAGGGTATTACCTTAGGACATTGAGGGACAAAATGACTAGCTTAGGGCCATATAGCCATTATGTTTCAGAGACATCACTTGAACCCATAACCTTCTTACTCCAGGGCCACCAAGCTAAGCTGCTACTATAAAGAATTTCATTCATTGTTCTTAATAGGTTATCTCAGTTCATTTCTGTAGGAACTCAGGAGCAACATATATCTATGTCTAAATTGATCTGCCTCTAGACAACCAACTACATAGGTATGAAAGAGTCTATGTCCTACCCCTGACACCCCACCCCCAAATTTCCTCCCTTATTAATACCAAAGAGCCTAAAATTTTATCACTAGAGTTTTATTTTGTTGTTATTGTTGCAGTTTTGATTATTAAGTATTAATTAATTAAGTGTATTCTTTAGGAGTTTCATCTTAAAACGCACATAAGGGGAAGGAGAAGGTGGAACACATTGATCCATCATCAACCAATAACATCTTAGTGTGAAATACTTTTTCAGGTTATTCTCTAGCATGCTACCTAGTAGAAAGCAGGTCCCTGAAGGGACTTGGGAAGAAAGGTGTTAGGGAGGAGAGAAGGAAAGATCCTGAGCATGAAGACTTGGCTTCCCTTCATCATTTTGCCCAAGGTCAGCTTACTCCTGTGAACTGATAATTGCTTTCCCAGTGATGATTCTTTTGGGTATCGAGGACCCTGCATATTTACAAAATACAATTTACATAGGGGAATCATAGTACATAGAAGGCCAACCTTGGAATATCTAGTTCTGGGACTTGACACATTTCTAAGATCCTAGGCAAGCCACAGTTTCTAAGTGCCTCCAGATAGTTCTCTAAGACTATAGATTACAGACAGTTTGCTGAACCAGGAACTCTTTTTTTTTGCTTTTTTTGAGGGGGGAGGGCAGGGCAATTGGGGTTAAGTGACTTGCCCAAGGTCACAGAGTAAGTGTCTGAGGCTGAATTTGAACTCAGGTCCTCCTGACTCCAGGGCTGTTGCTCTCTATTCACTGCACCAACTAGCCACCCCTCCAGGAAACTCTTACTACTGATGAAATCACAGTTCCTGACCAAAACAAAACCCACCATTAACTTATAATGAGTACAGAGATGGACCTGGAGTCAGGAAGACCTATGTTCAGATACAGATCAGACTCATACTACCTGTGCATACTACTTGTCTGTACCTAGACAAGTCATTCCTTCCTTATTTTCCTCATCAGTAAGGTATAAAGAATAACATAATTACACCTACCTTTCAGAGTTGTCCTGAGGCTCAAATGAGCTAATATATGTAAAGTGCTTTGCAAAACTTAAAATGCTGCATAAATGCTATTGTTATTGTCACTTCTAGATAATTATTTAACTTTAAAAAACATTTTTGCATTTATTAATTCATTTTTATCACTAAAATAACTTTGCAAGATAGGCAAGAGCAAGGAATTATTATTATTTCTTACTCTTACCTACCTTGCAAAATCATTTTAGAGATAAATAAATTAAGGCTTAGCCTTAGAGAGACTTTATGACTTTCTCAGAGGCTGAGTGAACATGTTAGAACTAGATTTGAACTGAGGTCTCCTGACTAATGTAGTCACTGAGGCAACCAAATAATTTTTTCCCTTTTTGCCAGTTCAGAAGGTCCTTTCTGAGAGGACATGGAGGGGCTTGTTTGTCTTCCACATTAAAATGTGAGTTCCTTGAGGGTAGAGATTACATTTTTTGCCTTTCTTTGTATCTCAAGCACTTAGCACAGTGCCTGAAACATAATAAGCATTTAAAAAAAGCTTTTTGAGTAACCAGTAAGTAACTTTTACATCTCAGTCCCATGGTGCTTTGCTAGTGCAGGCTGGCCCAGGGGGCATCCTTCCACCCTTCCCAGGAAGTGTGTGTGTGTGTGTGTGTGTATGTGTGTGTGTGTGTGTGTGTGTGTGTGTGTGTGTGTGTGTGTGTGTGTGTATTAACATTTCCCAAATGACTGGACTCATCTCTTTCCTTGAATTCCCAGTTTCCTGTCTTGGAAACTATAATAAAGACAAATTTGAGAAGTAATGAATGAGGGATCAATCCTTGTAGAGCAATGAAATTTGTTGTGGCTTAACTAATCTGGTACCATTTATGCATGCTGCCTGCCTTCCCCACCATTGGATGACTAATTGATAACTAATTTCCTCAATTTGTAGTTCATTACTTATTTTAACAGAGAAGCTTATACCTAACTCTATGAATCAAAAAGGCTCCATGAAATCAATGAAGATATTACTTGCCCAGACTTTTGACAAATCATTTACCCGTTTTCAGGGTCTATAAGGACAATGGACATCTTTTGATGTGCTCTGCCTAAGGAAGATCAAGAGCCTCTTGGTGGGGGATTGAAAGTGTGTGAGAGAAATCACAGGGCCATAAACAGAGAGCTGGAAAGAACATAGATGTAGAAAGGATCTCACCTATTCCAGTCCCCTCACTTCATAGGTGAAGAAACTTAGGCTCATGGAATTATAAGAGTTGCTGAGGGTGACACAAGTAGTAAGCAGTGAGGTAGGGGAGAAGGGAGTATTTGAATCCAGGACCTCTGGTTCTAGGAACAGTGGTCTTTCCATTGACTCATGCTGCTTCCCCCTTAAGAAAACTGAAGCCCAAGGAGAATCAATGACTTGTCCAAGATCACAGAAGTAGCAAGTGCCCTAGGTCCTGGTAACCTCAGTTCTTGCCTTCACCCTCCCTCTCTGTCCAGGCCATTTATTTCATAGGTGAGCAAGGAACCCACCTTTGACTCAGCCATGTATTTCTAGGCATACCTCTAGACTAGAGTGGTACAGTGGAAAGAACACTGCCTATGGAGTCAGAGGACCTGAGTTCAAATCCTCCTTTGGATATTTACTATCTAAGTGACCTTAAACAAGTCATTCATCTCCTTTGACTTCTGTTTCCTCATTGTAAAATGAAAGGATTGAGTTAGATGACCACTGAATTCCCTTCAAGCTCTGTACCTTTGATCCTATGATCTGGGGTCCAAAGGGAATATACGGAGGACTTGATAAACTCAAGATGTTTTTCCAAGCTTCCAGCAACAAGAAGAACAAGCACTTAGTAGCGCCAGGGCTCATCTATACCTATTTCTGATGCCGTCTGCCCTGCCATTTACGCTGATAGCAGGGCAGAGGGCAGCTGTTACACAGAAATAGGACAGTTTCCAGTAATTATGGCTTTTGAAAAATATGCCGGTCAATGGCTTCTTAACAAGTGACGCTATTAATCCCGAGTGTTCTCGATTCTTTATTTTGTTTGGGGAAAGAAGTCAGAGGCAATATTGTGTTATTTATCCCTGGAATAATGTTGCCATAGTAACCTCTCTACCTTATAACAACAGCAGTGAAGTCACTGAAGCAAGGAAGCATGGAAGCCTTTTTAATAACTGGGAGCGTGGGTACCAAGGTTGGTAATGGAGAGCACCTTTGTTGGGGGGCCACAGCATTTAACCTCAAAGTATGATGTGTGGGGCCTGTCTCTGAGGACAGCATGGCTTTGTGATGTCCAAAGCAAACCATTTGTATTAAGTTGCTTTGCTATTAGCATTGTTTCACATGACACTCTCTTAGAATGCAAGAATGTAGGGTTGCCATGGAAACCAAAAAAATGTACAAATTAAGACCCAGAATAGGAAAGCTTCTACTGTTGCAATTCTGTTGATCATTATTAAAGAAATTATGTAGTGCAACTACAGGTATTGAATGTCAAAAAAAAGAAAAGCGGGGGAGATACATTTAACATCTTAATCTGGTGAATAATTCTTCCTTTCTCAACCTAGCAGCATGGCAGAGGAGACAGAATACTGGATTTGGTTTTAAATGACCTTGACTTAAATCCCACTTTTCACTTACTGTCTGTATGGCCTTGGGCAAGTCTCTGGGCTTGAGTTTCCTCATCTTGAAAATGAAGAGTGTGGACTAAATATCACCCAAGGTCTGTTGTAGTGCTAAATCTTTGGTGCTGTGAAATTACTCAGTGCTGGTGAAGGGTTATCAATACCTACCCTTGAAGATGATATGTATAGCCACAGATGACCTTGGACTATCAGCCTTTGTGGATTTATAAAATTGTTATAGCAACCAGATAAGGTTCTTTAAGAGAATATTAGTTAGGAGAAGGGACATGGTGGGATTGAGAAGGTATAATAACTAACCATCCCTCCCCAAGGCTAATCATTTTACCTGAGGCCTTGATCTTATTTCTTCCTAAATTTTCCAGTACCTTGATTCAATAACCATCCCCACTTTCCCCTCCATCTTCAGTCTTTCTCTTACTTGGCTCCTTTCTATTTGTCTTCAAACATATTTATATCTGTTCAATGTGACACAGTGGATAGAGTGCTCGGCCTAGGGTCAGGAAGACTCATCTCCCTAAGTTCAAATCTGGCCTCAGACACTTACTAGCTGTGTGACCCTAGACAGGTCACTTAACTCTGTTTGCCTCAGTTTCCTTATCTGTAAAATGAGCTGAAGATAATGGCAAACCATTCCAGTATCTTTGCCAACAAAACCCCAAATGAGATCCCAAAGTGTCGGACACAACTGGAAAGTCACTAAACAACAAAATCCAAAACAAGTCTTCCCTTGATCCTTCTACCCCATTAAGTAATTACTATCTTTCTCTCTTTCCTTCCACCCCTCTCTGTTCCTTCCACCTCCCTTTTTGCTTCTAAACTTTTTGAAAAAAAAGTTGTCTAGTCAGCAAATCAGTAAGCTTTTATTAAGCACCATCTATGTACCAGGCACTGTGCTAAGTGCTAGAAGCTCATAGGATGCCCCCATTTCTTTCCTATTCTTCTCTTAAGCCCCCTTGCATTTTGGTTTCTACCTCTACCTGCCTCTATCTCTTCCAAGATTACTAGAATTTTCCTAATCATCAAGTCCAATCACCATTTTCATCTGTTTCTCCTGTCCTGAACTCTTCTGAGCATTTGGCTCAAATTTCTGGCTGCATGAGATCTCCACCTGGATGTCCCACTACTGACTTAAACTCAGCATGCCTAGGATGGGACCGCAGTGGAAAGAACACTGATTCTGGAATCAAAGGATCTTAGTCCAAATTTTCCTCTGACACTTACCTATGTGACTTTGGGTAAATTACTTACCTTCTCTGGACCCCATTTTCCTAATCTGTAAAATGAAGTATTGAATTCATCAGCTTCCTAGATCCCTTCCAGCCCTATATCTGTGATCCTACATGTTTATTTTCTACTTCTCCAAACCTCTTCCTTCATCTGATCCGACTGCACTTGTTTTTACTTATGAATCTTCTAGCAGAAAATAAATTGCTTGAAGGTAGGGACTGTTTTTCATTTGTCTTTGTATCCCCTAGCACCTAGAACAGAGGTTCTGGCACAAAATAGATGCTAAATAAATACTTGCTGAATTGCGTTGAAAGTTTCCCTTTATCTCTGGAGGACTAGCACCTCTGGCGCAGGAGCTTATCCAGCCCTTTTTAGGTCTGCTCATCCACGTTTGGTGTCCACTTGCCACCCAACTCTTACCTGGGGCTCCAAGAATCTGTAGCATGTGCAGCAGCCACATCCCAGTAAAACCATCTTGGCAGATGGACTAAACCAGCTTGAGGATAACCGACAGGTCTCAAGTCCATTGGTGAGTTAGGGGAGTGTCTGCCCCAAGCATGTGAAGGATTTCCTTTGGTAGAATGGACAGATGAGAACTGAAGACAGCTGAAGCAGGCTTAGAGTTTGGTCAGATATCAAAGACAAGACGGTCAGTCACTACATCCCAGTCATCTCTCATGCTCTTGTCTTTTGTCCTGCCACTGGACTTTGATGACTTTGGAAGAGACAGTGAGGCTGATGACTTTGTGCAGTTCTGCCTCATTTAAGTCCATTTCACATATCCATGATGTCTTTGGTCCTCTTGAGAAATGAAGGATGAGCAACAATTCAGTCAGTTACCAAATCCTGTTAGTTCTCCATCACTAACAGATCTCACATCTATTCTCTCATTTGTTACTCTAGTATTCTTCATTACCAGTTTCCCTGACAATATCACAATAGTCTCATTACAAATTTTATCTCCCTTCTGTTCTCCATTCCAATTCATCCTTCAACCTACTGCTAGGGTAATCTTCTTTATGGGTAAATGTGATCAGAGGTCACACCTCTGCTCAGAAGTTTCCACTGGCTCCTTAAAATTCAAACTGCTTTGCTTCTCCTTCAGTAAAGACCATTGGGTTTGGAGTCAAGAAGTCCCAAGTTTGAATCCTGTCTCTATTTACCACCTGTGTAACTGTGGGCAAGTCACTCTCTCCAAGTCTCATTTTCCATATCTATAAAGGATTGAATTGAATCTCCAATGTCTCCTCCACTTCTAATTCTTCATTTTATCTTTCTGGCTTTATCTCATACACCCTCTTCTACATCCTATAATCTTGCTAAACTAGACTACAGCTTACTGCCTCTGTGAACTGGGGCAAGTCACTTAAACTGGTCTCAGTTGCCTTATTTATACAATTAAAGAATTAGACTAGACAAATTTTAATGTCCCTGATAGCTTTAAAGCTATCACTCTCCACTCTTATAACCTCTGGGCCTTTGCTTAATCTATTCCCTATGCCTGGAATGCCCTCCCTTCTCTTCACCTGGGGATTCATACCTATCTTTTAAAGTTCTGTTCAGATAGCACCTCCTCCGTGAATCATAACACTGCTTTGCATCTCCGTAAGGCACTTTTGAGTTACTATCTTGCAGTTATAAATATATACATATAATACCTATATATGTATGTATCCACATACATACCTTGATCAAAAGATTGAACACTCAGAGAGGAGGAACCAAATCTTCTCCCAACTATTTTTTCCCCATCCCATCACTTAGCACTGTGTTCTTCACACAGTAGGTGCTTAGTGCATGGTTGTTGAATGAAGGTAAAACAGTGATCTTCACATAATTTTAATTTTAGTCACACATTGCTGCAAGTCTTTAATAGGTCAAAGTCAATTCTATACAAGTAGGTTAAGCTAAAGGAATAAAATTCCAAGGTATCTCTAGCCCAGAGATTCTTAACCTTTTTTTGTTTTTTGAGTCTGGAACCTATTTGGCAGACTTCTGTATTCCTCTCAGGTAATGTTTTTATTTTATTTTATTTTATTTTATTTTTTGCCTTTTGGGAGGGAAGAAGGCAGGGCAATTGGGATTAAGTGACTTGCCCAAGGTCACACAGCTAGTAAGTGTTATGTGTCTGAGGCTGGATTTGAACTCAGGTCCTCCCGCCTCTAGGGCCAGTGCTCTATTCACTGCACCATCTAGCTGCTCCTCAAAATAATGTTTTTAAATTTATAAATTAAAATACATAGAATTATAAGGGAAACAAATTGTGTTGAAATTCACCTATCAAAATATTAAAAAGCAAAACATAAGTTCATATACCAAGGTTAAGAACCCTGCCTCTTAGGGTGGGTAGGTGGCACAGTGAATAGAGCACCGGCCCTGGAGTCAGGAGGACCTGAATTTAAATCTGACCTCAGACATTTAATACTTACTAGCTGTGTGACCTTGGGAAAGTCACTTAACCCCAATTGCCCTGCCCTGTCCCCTGCAAAAAAAAAAAAAAAAAAAAGAACCCTGCCTCTAGGGTCATCTGAATTTATTCAAACTCTGACTCTGCAGGTGAAGATTTAGTCCTGTTCAGTAGACTAGAATATAAACTCCTCAAGGGCAGGTATTGTTTCTGAACTTCTTCTCCTCCCCCACCTCCCTTTCCGCCCTTCCCCTCTTCTCCTCTCCCTCCCCCTCCCACCTCCTCCCCCTCTTTCTTTCCCTCACCCTTCTCATTAAATACTTTATGAATTGATTTTTCAAACAAAGCTAAAATATAGCATTATTCCCATTTTCTTAGTAGGTAAACTGAAGCAACTGAAAACAGAATACTAAGAAAAGTCAGTGACTCATCTTATCATAATCTGGGATTCCTACATTCCTATATTTCCTACAGTTACTTGGCATTTTCAGTGAATTTAGTAAATATCCATTGTAGGGCCTGGACTAGAAGAACCTAAACATTCCTTCTATATTACCCTGCCTCAGAACCATATGTGGAGTGACCAGACTAGTTGAAGATACAGCTGTAAGTGTTACAGCATCCCCTCCACTCTGCCTTGTCTTTCTAAGCTGCATTGGCTTCAATATGTGTCATGTCTGGGAAATACATATGAAAAAAGATATTCTCTGCAATCATCAAAGGTTCCCATGTTGGATGTGTTTCAGTGGTGAGTCACTCTTCTCTTCCCTCCCTCCCCCCAGCTACGATGATAAGACATGATGTATGTCAGTAAAATTATGAGAATGTGTTATTTCTCTAGGACTGGGGAGGTCTTCCTTGGCCTCTGGTGGAGAGCAGAGCCAGGTCCCCAAGTGAGGCCAAGGAGGAGGAACATTTGGAGATTCCTTAACTCTTTCTGCTCCTGAAGATTGCTTTTAGTAAAGTGCCGTCCTAGCACACCGTATTTTCATTTTATTTATAAAAATTGCTGCTGTCACAGTCTTTTTTTGCCTCATAAAGTCAGCACAAAACTGAGAACATTCATTCCAAGGGAGTATTTTTAAAAAGCTCATTTCATGAAGTGGTGACCTTATGAGCTTGCCCTGAAGGTCAGTAGAATGGGCTGCTCCCAAGTCAATGTGGCCAGTGTGTAGTACAAAGAACATCGGGTTAAGAGTCAGAAAATAATAATAATGATGATAATATAATACATGTTAAGTATTACATAATCTTTTGGTGGGATGCACAGAGGGGTTTCATCAGAAAACTTTATCATTGCAGATTAGCAACTTTTCAGAGGCTTTTAGAAAGAGTACATTATTTCATTTGTTGCCTTTGAATCCTGAGTGCCTAGCATAGTATCTAATACATAATAGGCACTTAATTCATGCTTGTTGACTGAATGAACTCTTTATTTTCTTAAAAAGTTGTCTAGGGGCACAGAAAGAATTGTCCATTGTCACGTAGCCATTAAACCAGACCCAGGAACTGAACCCAGATTATACTGACTTGGAGGCCAGCCACCTATCCATTCTGCCAAATTCTCTCAATATATTTCAATCTCTATGCATCTCTCTGAATAATCTATGATATAATAAAGTAGCGTTTTTATAGCATCTTAGAGTTTTATAAACCCCTTCTGCTTACAATCCATCTCTTGGCTCTGGGCATTCTCTCTGGCTGTTCTCCAATGCCTGGAATGCCCTTACCACTGACTACCCTGGCTTTCTTTCAGTCTTATGGACTTTCTTCACTCCAACTACTGAACAACTGCTGACTGGCTTTCTTTTAGTCCCAACTAAAATCCTACCTTCTGTAGGAATCTTTCCCTAATCCCTCTTGATCTACCCTCCATAGAGCTTGTCTTGTTTTGTATATTATTATATATATTGTTTTATATATTTATTTTCATGTTATCTCCCCTATTAGATTGTAAGCTCCTTGAAGGCAGGACCTGCTTTTACCTTTTTTGTTTGTTTGTTTTTATATCCCCAGATCTTAGAACAGTGTCTGGCACGTAATACATGTTTATTGAGTGACTGATTGATTGAATTGCCTTTTGAGATAAGTAGTACAGATATGCTTTCTATTTCCTAGGTATTGACATCTGTAAAGCAGAATTAGAGTGGTGATGACTTGTTTAGGGTCATAAATGTATTAACTGTCAGAGCTGTTATCCAAGATTCTTTTCTATTACATCATCTATATTCTGCCCCCTTTTTAGCTTATGACATTGGGGAAGTTACTTGGCTTCAAGTTCCTCATATATAAAATGGGGATAACAATTGCCAAAGGATCCAGTGGTCAAAGCTTCTTCCCCAGTGATCAGACAATCATTGAGGAAGATCACATGAGATAACAAATGCAAAAAGACTTTGTTATAGAAATATAAGGGGGGATGAACCTTCAAGGATCAATAATTTGGGGAATGCAGTAGGACTAAGAGAGGGAGATTCCTTTTGTGGGAGTTCTCTATACCAGTAGGGAGAAGACCCGCTACTGTCCTATAACACCATATCATTTTTTTTGGTTAGCACTGTAATTTATTAGACTTTCCCCTACCACCCCATTTTTCCTACCAATGATTTCCTACCATTCAGGGTCCCTTCATGGAAAAAGCCCCTGGGTTTGTTTCCTCCTCCCTGTCTATCCACAGCTCCTACATATTAGCAGTCCCTCTTTGATGGTATAAAGAGTTATATACAATATATACATTGTAAGAGTTAGGGTGCAGCACCTCTTTGTTAGAAACACAAACACATTTGATACTAAAATTTGGGTCTCAAAAGAAGCTTATCGAGGAGAAATTCAGAAGAACTAAACATCCCTGGCCAGAAGCAGACTCTGTCCTTCTTTCAGGAAGGAGGAGTTGAGAAGACAAAAGCAAGGAAAGCTTTATGCCATTAGTCTGATGCAGACACTCTCTTCAGAGGACACATTAGTTCATTCTCTTCAGGATTTCAATTTTCCCCATAGGCCCACTATATCTTTCTCCTAGATATGTACAAGCATGATGCCCTCCCTTTATCACGCATCCCATGTTCTACTAATGAAACTCTAACTCTACATGGGGCATGTCAGATAATATACATGAGGTTTATTAAGCAAATGCAGTAGTAAATTTAGAATACTTGGTCATTGGCCTCTACTGGCTAAAACCTGATCAGTTCTTATCCTACTCTGGAGCTCTTTCAAGGCCTTTGTCTACCTTCTGATTGGTTGGGTCCACCTGCTATCTGCTAACTCCCTTTATCTTACTTCAGTAATTTTAGCAGTTCTATGGAAACTTAACTCTTTGCTGTCTCTCACACCCTGCTATCTGGAAAATATGCACAAATTTTTTTGATCCTCCCTTCATACTAGAGAAGAAGTCTGAATTATTTTGGTATTAAAAGATAAACTAACTATGGAGTCTGGATGCAGATTGAAGCATACTATTTTCACTTTTTTGGTTTTTTTCTTTCTCATGGTTTTTCCCTTTTGTTCTGATTTCTCTTTCACAACATGACTAATGTAGAAATATATTTAAAATGATTGTACATGCATAGCCTGGCTTGCTGTCTTGGGGAGGGGGGAGGGAGAAAATTCGGAATTCAAAATTTTACAGAAATGGATGTTGAAAACTATCTTATATGCAACTGGAAAAAATAAAATACTATTATGAAAAGAAGATGAAATATGTTGATATTATACAATAATATACATATATTTATGCATTTCTGAATTTCTAAACTTTTTCTATGTCATATGTTGGCCTTGGTGTGTCGTCTGTGGTTTTCATAAAACTCCCCCAAAATTCTCATTTAACTTCTTATGTCAGTTCACACTATATCAAAACCACAATGGGGAAAGTCATTGTGGAAGGGAGAATTGTAGATTATACAAACAAATGGTGAGATGAACTTTGTAGATGCAAGATTCTTATGGTGCAATCTTGATCTGCTATACCCACTTTAAATCACTGGTCTTATTAACGTTCTGTGCAGCCTAACCTCCAACTTTACTCTTGTTATTAACTTAGTTCTAGGGCTGCCACTATGGATTGGGCTTTAGAATCTATACCTTAATTAGAACTAATCTTAATTAGGATTGTGTTTACATAGATATAGATATATGTATGTATTTTTATTGTATCCCCACAGTCTTGGTGAAGTTTTAAACTTTAATAATAGTTTCTAACTATTAAGCCTTAATGACTTTAACATGCATTGAAACCCTTAGGGATCATCATTATTATTATATGATATATATGTACATACATACACATACATATATACATATACATACACATACACATATATGTGTATGTGTGTGTGTGTGTATATATATATATATATATATATATATATATATATATACACACACATGAGATTCTAGGGAGTAGGGACAGGGTTTAGCTTCTATGTACTATAATCTTTGCCACAATGATAAATTCAATAGACTTTATTAAGGGTTTACTATATTTCTCAGGCACAGTGCTTGGTACTAGAAATATAAAAGGCAAAACAAGTCATGCTCTCTGCCTTCAAAAAATCTATGTTCTGCTGAGATAAAGCAGTATTTATGCAGATAAGTTGATTCAAAATATGTACAAAATAAATCAAAGTTTAAAAATGTGATAATTAGGTGGGATTATAGCAGTTATAGGGTCTTCAATTTTGCACTTTAGAGACTTCCAGGGTCAACATGGTGGAGTGAGGAAGGAACTCTATGAAGCCCTCCCAAATTTCCCTCCAAAGAACTTGATAAGCACCTCAGAATTGATTGAGGAGCAAGGAAGAAGCTTTTTAGCATGGCAGGAAAGGTCTGTTTCACTGGGGTGGAAAGGAATGAGATCTGAGAGCAGCAGTAACAGCAGCAGCAGCCAGTGTCACAGCAGGGGGCCTGCAGAAAGGCTCCAAGCCTAGAGCAATATCCCAGCAAGGCCCCATCCTCCTGCAAACCAGCAACCCCACGTGCAAGTAAGCAGTTTGTGCAGCACAGTAAGGCCCCAACCCAGAGACCCCACCTCCATCACAAGATACCAGCCAGGCTTGACCCCATTGCTGACTAGTAGTGAAGCCCTACCCTAGGGTTGGTCAAGAGTGAGACCCCACACCTGGGGCCTGCCTGCAGAGACACCCCGTTTCCACAGCAACCCAGCAGCAGGGACCCACCTCTGGGGCAGACTAGCAACAAGATTACTCCTCCAGAGTCAGCCACCAGAAAGATTCTGTTACCATAGCAAACCAGCAGCAAGGCCCCACTCCTGAGGCATGCCAGCCCCTAAAGCACACACACACTCACACACACACACACACACACACACACACACACACCATAATAAAGGTGTGAGAAAGAAAATTACACTGGAAAAAGAAGGAGGGAGGAGGTTGAACGGGGTAAATTATCCCACATGGAAGAGGTATAAGGGGCAGCTAGGTGGCACGGTGAATAGAGCACTGGCCCTGGAGTCAGGAGGACCTGAGTTCAAATGTGACCTCAGATACTTGACACACTTACTATCCATGTCTTTGGACAAGTCACTTAACCCCAATTGCCCTCCAAAAAAAAAAAAAGAGGTATGAAAGAGCTATTATAATGGAGGAAGAAGATAAAGGGGTAGGGGTGGTAGGAAAGACTTAAACCTTACTTTGATCAAGGGGGAATAACATACACACTCAGTTGGATACAGAAATCTATCTTACCCTAAAAGGAAGTAAAAAGAGATGGAGATAATAGAAAGGGGGGGTAGAACTGATAAAAAGAAGGGTAGATTGGAGAAGGAAGTGATAAGAAGTAAAACACTTGTGAGCAGGGACAGGTTAAGGGGTAAGAGAAAGTGGGGGATAGGCAAAGGAATATAACAGGGAGATAAATACATAGTTATCATAACTGTAAGTGAAAATGGGATGAACTCACCCATAAAATGGAAGTGGATAGCAGAATGGATTAAAAACCAGAATCCTACAATATGTTGTTTACAAGAAACACATTCAAAACAAAGAGATACACACAGAAGCAAAGAAAGCAGAGGTAGCAATCATTATCTCAGACAAAGAGAAAGGAAAAATAGATCTAATTAAAAGAGACAAGGATATCTTGCTAAAAGGTACCATAGAGAGAGAAGTTGTATCAAAACTAAACATATGTGTACCAAATGGTATAGGATATAACTTTTTGAAGGAGAAGTTGAATGAGTTACAGGAGGAGATAGATAATAAAGCTATACTAGGGGAAGACTTCAACTTTCCCCTCTCAGAACTAGATAAATCTAACCAAAACATAAACAAGAAAGCGTAAAGGAGGTGAATGAAATTTTGGAAAAGTTAGATGTAATAGATTTCTGGAGAAAGCTGAATGGGAATAGAAAAGAATATACTTTTTTCTCAGCAGTAAACAAAAATTGATCATGTATTAGGACATAAAAACCCCACAAATAAATGCAGAAAAGCAGAAATAGTAAATGCATTCTTTTCAGATGATAATGCAATAAAAATTACATTCAATAGGACAATGGAAAGAGATTAAAAACAAATTAGAAATTAAATTATCTAATTATAAAAATAAGTGCGTCAAAGATGCAGCCAAAGCAGCATTTAAGGCAAAATTTGTGTCTCTAATTGCTTACATCAGTAAAACAAAGAAAAAAAACTAGATTAATATAATTTGTCATGCAACTAAAAAAAAAACCTAGAAAAAGAACAAATTAAAAATCCCCAATTAAACACCAAATTGGAAATTGTGAAAAATCAAAAGAGAGATTGATAAAAATTGAAGGTAAGAAAACCATTGAACTAATAAATAAAACTAAAAGCTGGTTTTATGAAAAAGAAAACACACTCCACAATTAAATAGATAAACTGTTGGTTAATTCAATTTTAAAAGGCAAAGGGGGGAAAAAAAACCCAAATTATTGGTACCAAAAATGAAAGGGGTAAATTCACCAATAGGAAATTGAGACAATTTTAGGAGTTATTTTGCCCAATTGTATGGCAACAAATTTGGCAATGTAAATGAAATTGATAAATATCTACAAAAATATAAATTACCCAAATTAACAAAAAAAGGAATAACATATTTAAATATTTTAGATTTTAGAAAAAAGAAATTGAACAAGCCATCAATGAATTTCCTAAGAAAAAAATCCTTAGGACCAGATGGATTCACAAGCAAATTCAACCAAACATTTAAAGAACAATTAATTCTAATGCTATGTAAACTATTTGGAAAAATAGGTGAAGAAACAATCCTACCAAATTCCTTTTATGACACAAATATGATGCTGATATGTAAACCAAGAAGAGCCAAAACAGAGAAACAAAATTATAGATCAATTTCCCTGAGCAATATTGATGCAAAAATTTTAAGTAAAATGCTAGCAAAGGGATTACAGTAATATATCATAAGGATCATATACTATCACCGTGTGGGATTTATATCAGGAATGCAGGGTTAGCTCCATATTAAGAAAACTATCAGCAAAATTCACCATATCAACAACAAAACCAATGAAATTATATGATTATCTCAATAGATGCAGAAAAAGCCTTTGACAAAATATAACACCTATTCCTATTAAAAACACGAGAGAACATGGGAATAAATGGGCCTTACCTTAAAATGATAAATAATATTTACCTAAAACCATCATCAAGCATAAGCTATAATGGAGCTAAGCTGTAAGCCTTCCCAATGCAATCAGTGTGAAGCAAAGATGCCTGTTATTTAATTTTGTACTAGAATTTAATTTTGTATTTAATGTTGTCCTAGAAAAGCTAGCCATATTAATAAGAGAAGAAAAAGAAAGTAAAGGAATCATAATAGGCAATAAGGAAACAAAGCTATCACCCTTTGCAGATGATATGATGTTATACTTAGAAAATTCCAGAGAATCAACCAAAAAACTACTTGAAATCATTAACAACTTTAGGAAAGTTGTAGAATATAAAACAAACATAAATCATCAGCATTGGTATATATTACCAACAAAATCTAGTAGCAATACATAGAAAGAGCAATTCCATTTAAAATAACTGTAGGCAATATACAATACTTAGGAGTCTACCTGCCAAGACAGATCCAGAACTATATGAACACAACTATAAAACACTTTTCACACACAAAAATATCAGATCTAAACAACTGGAAAATATTAATTTGCTCATGGGTAGGCTAAGCCAATATAATAAAAATAATAATTCTCCCTAAATTAATCTATTCAGTGCCATACCAATCAAGCTATCAAAAAGTATTTCATAGAGCTAGAAAAAATAACAATAAAATTCATCTGGAAGAACAAAATTTCAAGGATATCAAGGGAAGCAATGGAAAAAAATTTGAAGGAAGGTGGTCAAGCTGCATCAGATCTCAAACTGTATTATAAATGGTAATTATCAAAACAATTTGGTACTGGCTAAGAAATAGCATAGTGCATCAGTGGAATAGATTAGATACAAATTACATTTTGTAAATGACCATTTTAATTTAGTATATGATAAACCCAAAGATCCAAACTTTTGGAACAAAAACCTCATTATTTGACAAAAACTACTTGGAAAACAATATGGTAGATACTAGGTATAAACCAACATCTCACAACACATACTAAGTAAGATAAGGTCAAAATGGGTACAGGATTTACACCTACAGTGTGATATCATAAGCATATTAAGAGAGAATGGAATAGTTTGTCAGATTTATGGATAAGGAAGGAATTTAGGACCCAAGAATATATAGAGAGCATTATAAAATATAAAATAGATAACCTTGATTACATAAAATTTTAAAAAAATGTTTGCACAAACAAAACCAATGCAACAAAAATTATAAGGAAAGCAGAAAACTGCAAAAATCATTTTGCAACAAGTATTTCTGATAAAGGCCTCATTTTTCAAATACATAGAAAACTAAGTTAAATTTATAAAAATACAAATTATTCACTAATTGATAAATGGTTAAAAGATATGAAGAGGCAGTTTTCAGACAAAGAAATCAAAGCTAGCTATAGACATATTTTAAAAATGCTCTAAAACTATTGATTAGAGAAATGCAACTTAAAAGAACTTCTCTCACACCTATCAGAGCAGTTAACATGACAAAAAAGGAAAATGTTGGATGTTGGAGGAAATGTGGGAAAATTGGAACATAAATGTACTGTTGGTGGAGTTGTGAATGGATCCAACCATCCTGGAGAACAATTTGGAACTATGCCCAAAGGGCTATAAAACTGCATACCTTTTGATCTAGCAATGCCACCACTAGGTCTATATCCAAGTAAAAGGAAAAAGACCTATTTGTACAAAAATATTTATAGCAGTTCTTTGAGATATCTAAGAATTGGAAATCAAAGACATGCCTATCAATTAGCGAATGGCTAAACAAGCTGTAGTATATGATTGTAATGGAATATTAATGTGATATAAGAAATGGTAAGCAGAATGATTTCACAAAAACCTGGAAAGACTTGCATGAATTGATACATAGTGTAGTGAATGTCATAGGAGAACGTTGTAGACAGTAATAGCAAAATTGTTTGATGAAGAACTGTGAATGACTTTGCTCTTCCCAGCAATACAGTGATCCAAGACAATCCCAAAGGACTAATGATGAAGCATACTATCCATCTCCAGAGAAAGATCTAATATTATTTGAATTCAGACT
>CM053590.1:127063340-127090300 GCA_028646515.1 Pseudochirops corinnae
GGGGGGCAGAGAGGGAGAAGGAGAAAATCTGAAACTCAAGGGACTGTGGAACTAAATGTTGTAAACTAAAAGTAAATAAACCAAAAAAACCCCACCTTGCTATAATTTAGATATATACTGAATTGGCAGTTTGCCCCACTATGTAAGTCTATCATAATACCTTTTTTTTTTTTAAAGGTAGTCAACTTGGCAAGAATTGTTCTTTTATAGCAAAAGGAGTATGGAACTCAGAGGCAGGAAAACTTGGGTTTATATTCTACCTCTGACACTTATTAACTGTGTGACCTTTGTTAAGACAATTAACCTCACTTAGCTTCCTCATCTGTAAAGTGGAGAGAGGGATAGTTGTAGTATTTAACTTCCAGGGTTGTCATGAAGTATAAAATTTAGTATAAAGTAAAAAATTACTTTTTAAATGTCATTTATCTTTATTATTACTATTATTATTTAGGAAAAGATACAGTACAAGCAGGGAAAGAATAAGGAATTTGGAGTCCAAAGATCTGAGTTCAAATGTGTAACCCTGGGCAAAAGCACTTAATCTCTCAGTATTTTGGGCAACTCGCAAAAACTATAAACTGCATTGAAAGAGAGGAGTTTCCTCATCTGGGAGTTCCCTATATCAATAAAGTTATAGGTCCTGTCCCTATCCCTATCACTCTCCCTGTTTCTTTTTGTATCCCTATACTTATCCCAATCTTCATCCCTATTGTTATTATGGCAAATTAAACTACCCCATTCCCTATAACCCAAACTGGTATTTACTTTCTTGGACTTCTTAAAGCACTTTATTCAATCCATCCAATTTGATCCTTGATTACAGAAACACATAAATTGCCACATAGGATCAGATTCATTATTTTTCTATTTTGTGGTCAACCTTGACCGAGGTACTAAGAGATATCTTGAAGAGACCATAGTTGCCCTCCTTGACTTTTTACTAAAATGTTAGAGACATAGCCCAAAGTTTTCGATGTCTTTTAATCACCTATTAGATAGGCTCATCTCTCATAAACTCAAATCGTTATGAAATTCAGTTTATATTTCTGTGCCATCCTCTTGGCAGTAGTGAGTCCTATAATTGTAGTGTCATTCCATAATTGTTTATTCAATAAGACTGCAAGTGCTTCACAGGAAGGGTAGGGCCAATATTTTTCCTATGTGTGCTACTATATCAAGAACAGAGCTGAGAACTGAGTAATCAATAATTTTTTTGGTAGGGGGAGGCAATCAGGGCTAAGTGACTTGCCCAGGGTCACACAACTCATAATTGTCTGAGGTCATATTTGAACTCATGTCCTTCTGACTCCAGACCTGGTATTCTATTTACTGTCTCAAATAATAAATCCATGTTTGATGCATGAAAGAATTCCATCTGCAAGAAACTGATACCACCAAGGGTACATTCAAATGGCAGTTCTACTTGAGTATACCATGAAAAGATTGTGATGTTAGAGATAGAGGCTATCAGTCCAACTCTCATTTTTAAAATGGGGAAACTGAGGATAAGAAAGTTGAAATGTCTTGTCAAGGGGTACATAGCTGGTAAATAGTCTGGATTTGAACCAAGAGTCTCTGGTTTCAAATTCCATGTTCTTTCCACAAAACTACTTGTTCCCTTCCATACCAAACCTTTACAGATACGGATTTAAATAAGCATTCCAATTCACCTGTTGTCTTGAAAGCATTCCATAGGCACCAGCAGGGGGTGAGTGAAAGGCAAAAGAAGGAGGTGAGAGAAGATAACTCTTACTATCTATTTATAGGACACCTTTCATCTACTCCAAAAAAAGCCCCATGAAATCTTTATTTAGAGGGGGAAGCCTGTTTACTATAATTAAATATTAAAAAGCTCTCATTAACAGAGTTTGCTTTGCCTAATACACAGCAGTATGAAAATGAAGGGGTTTTAGTTTACTTCCCTCCTCCCCCTCACCCAGCCTTTCTCTTTCCAAATTCTGATTTTTTTAAAAATTATTTTTCTTCAGCAGTTAGTCCTCGTGACAATCTACTTGACCTAATGAAGTTACATTAGTTTCTCTCTGCATATGATATTTTTTTCCAGTGGAAAAGGTTAAGAAACAATGAGGCTATCCAGCATAACAAATGCACATCACATCCTAATATGCAATTAACTAAAAATAACACATTTTCATTCTAGAGAGGGGACTGCATTTAAATAAGTATTTTCTTCAAATAAACTTTCATTAGGTCAAATTTCTGTACCGCTTGCTTGTTTAACAGTATATGTGTGTGAATGTGCACGATGTGCAAAAATTACCTCTTCATTTTTGTTTTTGGATGGCAAAGTAAACTGAGATATGACGGCATAAGTAAACAGTGTTTGCATAAGCAAAGTTGGTGTGGAACACAGATGCTAAAGCTAACTCTCTGAAATCTGTTCATTCAAGGGTTGCTAGGGTTTCTGAGTTTGTGAGATGATAGGAGCATAAAATGACATGTTGTTTGCTCTCTGTTTCTTTCTGTCTGTCTCTGTCTCTGTCTTTCTCTTTCTCTGTCTCTGTCTCTCTCTCTCTCTGTCCGCCCTCCCCCGACTCCTTTTTTTGGCATCATAATTAGGTACTATGAATCAAAAATACCTGGGTGTTTGCTTGCATCTATTAAAGCTGCCTTTGAGCTTAGGATCTCTCATCTTCCCTGGAGTGTAATTGAGAAGTGATGGGAAACTGACAAGAAACGTGGCCACAGGTGCAGAGCACAATACTCCTTTTCTTCTGCTTTCAGACAAAATTAAATATCGGCACCAATCCCTTTCTAAATCTGCCAGGTGGTAGCATTTATTTTGGATGAAATTCCCCAAAACATCACCCATAGCCCCCAGTTCTAGAGCCAGTGCTCCTCTTCCCTATGTATTACTTGAATGGGATTCAGCTTTGCTCCTGCTGCCACAAAAGACAATGTTCTCATAGATGGCACCAAAATGTTGCTCTGCTGAAATAGGACCACGTGTCCCATCCTTTTATTTTACTCTATATCCCACAAAAGCATTGTTTCCTCACCCAAATTCTGCTGCACTCTGGCAAGCCATCGACATTGTCATTCAGAATCACTCTGCTCTCAGTGAAGTGGCATTTGATGGCTTAGGAGGCAAGAATTAAGCTCTAGAGCAGTGGTTCTCAACCTTCCTAATGCCACGACCCTTTAATACAGTTCTTCATGTTGTGGTAACCCCCAATCATAAAATTATTTTCGTTGCTACTTCATAACTGTAATTTTGCTACTGTTATGAATCATAATGTAAATATCCGATATGCAAGATGTATTTTCATTGTTACAAATTGAACATAACCTACAGGTTGAGAATTGCTGCTCTAGAGAAAAAGAATATGGGGGTGGAATAATCAGGACACAGGATGCTTCCTACCAGGATAACCTCAGCAAGTCACTTGACTTCCTTTGTTGGACTAAACAGCTTTAGAGGGTCCTTGCATTTCAAGATCTGTGATCTCTGAGTCAATATTTAAAGTTTACAAACTTTTTAAAGAAGTAAGGACTTTTGATAGCAAAAGTTCTCTGAATGGGTAAAAATTTTCCATGGACCAAAACTTGGGAAACACTGCTTTAGAAACTGGCTGCTCATTTCTGCATGGGAACTTTTCTTCCTAGGGCCACAGGACCTTGATCATTCGAGGAGTTTTATGGGATTCCTCTCCTCTCACTGATGCTCTATTCAGAATAGAGAGAATTTACAGGAGTCCTCGTTCCTAATGACCCAGGGCAAAATTTAATAGTATCAATTTGGTTCAGTTCAGTTCAATTCAGTACAATTCCATTCAGTACATATTTCTTAACTGGCAACTATGTGCAAGGCACAGTGCTAGGTTCTAGGAATAGAAAAGCAAAAAGAAATAGTTCTTGTCCTCAAGGAACTTACATTCCTTTAGAAGGGGTGTGTTAGGAAGCAACATGCACAGAGAAGTAAATACAGAATATTTTCAAAATTAAAAAAAAAATTGTGAGGGAAAGGGAGCACTAGGAACTGAGAGAAAAGGGAAAAATGTCCTGTATATGGTAGCACTAGAGTGTGTCTTAAAAGGAGGTAGGACAGATGGGATATAGAGCATTCAAACATCCATCTCTCCATCCCATCCATTTTTATAGAACTGAAAGAAATATTAAATTCACTATTCCTATACTGGGATGCCCACATATGGTACTAATTCTTTTATAGAAGTCAAGAAATAAACAGTATACCTTTGAGGAAGTCTTTCCTTTGCCACATACCATTGCTTAGGTGAAGAAGATGTTGAAGATTTCTTTTTAAGTGCTTAGGAGATTTGTGGTGAATTTTTAGCCTAGAAAGGAAGTCTAGGGCAAGATTATTCAGTTACTTAGCTACTGGATATAAAGTAGAACAAGTGAAGACATTAATTTTATACTTATATATCTATAGGTCTCTAAATCTTACTGTGTTGTATTTCTTAGTTTATCCATCACTAGGAGTGCTTAGGTGAATAATTTTTTTTCTGCAATTTTAATAGAGAATTCTGCTTTTGTAGCAAAAGCAATTGCGAGTGGATCATGTGTTCTGAGATTCAACCATCCATCCTCGGAGAAAGGTTAGACGGTCGCTCTAGGATGTCATAACTCAAAGAATTATCATTCACCTGGTGTCAGTTACCTGAAGTGTTGAAATCATGCCTAACAGGAATTAACCAACCTCTGGAGGATTTAACTAACAAGCTCAAACCCACTAAGTCTTGGCAAATGCCATAGGAAGATAAGTGAGCCTTTGTCAGGTGCTGACATTGTAGCGTGAAATGTTGATCCAGACGCTTTCTTTTCAAATAAAATTAAGAAATAGTTGGTGAACACTAACTCTGTGCAAGGTTAAGTCATAGTCAGCTGGGAGGAAGTAATTTAGGTAATAGAAATGGAAGAATCACTATAGACCTTAATGACAGTAGTCCCAAATAAAGGGATACCATAGGGCAACAGGATGAAGTACTCAGTACCTTGGGAACCATTTTTATGTGAGAGGAGAGACCAAACCAGTAAGGGGAAGAAACCCATAGAAAAGGTCAGCGGGGACGCCAAAGGCAAACTGCATCCAACTTTGCAATTTTGCAATAGACTCGCCTTAATGAAAGGGATATAAGGATTTTCTGTGCTTGGTGACAGAGAAAGGCAAAGCAAGAAGGCGAGTTTTTTTGTTTTCTTTGTGTTGTCAGCCCAGCTGTGTCAGAGATGTTCTACAATGCTGTGAGGAAGGCTGAGCATCATTCATTTCTGAGTCCTTCATGCTCCTTCCTCTCCTCAATAATCTTTTCTCCTCCTAGGGGCCCAATGCTCTCCTCTCTGTGAGGAAGCTATTTGATAAACTAATGCAAGCTAACGTATTAGGGACTCAACATGTTATCTCTCTCTAAGGAGTATTTATATTTTCTTTTGCTTTTATTTTTTTGGAGGGCAATTGGGGTTAAGTGACTTGCCCAAAGTCACATGGCTAGTAAGTGTGTCAAGTGTCTGACGCTGGATTTGATCTCAGGTCCTCCTGACTCCAGGGCCAGTGCTCTATTCACTGCACCACCTAGCCACCCCGAGTATTTATATTTTCAAAGAGGTTACAGAAAGAGGAAAATATTCTAACTAAAGTAATGAATCTCAGATGTTAAAATCTCAGACATCAATAGAGGTGATGTTTTTGGCCAGTTGCTACTCTAAGGACCTCTCCCAATTGTAGGACACTGCTCTGTGTTCCATACTTGCCTTCCTGGGGAAAGTTCTCTCATATACCTAACCCTGCCTGGAAGGCTAATAGCTATTTGGGAGTCCAATGTATCTTAATAAAAAATGGAAATGGTTTTGCCCCTTCATTTTAATTAACATTATGTCTACATTTCTGTGATAATGGATAATTAAGTGAGTTCCCTCGACATTGGAATGTTCTTGGAAATAATTTATGCTTTAGTTTTACTACATGAAAGCTGTTTGGGTTGGGACTGAAGTTTCATCATAAATATGTCTGAGTGTGCCTAGCGCACGTCATTGATTTATATTCATCTGGCTGAAGTTCTGCAGGCCAGGAAAGTTTGTATGCAGCATTTGCATATGGACAAATATTCAGCTATTTTCAGTGTAGTCAGCCAGCTAGTCAACAAGCATTTGTTGCAGTGATTATATGTGTGTGTGTGTGTGCATGTGCACATATATATATATATATATATGGAGATTATATGTGTGTGTATATATATGTATATACATATATGTGTGTGTGTGTATATATGTATATATATATATGGAGGGGGAGAGAGAGAAAGAATTATATTCATTTACCTACTTCATGAGACCTCTGCTGAAATTTTCGCCAATGAAGTCAAATCATAGACCTGGAAGAAACTTCTGAAATTAGTCTGATATTCTACTATCTTGAGGTAACACTGCACTTAATTTTTTTATCTGGTTTTCTAATTTTCAATGAACAGAAATCTATCTTTTCTTCCTCTTCCCTCCTGACCTTCTTCAAGCAGAAAAACAGCAGCAGCAGCAGCAACAACAGGAAACAAAACTCCTGTGCCAAATATGGACAATTAGACGATATAAACTTCCTCATTAGGCATTTCCAGAAATATATCACATTCTGTATATTGAGTTTGTCACTCTCCGACACGAGATGGGTGACATATTTCATTGTTAGTCCTCTGGAGTTGTAGTTGGTCATTGTATTGATTACAGTTCTTGTCTTTCAAAGTTGTTTGTCTTTACAATGCAACACTGTACCTGTCATTGATATCTAGGTATACATCTGACTTTTAAACTGTCCAAGTAAGGAGATAACTGAATCTCCTTTTACTATGCCCACTAAGGACCTAAAGCAGGAGTTTCTAAATATTTTTGGCTAAATATTCCTATTAATAAAAATATACTGAATTCTTCAATCTATGTATATTTATTTATTTTTTCATTCTTTTTATTTATTTGTAAATTATATCCATGTACTAACATACTAATAATTATGAGCATTATAAAACTTATGCAAAGTAGAAATTTTAGATGATGTAAAAAATAAAAAAAAAAATCTGGCTTTAGAATTAATCCAGCCACTGGGGTTTGTTGGATAGAAAAGAGGCGTGGTCAGATCTGTGATTTAGGAAAAACTACTTCGGCCACTGTGTGGGAGATGGATTAGAGAGAGAAGAGGTTTGAGGCTGAAATTCCAATTAGAAGGTTATTACCATAGACCAAATCTATTCAAGAATTGATAATGTCCTGAATTTGGGTGTTCATCCCTTGAATAGACAGAAGGGAACAGAAGTGAAAGACGTGAAGATAGAAAGAACCAGATTAGGCAATTTATTGGATTTGTGGGATGATGGAGAATGAAGAGTTAGAGGATGACCCTAAACTTGTATATCTAAGTGAATTGAAGGACAAGAGTGCTCTGAATAGAATTGGGAAACTCTGGAAGATGAGTGAGTTTAAAGGGAAAGGACATAATGAGATAAGATATGCAGATCAAGAACCACCCATGTTTGCTCATCCTGTGTGACTGACTCTGTTCCATTCAAAAATAAAAAGACAGAGGCAGGGCTGTTAACCAGTTACTACAGGATTCAAGAGCCCACTCTCCCAGTATTACCTACACTAGGTGATTCAGGAGGTGGGAGAGAGAAGTCAGGAATACTTAGGGAGGGAAAAGGAATGCATTTTTCTCAGTGATAGTTGGTACCTGTGATAGTTGGTACCTTGGAAACTGCTACTCTGAATGGGAAGGAGTAGTAATGGTCATGTTATAAATGTTCAAAGGGACCAGTCCCTGGCTTAGAACAGGAAGGCTGAGAACTTATAAAACAGATGGAGAAGGAATAATGTGGGAATGTTAGAAGATAAAGTAGGGGTACTTGTTTAAGAGACAAGTGACACATTAGCTCTAGTGGAGAGGGTGGGATGTGACCTGTCTTCACACTACTAATTGGTTGATAAAATACATTTTGGGGTCAGACTTTGTTCCCTACTTTGGCCATCACCTGCCAAATGTACAATTCTAGAATATGATATTTTAAGATGAGGTAGTGAAGTCCAAGTCTTAGACATACAATGAGGCAGTTTTAGGCTTGATGCCAGGAAGAAATTTCTAACAATTAGAACTACAAAAAAATGGAAGAGGCTAACTTTAGAGATAATGGGTATGCCCTTCATTAGAAATTCCTCCAAGCAGAGGGCACATGACTCCTTGTTTCCAATGTGTAGTGGTGGGATTCTTTTTCTGGCATGGGTTGGACTAGAACAGAGATTCTTAACATGGGGTCAGTGGACGTGTAAGTAGATCGATAGAAAGATACCTATATTTCAGTATAACTGGTTTTCTTTCTAATTCCATATATTTGATTTATTTAAAAACATTATTCTGAGAAGGAATTCAAAGCCTTCTCTAGATTGTCAAAGGGGTCCTTGACCCCACAAAGTTAAAGAGTTCTTCTACTAGATGGTTTCTAAGATCACTTTGATTGCTAAAATCCTATGATGCCATGTTGTGACACTTTCAGTTTCTTCTCTCTCCTCTACAGGTAGTTGACCTGAACTGTGTGGATTTAAAAAAAAGGGGGAGAAGGAGGAAGTCACAGACATATAGGCCATGGGAATATGTGTGCACACTCCTGTATGTGATGTCATTGAGGTTGCAAAGGTGAGAAGGCAGATTGCTTCTTAGTAATCTTACTTCTATACTGTCTTCCAGAAAGCTTACCTGATGGTCAGGAAGGTAATTCTTATTCTAACCTACATAATGAGAGCTGAGTTCACTTATACATGTCAGAAAGATAAAGTTTAGAGTTGGAAAGAGAGATTATTCAGTATAACTCCATTTTACAGATGAAGAAACCCAGACCTAGAGGGCTAAAGGAAATTTCTCAACATACACACAATATATCCATATTCACATATATACATGTATGTATATGCATATATGTAAATATGTATGTATATGTATCTATATTACAATTTTAGGCTCTGGGCTAGAAGCCAAGTTTTTCTTCCTTAGTTGTCAAGGGTATTTGAAATGAGACTTTTAGTCTATTAAATTCAGATAAAGAATGACCTTGTTTGACCCTTAGGGAGCATTGATAAGTGGTATAAACTAATTTATTGTTTTTTTCTTTTTTCACTATTTTAAAATATCATTTTATTAATATTTAATTCTTTTTTTGTTATTTGGTTTGTGATGCAATGTGGATGAATAGCTAGTCAAAATGCTGAGTTCTGCCTCTCCCACCCCCGGCCATGTGACCCTAAGCAAGGCACTTAACCTCTCAGGGTTCTAGGCAACTTTCAAAGAGCATAAGTTGCAGACATTTTGCCAACCACATTGTTAGAAGGAGTTTCCACATCTGGAAGTTTCCCATACCAATAAAATCACAGATTTGTTCCCAATCCCCATTTAATTCTCTCTTTCTCCCTCTCTCTCTCCCTCTCTCTGTCTTTCTCTCTCTTGGTCTGTCTCAACCTCTAAACTCTGATCAACTTAATTCAACAAATATGTGCTACATTTGGAGTCAAAGGATCTGTATTCAAATCTTGACTCTTCACTTACTATTTGGGCTAATTTTGTTCAAGTCTTTTAACCTTTCTAGGCCTTAGTTCCTTGTACTATAAGGTGAGAGGGAAAGGGGCAGACTGTGTCAGCAGTTCTCAAACTTTTTGCTCTCAGTATCTTTTTATACTTTTAAAAATCATTGAGGATCCTCCAAAAAACTTGTTTATGTGGATTATATCTATAGACATTTTCTTTTTATTTTTGATAATGACATTTTTAACATGAGATGTTAAAACATCTTAGTATTATCATGAAAAAAGAAAGAGTTTCAGGGAACCCCCCACCAAGGGTCCAGACCACACTCTGAGAATCACTGGATCAGATGGCTTCTATGGATCCATAGAGTTCTAAATCTATGATCTAAGAGAAAAAAAGAGAGGCCCCCCAAAAATAATAAATCTGTGATCTGACATACAAATGAAATGTTAGGTGCTGGGCACAGAAAGATGAACAAGGAGGAGGAGGAAGAGAAGGAGGAGGGAGGGGGAGTGAGTGAGAGAGAAAGAGAGAAAGAGAGAGAGAGAGAGAGAAAGAGAGAAGAATTATTGACCTGAAGGGGGAGCTTACTGGGTCAGAGGAAAGGGAGTATGAGTAGAAGAGGGAAGACAACATGTGAAAATACATGACAGTTATATAGCACTTAGCAGTCTGTAAAGTCTTTTTATATATCTTGTGTTTTCTGAGCCTCACAACAACCCTGGGCAGGAGGCTCTCCAGGTATTATTATGCCCAATTTACTGAATAGCTCTTTTCCCCCTGGTTAGCTCTGAAGAGGTCCTTTTAATGCCAGACACAGATCTTCCACTCCAGCCAAGACAGTTCCTTTGACATAAAAGATTGTCCCCTCAGGAAAGTGGACTGCTCCACAATCCCAGGTAAATCCCTGGAGTTGAAGGCTCAAATTTTCCCCCATGAGAGCAATAAGGCCAGTCTCAAAGATTGCTCAGAAGAACTATTTGAACACTACTGACAATTTGCTCATATCCAGGGCTGTTTGGTCTCTATTGTTCTGAGCCATTATCATATGAGATCCAAGAACTAAAAACTACAGTTTCCAATCAATAAAACTTTTTTTTTTTAAACATAGGCCCACAGATGGAAAACTGGAAGGGACCCTAAAGGCCTAGTCTATGTCTCTCATTTTTCAGATGAAGGAACTGAGGCCCAGAAAAGTTAAATGACATGCCAGATGTTATATGTCTAGCAAGTGGCAAATGTGAGTTTTGAACCAAGGTCTTCTGAGTCTAAACTCAAAATTTCTATCTCATCACACTGCCTCATGTTCAGGTAGACTTCTTGTATACCATAGGCAGAGAAGTTTGTGGTAGGGAAAGATGTTATACCTAGGGGTGAAATCCCTCTACAAAAGTCAAGAAAGTAATTAGGAGCTCCTCAGTCTTCCTAGAAGCTCCTCCAAAATTCCCTATTTCTGTTAAGGACACCACCATCCTTCTAGTCTCCCTGTCCCTTGTCTACTGGCAGGACTACCACTCTAGTTCAGACCCTTATAGCCTCAGTATCCTAATAAAACTCCCTATGTCTCATCTCTCTTCTTCTCAATGAATCTTCCTCACAGTTGCCAAAATAATCTTTTCAAAGCACAGATCACACCATGGCCTGACCCTGCTCAAGGATATTCAAAGGCTCCCTATTGCCTCTAGAATGACATACAAATTCCTCAGCCAGGCATGTAAAGCTCTTCCCTTTTGGGTTCTACCCTAGTTTTTTAAAGATATTTTACACGACTCCCCTCTGCATAGACTATTTTCTAGCCAAACAGGCCTAATTGCTGTTCTCTGAACTTGTAATCTATCTTCTGCCTCTCTCCCATTTCCTGGGTTGCTCTGAATGCCTGGGAAGATCTCCCTCCTCACTCCTACATCTTTTCCTTCAAGGTTCAAATTACATGCCACCATCACCTGAGTTGTTGCTGTTATCTCCCTCTCCAAATTGTGTTTTACTAAATTTTCCCTTAAAATGTTGCATTCTGCTGGTAGAATGCAAACTCCTTAAGCATCTCAACTTTTAAAAATTCTTCAAAGTGCTTTACTAATAAGTAATAAACACTTGCTGGTTTGGCTTTAATTGGAGGGGGCACAGCAAAGTCTGCTTACTGCTTAATGTGAAATTCCAATATATTGGAATAAACCCAAACAAAACATTTCTCCCATCAAGACAAAACTTCGCGAAGATTTTTTTCCTCTTATGTTTGCTTTTCCTCAACTCTGTTTTCTAACCATCAAGTACAAAGAGGAAGTACAAGGTGTAAGAGTTTGAGTTCCAATGACATTCATTAAATGCTTATTAAGGGTCTACTCTGTTTTTGGCACTAGGGGATATACAAAGTTTATGTAAGACACATTCCTGCCTTCATGGAGATTATTGTCTAGTAGAGTTGACACCATTATTTTACTCTCTAGAAAGAAATATTTCCAAACCTACATCAATAGTCAAGGCCAATAGAATTTGAGAAGAGGGGGTCTACAAGACATTCTGGGCATGCTAGGTTCTTGCCTTCTAGTGTGTTTTGGAGCCAGTTGAGAGGAAACTTGGAATCATAAAATGTTACAACTTGGAAAGAACCTTGGAGATAATTTAGTCTATTTCCATTCTCTTGAACTCCTTCACATAAATCCTTATGGAAAAACAAGGTCTTTCAATGTCTAGGCTTGAGATGATTTGGGCAAAAATTGGGGTACGTTAAAATCCCTACCTTTTATATAAAAATGATATCACTATCTTTTCATCCAAAATCTGTCTTCATTCATTGACTCTCACTTTGTCTCTGTGGAATTCCAAGTTTGCATTGAATTTAAGTTCTTCAAAAGTAAGAAAAACACATCCCTGTTAAGGTTTTAAAACCAACATTAAATTCTGTTCTCTTTTGCCCTTACATTATAGTACAAAGAAGTTTTCGTTAGATGATCACTCGTCTGTATCTGGCGTTGCACAATTCCATTTTGTGCATGAAGATGTATTTCTTTTCTGCTGCATTATATTATACTATTTATTGAGCCATTTATCACATAATGTGGTGCTGGGGTTCAGTTTTCTTGAAACTGCAGAATCAAATATCCATGTCTCCATATATCTGAGCTCTTAGTGTAGCTACTTTTGTAAGAGAATTGCTCCTTGGGAGTCTTGACAGACTGGGCAATCTTCCCTGCTTCTTTTCCCTGGGTGCCGGCAGGAGTTGATTGTAAATCTATAATGGAGGAGGTACTCAAATAGCAGAGTAACACCCAGAAAGTCTCTTGGCTCCTAAAATGTGCTCAATAACTATTCAGCAGTATTTTGCCCTAGCTTTTTAAGGTGTTCACAAGGGGGGAGTAAATCTTTATTTGTCTTCATCTCCCACCCTTCTTCATAGCAAGGGATTGCCTGATAAGTGGGTAGTTGCCCAAAATGTCCTCCCATTTCTCTCACTCTGTTGCCACAATCGCCACAATCCCATATTAGAAATTAATTTATTTAGGTTGCCATAGGATAATGAGTTCAAGGGGACCTGAGGGAATTTGTCCAACTCGTATCCAAATCTCCCTCTACAGTGTCCCCAATAAATGGTCATCCAAACTCCCCAATGATTGCCAGTGACAAGACAACCCATTCTCCTTCTGAAAAACTAAATGTGAGACATTTTTTCTCTTTCTATTGAGCTGAAATATATGCCTCTGGAATCTCCATTTGTTATTTCTAGTTTTGCTCTCTGGGGTTCCCAAAAATAAGTCAATTTGCCCTTCTACATAGCAGAATTTGAAGCCATTTGAAAAGTATTTGAAGATCGATATTAAACCTTCCTTAAGTTTTTTCTTCTCTGGGTTAACCATTCCAATTCTTTCAGCAGATGGTATGATTTGAAGTTCCATTATAGTCCAAGTTACCCTCTTCTGGACATATTCCAATTTGGCAATGGCCTTCCTGAAATGTGGCAGCCAAAACTGAATTTTCCAGATGTGTCTAACCATGGAAGAGACCAGTGATACTCTCACAGTACTGCCCCTTCTGGACAGTATGCTGTAATTAATGACTGTTCTGTCTCACAGCTCAAGTTCTACCTTTGGAAGGAAGCCTTTCCCAGTCCTTAGTGACTGATCTTAGAGCCTTTCTTCTGAGATTATTTTCAATTTATCCTTTTTTTTTTTTGCATGGTATTGTTTGGATGTTGTTTTTCCTATGAGACTTTGAGCTCCTTGAGAACAGGAACTGCTTTTTTTGTCTTGTGACTTGCCTAAAGTCACATGGCTAGTAAGTGTTAAATGTCTGAGGTCACATTTGAACTCATGTCCTCCTGACTCCAGGGCTGGTGCTCTATTCACTGTGCTACCTACCTGCCTCCTTCTTTCCTTTTTTTTTTTTCCAGAGAGGGAAGGCGACCTTTTCTTGCATCCTTAGCACTTAATACAGTGCCTGGTACATAGGTAGGCACTTAATAAGTGCTTGTTAACCTAGCATCTCATGTTGAATTTATAGTTTGAGTTTATTAATAGAGTTTGAGTTCTAGTGCTATTTGATAAATACTTATAAAGGGTCTACTCTGTGTTTGGCACTAGGGATATACAAAGTTTATATAAGACACATCCTTGCCTTTATAGAGCTTATAGTCTAGTAGAGTTGAGACTATTATTTCACTCTCTAGAAAGCAATGTTCCAAACTTAAATCAACAGTCAAGGCAAATAGAACTTAAGAATTCTTTATCACTAACCCCATCCAGGAGAGGGGGTCTATAAGACATTCTGGATGTGCTAGGTTCTTGCCTTCTAGTTTTGTTTTTGATTTTTGGAAACAACCAATTGAGAGGAGACTTAGAATTATACAATATTTTAACTTATAAAATGTTGTCTAGTGATTTTTTTCTTCCCTGTCCTGTACTCAAGCTGCTGATTTTTTGAAACCTTCAAAGAAGGACTTTATATGTATCCCTTAGTAGTCAATTTTATTTTATGTTCTAATACAGGGTTCTAGTCTACTAGAGTCTTTTTGCATCCTGATTCTCTTGTCCAATATGCTAGCTATATGACAGATATGTCTATGTCACATACATATCTATCAATCGTAGGTGCTAACCTAGGTCAAATAAGACCCAGAATGTGAGACCCCAAAGCTGTTTAAGAATGATGTAGGACAGAGAAGATTGACAGTAAATGATATAAAGAAATGATTTAAAACCTGACTGCTTCCAGAAGCAGAGCCCAATGTGGCTTCCTTTTCCTGTCCTTATTTGCTTTTGCTAACACGTGAGACCTCTAGACACAAGTCTGTTGTCCCTACTGGGTAGTCTGGAACTGATCAAGGGGACTAAATGAGAGGCTAGGACGAGAAAGTGTCCCCAGGAAGTTATCTTTCAGGGTTTGCATTGATCTTTCTATGTATTCTATTAAAAATAGAAAACAATAGAAACTGAAAACACTCCTGGACATAGTATGATTAAACAATTAAAATCTTGATCTGTGTTTCTTTTGTGTTGGAATAAAATTTGGCTTTGCAACTTAAAAATTCAGAGGAATGCATACAAGATGATAAAGAGTTTCAAAACTGTATCATTGGGGTGGCTAGATAGCTCAGTGAATAGAGCACCAGCCCTGGAGTCAGGAGGACCTGAGTTCAAATGTGATCTCAGACACTTAACACTTACTAGCTGTATGACCTTGGGCAAGTCACTTAACCCCAATTGCCCTACCTTCCCCCCTCCAAAAGGACAAAAAAAAAAAATCTGTATCATTGAAGGATTAGTTGAAGGAAAAAGAAGGCAGCATAGTACAGGGGAATAAGTCCTCACTCAGTAATCTTGGTATGTGGGTTCAAATCTTTCCTCTGATATTTATAATCTGGATGACCCTGAGCAAGTCAGGGAGATTGTGTTTCTATAGTTGTGCTGAGTTGATTTTTTTTTTTTTAAAGCTATGTTTTAAGGGTTGACTCATTGTGAAGGGTGGTGGAGAAACATTACAAAATAAAGGTAGTATCAAGACAAAAGATGTCCATCAAAATTAAGAATGAAAAAACTGTGGTTATTATTAGCATTATGTTAATGACTTTGTCAACTCACTTTTCTCCAGAATAGGTAGCCACAAAAAAATAGAGGTGAAAGAGGAACTGAAAAATGAAAGGATACAGGAAGAGTAATTGGTCCCACCAGTGATGAACTTTGCCTACTTCTCAATTTTAATGGGAGTTGTCTCTCTCTACCTGCTCAATTCCCTAGCATCGATGTGACTCCACTCCCTGTTTTCAAACAACAGGGGGTTAAAATAACAATGACACCAAATAATAATGAACATTTGAAAAGGGTTTACTATGAGGCAGGCAATGTGCTGTTTCATTTTATTTTCAAAAGTAACCCTGGGAGGGAGATGGTATCATTATCTCCTTTTTTTTTGGATGGAGAGACTGAGGCAAACAGGGCTTAATTGACTTGTTTAGAGTAATACACAGTGAGTGTCTGACACCAGAATTAAATTCAAGTCTTCTCAATTCTTGACCTCACTCTCAATCACTCTCAATCTCAAAACCTACCAGAATAGTCTTCTTTGCCCTGGTTAAGAGACTTAGAGGCATTTTTTCCCCCTAAAGTACAGATCTGACTATATCACGTCCTTTGTTAGCAAATTCTGGTGACTCTCTAGTACTTTGGAGAGCAAATATTAGCTCCTCTGCTTGACATTTAAAACCCCAAGTCTACATTTTTCACCTCTACATATTACTCATCTTCATATACCAGTCAAAATGGCCTTGTTACTCTTCTTCATCTTTTGCCTTCTACTTCTCATGTCCAGGCTGTCCCTCATGACTGAAATGCATTCCCTGTTCACTTCTTAGAATCCTTAGGTTTCTTCCAGGCTCATTTCAAAAGCCCCCTTATACATGAGAGCTTTCTTGATCACCCACTGTACCTACTGCATATCCCCTCCCCTCATCACCTCCTACTCCTTATAGGCATATGCCTATAGATGTAAATTGTCTTCCTCTCCTCCCTCCATGGGCAGCTAGGTGGTAGAGTAGATAGAACACTAGACTTGGAATCCAGAAGACTTATCTTCGTAAGTTCAAATCCAGCCCCAGAAACTTACTAGCTGTGTGACCCTGGCCAAGTCGCTTACCCCTATTTGCTTCAATTCCTCATCTTTAAAATGAGCTAGAGAAGGAAATGGCAAACCACTGCAGTTTCTCTGCCAAGAAAACCCCAAATGGGATCACAAAGAGTCAGGCATGACTGGAAAAAAACTGGATAATAACCAACCTCCTGCCATAGAATGTAAGTTCCAAGAGGGCAGGAATCGTTTTATTCCTGTCTTGGTGCAAATGAGATAATATTTGTAAACCCTTAGCACATTGCCTGGCACGTTGTTGACACTTTAGAAATGCTTATTTCCTTCCCTTATTCCCTTCTCTTTGTATCCCCAGAACCCAACCCAGTTTTTATAGTGCTTAATAAGTGATTACTGATGGATTGATTAGATAATTGGATCATTTTTGAAGTCACAATTAGCCTTCTTTTCTACAGGAATGTGACCAGTTGAGGTAAATTATCTGGGGTGGGGGTGGGGAGAAGACAATTGAAAGCAATAATCTTTAGCACCTGATTTTGTTGTTGTCAATGGGAAGAAGTCTATGGAGTCTTTGGTGGTCAGGTTTAGAAAACATGTGTAGGTCTGTGACTTTAAAAATAGTTTGGCTGAGGATCCCAGATTCCATTCCCCTAGCTTGCTGGGGAGGGCAGGGGCTTTTGCAGCAGAGGATTTCAGTGCTGAGTTTTTAAGTCCACCTGCTACATCGGATATTGAGGCTGTCAGCAAAATACCCCCGAGTTGCTGATTTGGACCATGCATATTCGATTTCATTTATACATCACTGCATTGTTCTAGAATTACTTTGTTTGTGCTGGGCTTGTCTCCCCAATAAGACTGTAAGCTTCATGAAGACAACGATCATGTTGTGTTTCTTTTGAATACTACTTAAATTGTTGATAGCTCACGCAACATGACTGATGTGAAAATGTGTCTCATAGGAATGTATGTGTAAAGCCCATATCAGATTGCAAGCCATCTTGGGGAGGGAGGGGGAGAAAATTAAAAACTTACAGAAGTTGGGCGGCTAGGTGATGCAGTGAATAGAGCACCAACCCTGGAGTCAGGAGGACCTGAGTTCAAATCCAGCCTCAGACACTTAACACTTACTAGCCATGTGACCTTGGGCAAGTCATTTAACCCCAATTGTCTTGCTCTCTCCCCTCCAAAAAAAAAAATTTAGGGAAGTGAGTGTTAAAAACTAAAAATAAATAATTTAATAAATTGGGGGAAAATATATGACACTTAAAAAATTGTTGATAGCTCTGTAACTAGAAGGGGACTTGGAGGCCATGGAAAGCCATCCCCTCACTTTGCAGATGAGGGAACTGAGGCCCAGGAAAAGTGACTTTCTCAAGATCATACAGGGGACAAGCATTAGAGGCAACACTCGAACCCAGGTCAGTGCTCTTTCTTCTCTACTATTTTGCCACATAGAGACTCTCAGTAAATCTCTGCTAAATCAAACACCTAAGCAGCTACATGACCCAAAAAGTTAAGAAGATCTGAATTCGAATCAAACTTCAGACACTTACTGCCTGTATGACCCTAGGCAAGTCGCTTAAACTTAATCAGTTTCCTCCTCTGGGAAATGGAGATAATAACAACACGAATCACCTAGGGGAGTTATGAGAACAAAATGAGTTAACATTGGTAAAGTGCTTTGTGAACCTTAAAGTGCTAAATGCTGTAGCTGTTGTCAACCTCAGAGCTCCGTAACTTTGTGGTAACAGGAGCTGACTGGATCTCTTCCTCCCTTCCACAACCTCCTAATTCACCCTCAATAATGATGGTGCATCTGAGAACGGTTAAGGATCCACACTTTGTACATCATTCAGTGGTGTTATTTATGGATTCAAGGGTGTGGATGAGGGTCCTACTCATATCTTGGGGTTTAATTCCATTATCACCTTCATAAAAAGCTGTTTCTTATGAGATGGGCTTACAGTGATCTCTTGGTCTCTGTCTCTGTGTCTCTTTCACTTTAAATTCCTTCCCATATCACCTGCCACCTTAACCACTAGTTATTTATGGTGTCTTATATTGTTTTCTCTCCGTGCCATGTCTTTATTTCCATACTAGATGGTAAGCCCCTTAAAAGGCAGAGAGGGTCGCTTATGTTTCTTTTTCTCTCTCAGAGGACCTAGTACTAATTGCCTTCTGGAAATAATGTTTTAGTTCTTCTGAAATGAAAGTCATGGGGTTTAGAGCTGGAAGGGACAAAGAAATCTAGACCAGGGGTTCTTAATCTTTTTTTTTTTTTTTTTATGTTGCAGAGACCTTTGGGAGTCTGAGAAAGTCATGGACTCCTCAGAATAGTGTTTTAAAAAGCATAAAATAAAATCCACAGATTATAAAGGAAACCAATTTTATTAAACTATAGTTATAAAGATCTCTATGTGTATATGTTTATATACATAAATAAATATATTTACATATAATACAACAAATAGAATACATTATAATTACATGAAGATACTTATACACATGTATAATATATATGCTTATATGTATATGTGTGTGTGTATAGGTAGGTATTTAACATCAGTTTCAAAGGCACTAGGATAGAAATATCTGATTTTAATCCAAACTCTTCATTTATAGATGAGGAAACTGAAGCCCAGAGGGTTTTAGTAATTACCCAGGGTCAAATAGTCATCAAGTAACAGAGGATTTGAAACCAGGTCCTCAGAATCTAAATTTAGTAGTTTTTCTTTGTTTTGTATTGTTCAGTCACGTCCAACTCTTCTTGATCCCATTTGGGGTTTTCTTGGCAGAAATAGTGGAGTGATTTTCCATATGCTTCCCCAGCTCATTTTACAAGTGAGGAAATTGAGACAAACAGGGTTAAGTGACTTGCCCAGGGTCACACAGTTAATAATTGTCTGAGGCCAGATTTGAATTCAGAAAGATGAGTCTTCTTGATTCCAAGCCCAGTACTCTATCCACTATGACACCTAGCTGCCCCAGTATTTCTTTTGTTGTTGTTGTTAATTTATTTATTTTTAGTTTTCAACATTCACTTCCACAAGATTTTAAATTCCAAATTTTCTCTCCATCTCTCCCCTCCCTCCACCGCAAAGTAATCATGCATTTTGATTACCGCTTCCTCCAATCTGACCTACATTCTTTCACACCCCCTCTTTCTCTTATCCCCTTCCCTTCTATTTTCCTGTAGAGCAAGATAGATTTCTATACCCCATTACCTGTATATCTTATTTCCCAGTTGCATGTAAAAACAATTTTTAACATTCATTTTAAAAACTTTGAGTTCCACATTCTCTCCCTTCCTCCCTCCCCATCCACTCTCATTGAGAAGGCAAGCAATTCGATATAGGTTATACATGTGTAGTCATGCAAGACACTTCCATAACAGTCATATTGTGAAAGACAACTGTATTTCTCTCTATTCTGTCCTGCTCTCCATTTATTCTATTCTCTCCTTTGACCTGTCCCTCCTCAAAAATGTTTGCTTCAGATTATCCCTTCCCCCAATCTGCCATCCCTTCTATTATTCCCCCTCTCTTTATCCCTTCCTCCCTTGCTTTCCTGTAGGGTAAGACAAATTTCCTTACCCAATTGAGTGTGTATGTTATTCCCTCCTTAAGCCAAATCCAATAAGAATAAGGTTTATTTCTTCATGTATATATATATATATATATATATGTATATGTATGTATGTATATGTATATGTACGTATGTATATATGTATATGTATCCTCTCCAACTACCCTAATACTGAGAAAGGTCTCATGAGTTATAAATATCATGTATCCATGTACGAATATAAACAGTTCAACTTTAATAAGTCCCTTATGATTTCTCTTTCCTGTTTACCTTTTCATGCTTCTCTTGATTCTTCTATGTGAAAGTTAAATTTTCTATTCAACTCAAGTTTTTTCATTAAGAAATTTCATAAAGTATGCTTGGAAGCCCTCTATTTCATTGAAATTCCATTCCCCCCCCCGAAATATTATACTCAATTTTGCTGGGTAGGTGATCCTTAGTTTTAATCCTAGCTCCTTTACCCTCTGGGGTATCATATTCCAAGCCATTTGATTCCTTAGTGTACAAGATGCTAAATCTTGTGCTATCCTGATTGTGTTTCTGTAATACTTGAATTGCTTCTTCCTGACTGCTTGCAATATTTTCTTCTTGACCTGGAAACTCTAGAATTTGGCCACAATATTCCTAGGAGTGTTTCTTTTGGGATCTTTTTCAGGAGGTGATAGATGGATTCTTTCAATTTCTATTTTACCCTCTGACTCTAGAATATCAGGGCAGTTTTCCTTGATAATTTCTTTAAAGATGATGTCTAGGCTTCTTTTTCATCACGGCTTTCAGGTAGTCCAATAGTTTTTTTTTTTGCCTTTTTTTTTGGAGGGCAATTGAGGTTAAGTGACTTGCCCAAGGTCACTTGGCTAGTTTTGTGTTAAGTGTCCAAGGCTGGATTTGAACTCAGGTCCTCCTGACTCCAGGGCCAGTGTTCTATTCACTGTGATACCTAGCAGCCCCCATTTGCTCCATTCTAATTTTGAGGAAATTATTTTCTTCAGTGGACTTTTGGACCTCCATTTCCACTTGACCAATTCTTCTTTTTAAGGCAGTCTTCTCCTCATTGTCTTTTTGGACTTCTTTTGCCATTTGGGTTAGTCTTTTTTTAAAGGTGTTATTTTCTTCAGCATTTTTGGGGTCTTCTTTAGCAAGCTATTGACTTGTTTTTCATGATTTTCTTGTGTCACTCTCATTTCTCTTCCCAATTTTCCCTCTACTTCTCTTACTTGATTTTTAAAATCATTTTTGAGCTCTTCCATGGCCTGAGATCAATTCATAATTTTCTTGGAGGCTTTTGATTTGGGAGCTTTGACTTTGTTGTCTTCTCCTGGTTGTATGTTTTGATCTTTCTTGTCACCAAGAAAGTAAGATTCTATAGTTGATTTTTTTCTACTGTTTGCTCATTTTCCCAGTCAATTACTTGATTTTTGAGCTCTTTGTTAAGTGGAGGGTGTACTCCCACAAGTTTCAGGTGTTTTTTGCAGCTGTTTTCAGAGTTATTTCTAGGGACCTATAAATTTTCAGTTCTTCCAAGGTGGTATGATCAAAGGAGAGGAGTTTACTCTTCTCTGGCCTGTGCTCTGGTCTGTGAGCAACCACAAGCACTCTTTTCTGCCTTGGAACTGTGAAAAGGATTCGCTTTCCACTGCCACCATAAGCTTTGCCACATGAGTGCTCCTCCTTGACCCAAGACTGCCACCCAGGACTGTGACACAGATCCAAACATGGGCAAAGCAAGAGAATCCTGTCTCAGAGCCAGCAAAGAAATCCCTGCAATCCACCTCTGATCAGTCACTGGATTCTCCCACCATCTGTAGGTCAACAGCTCCAGAAGTAGCAGCTGTTGCTGGGGCAGCAGCTGCCACTGCCCTGGGCCTAAGGCTGGGGCACAACCACACTTCTCTCACCCAGGTGAGATACCTTTCCTACTTACCCTCGAATTTGTCTTTGGCATTTATGGGTTGAGAAGTCTGGAAACTGCTGCAGCTGCCAGTGATTCAGGCCCCTCAGGCCTGTCTGTGCCTGCATGGCCCATGCTGCACTGCGTTCCTCACTCAGTCTGGTGCAATAGACCTTTCCTGTCGACTTTCCAGATTGTCTTGGGTTAGAAATTTGTTTCAGTCTGTCATTTTGTGACTTTGGCTGCTCTAGAATTTGTTTTAGAATCATTTTTTATAGGTATTTCAAGGGGTTTGGGGGAGAGTTAAAGCAAGTCCCTGCTTTCACTCCACCATCTTGGCTCCATTCCCCTTTTCCTCCCCCATATTTCTACATTTCTACTAGTCTATTTCTTTTCTTTATACAGTAAGGAAAATGAAGTCTCAAAAAGTTAAATATGTTGGGCTAAATGGTCTCTGAGGTCCTGTTGTCTGCTTCCCTCCTCCACCAGTTCTGACATTGCTTTGATTCTTTGACTTTAAGGGTTCCAGGGTCATACAAGGATTCCAAGTTTCTGTGTAAGCCTTTATTTTTCTTCAGGCTGCCCTCTCAGGTATCCTAAAGTGTAGCTGTTTGGGCCTGCTTGTCCTACCTTGGTTTTATGTTGGTTGGCTTCACTTTGACATTATAATGAAATGAAAAATGGAAAATAAGTAACTGGTTATGTCTGAGATTGGGGGAAAGAAAGAAATGGAAAGGGGGGCTGAATGTGTTGAACTGATTGAGAGAAGCTGTTATTCTCCTCTGCAGAGAGCTTTGCTTGGTGTGATTAAAACAAGATCTGCATCGGATGGCTCCCGGGGCTGTTCATCAGTATTTAAGGGAGCTCATAAATCCACCAAGGAGACAGTTCTCTGGCAAACTTTTCCTCTGTGACCTGATTGTAGCAAAAATCAAAGGCATTATCCAAGACATGCAAAAAAATCACTCTTAATGAGTTGGCTGGAAGAACAAAAATATTTCCCAACAACTTGCTGATCAATGAGTTTGCACCCCGAGAGGACAACTGTTATTCTTCCATAAGCTTCTCATTCAATTAATCAATCAATCAACAAGTATATGTTATGTCCCTACAATGTACTTATCACCATAATGCTAGGCACTGTCAGGAATATAGAAGTATAAGGCATGTTAACTGATCTCACAGAACTTGTTCTAAGGTTGTGTGTGGGTAAAGTCAGATGGAGGTTTATTGAACAATAGCAAATAACATTTGTTTGTGTGAGTTTGTCGGTGTATAGTCATTCTACCAGTGCAGATTACAACCTCTCTATGCCTTAGAAATAGATCATGGTCTTCGAGGATTGCTGAGCCTGAAAAAAAATTGGTCATTTAGTGGCTGGCATTCTAAGTCTGATCATCTCCTAGCTCATCCAGGTTGGTCTTAGAACATATAATAAGGCACATAATTACAGTCCTTGGGTCTTGTTTTAATTCTTTTCTTAAGTTTCTAACCCATTCTGGGGATTCTTGAGGTAGTTTCTTCTCATGGGATCCTAGAATTATAGATGCAAAACTGGAAGGGAACTTTGAGGCGTTGGAGTAGAGGGAGATCGTATGTTTTAAGTGCTAAATAATTGTAAGAGTTCAGAGAGAAGGGGGCCAAGGAAGTCTGAAGTAGCTAGGGGAGGCTTAATTTAATTTGAGATCGTCTGAACCAAGTTCTGAAGGATCTGTTGCATTTAGATAGATAGCAGAAAACTACAAGTAGAAGGAATCTTAGCTGCCATCTGGTCCAAGTCTTTATTTTAGCAACCAAGAAATTGAGGCACAGAAAAATTAAGAGTCTTGCCCAAGGTCACACAAGAATTAAGAAGTAGGAGAGGGATTTAAACTCAAGTCCCCCAAGGCCCCTTGTAGTAACTTTGCTTCAATGCGGTTCTGTTGGGGGCATTGCCAGATTGTAGGAGCTCTAAAGGCCAGAGCACAGTATTCCCAAGAATAATCCCTTTGATCTATGTGGTTTGGTGTCAGTAAGAGCTTCCACTGGAGACTGAGATGCCATACAGTGGAGAGTTGGAGATAGGTAGATAAGAAAGATAGATAGAGATTTCTTCTTTAGCAAATATTCACAAATGAGTGAACGAAAGAAAAAAATATTCATTTATCATGTATTATCTGCCAAGCACTGTGCTAGAGGGCAAGGATATCAATACGAAAGACACCCCCTGCTTTAATGGCATTTATTTTCTAATGGGAGAGACAACACACAAAAGGGACTTGTGGCCAGAGATTTATTATACTTCCATCTGGAATATTCCCGGGGTGTTGAGTTAGATCCAGAAGGGAGTGGATCAGCACACACACCCAATCCAGAAACAATGTCAGAGTTGATTTGATCATAGTTTGTGATTCCCATTGGGGTGTGTGTGTGTGTGTGTGTGTATATGTGTGAAATATATGAGGCTGCAAGGCAGTTGTAGAGATGGCCTGAGATTAAGAAGTGACATTAAACATGGTAGCTGAGGCTCTCCAGAAGTGATGATTTGGGAGAAGCATTCACCAGTCATGATAGCAAGGTGTATATAATGTGGTATGAAAGATACCAAAGGTAGATGTGAACAATTCCATAGCTTCCATCTCCCAATGAAAATATTAGATTAGAGTCTTCTTCCTTTTGGGTGATCATTGCAGAGCCAGAATCCAAACTCAGGCCTTAGTACTACAAATTTGGTGCTCTTTCCACTACCGCAAATTACATCCTAAGAGGAAAATACTTGAGCAAGGAGGTGGGGAATGAGTATAACATGTTCATAGTATGTTGTACCTCTACATGGAGTAGACAGTGTCTTTTGGAGAGGAGTCGAAAATAAAGTTGAAAGGGTTTATGGAGTGTTGTAACAGACTCCATGCCAGGGGACAAGACCTATACACTTACACACTTGCTAGCTACCCATCTGGCCCTCAAGCCCTATGGTCATCTATGGTGCTGCTTTTCAGGGAAAAACAGAAGCAGAGGGATAAGAGCTTTTCCAGCTTCCTATCTTGTCCTGGGATTATTCCTACCACCTTCCTTTTTCATCCCTATTCATGTACTGCTAAGTAGAACTGAAAAAAATAGATAAAACCAACCTGAAATGGTCCACTACAAATGTGTATTATCTGATCTCAGTTGGGTCCTCACCGCAGCAGGTCAAACATTCTATTTCTACTTAGTTGATCTGCTTTCCCATTCTCTATAGCAGCTGTTACAAATATTCTCATCTCTCCTCAAGCTTCCCATGGTATCCCATCGTCCCACTATCTCAACTGAGGATCTTACTGAAATAATTGAGACCATTCATTGAGAGCTTCCTGTCATCCCCTTCCCCTCATCTCATATTTTCAGAAATATCCTTTCTACCTCCCACCCCTAATCTCCTACTTCACTCTGGTCTCTGGTGAAGAAGTAGACCTTCTCCTTGCCAATGCCAACCCCTCTACATGGACCCTCAATCACATCGCCTACTGTTTTCACTAGTAGATTTCTCATGCTGTCTTACTCCTCTCCCTATCTACTCATTCCTTCCTTCCATTTCCTCCATCCTTTAAAAACTTTTCCTACTCTCCCTACTACCTCTCATCAAGTTCCTCCTCTTGTTGGCTAAGATGCTTGAGAAAACCATTAGCACACAATGCCTACACTTACTCTCTCCTTGATTGATTCTAAATCCTCTGCTTTATGACTTAAAACCTTTAAAAAAAATTCAAAGGAAACTTCCCTCTCTAAAGGTACTAATGATCTCTTAATTGCTAAATCAAATTAATCTTTTCTGAATCCTTGACCTCTCTACAGAAATTTGAAACTGCTGATCACTTCCTAGACACTCTCTCTTCTCTAGGTTTTCATGACATTGTCCTGATTCTCCTTCTGATGACTCCTTCTCAGTCTCAGTCCAAGTTGTCAGTCTCCAGATCTAATCCTTTCAGCGTTGTATCACAGCTGCCTCATTCTACTTTCTGGGCTCAAGTCTAGCCAAAGATGGCTGCCATGTCCCCCACTGTCTTTAATTCTTCCTGCTAAATAAGGCTTGTAAATCTAAATCCATAAGGGACCACAAATGTTCCCTTGACCAATCCATTCATTTTACAGATAAGGGACCTGAGACCTAATGTAGTTAAGTGAACTGCCCAAAGTCACACAGGTCACTAACTTACATTACAGTTGACCTTTGGACTCAAATTCTCTGACTCCAGAGACAATGTTCTTTCCACTGTACTGAATTGCCTTCCTGGACTTCAGCTAATTTGGATATGATTTGAGGCCCTTATGATCTTGGTCACTCTCCTCTGAATATTCTCAAGCTTATCAATTATTTTTTCCTATAACCAAATATAATACTCCAAATATGGTCTGATGAAAGTAGAGTATCCTTACCTTCCTAATGCTGGACACTAGGCTTCTATGGATATAACCTAGATGAGTATGAGCTTTCTTGGCTGTATTTTTTTCCCCAACTCATATTGAGTTTGCAATCCACAATGACCCCCAGATTTTTTTTTCCCCTCACAGGGACTACTGTCTCACTACACCTCTTCCTTTTTGTATTTGAGAAGCTGATTTCTTGAACCCAAATGTAAGACATTTTATTTGTCCCTATTAAATTTTATCTTATTAGATTTCACTCAAGCTCTAACCTGTTAAGCCAATTTTTTAATCCAAACTTAAATAATTAGCCCTGGGAGCAAAAGAGTAAACATAAGTGTAATATCATTTTATCTGACAAGGAAGGAAGGAGTTTGACAGAGGAAGAAAAGAAAAAGAGAGAAAGACAGTACACATACTCCATATACACACAGTTAATATCCAGGGATTGATGTTGTCAATGAGATCTGAGTGCTTTTTTGTTCCAATCCAAAAAAAAAAAAA
>CM053590.1:127090800-127095800 GCA_028646515.1 Pseudochirops corinnae
TCTCTCTCTCTCTCTCTCTCTCTCTCTCTCTCCTTTCTCTCTCTCTCTCTCTCTCTCTCTCTTTACTTTCTCTCTTTCTTTCTCTTTCTATCTTTTTAAATAGAACACGAAGTCTGAAGGCACATTTATGTAGGAAGGATTCATCAAAATCTCTAATTAAATACATGACAGCTGGTGAATTAAAGCATTTTGTCTTAGCTCTGCCATCCTATAATACTTTATAATCCTGAGAGTCCAAAGTATGAATTAATTATAATTCTAAGAACCCTGATACCCAATTGAATGAGGAAGGAGGAGGGGGGTGAAGGAAAGGAATCAAATGGTGGCTTCAGATGCCTCAGAGGAAGAGATGCTGTGTGGTTAATAATAAATAAGGAGGAAAGAATTATTACTAGATTCCAGAATTTTATTTAGGGAAGGGAGCCACCATTAAGAAGCACTTGTAGGTTTATTTATTTATTTTTTATTGATTGATTGAGGCAAGAAGCAATGTGGAGTAGTGCATAGGAAGCCAGAAAGAACTGGGTCCAAGACCTACCTTTGATACATTCTGAATATGTGTCCCTGTTTACTTCACTTAACCCCACTATATCAGACAACTCTTGAAGACGACTATTATTATTAATCATTATTATCATTACAACAACAATAATAATATTTATATAATGCTTTATAGTTTGCAAAACCAATATCATCACTTTTTATCCTCACAACTTTGGGGATAGGAGATAAGTGACTTGTCTAAGGTCACACAACTGGTATGTATCCCAGGCTAAATTTGAACTCAGATATTTCTTAAATTGGGTCTGGCACTGTGCCACCTAGTGGCAGAGGAGATTCTAAATTGCTTTGGTAGATAAAATTCTTCAGGGGGCATTCCTTACAGCAATGAAATTAGAGATCTAATTTAGTTTAAGATTATGTCCAACTCCTACCTAAGCTGACTTTCTGTCTGCATGTGTGTGTGCATATGTAATCCAAATCTGTTTGTGTATATAGCCTGAGACACAGAAAAAGGTCCCCAAAGGCATGGGAAGAAAAAAAAAATCCACTTATCATTGATCACTGAGGTTCAATACATTAACTAATTTATTTGGTGCTCTGAAAATCAACTTTCTAAATGTAGCTAATAGTCAAGAATTGTCATAATCATTCTTTTCATTTCAGTTCAATCCAGCCTTTCTTAAATGTTTTAACATGTACCAAGCCCTGGGACTACAAAGACAAATGCAAACAGAGTTCATAACCTTAGGGTTTTATGGTTTTGGTTTTCGTTTTAATAGATCTCATGCTCTTAAACATGGTATAGTACTTAGTATGGTTGAGTGAGAGTCAGGAAGATCTGACTTCCAAACCTACCTCAGAGACTTACTGAATGTGTGACTCTGGATAAGTCAGCTTACTTCTCTGACCCTCAGTTTCTTCATTTGTAAAATGAGGGGAGTTGGACTAAATAACTTCTGATATCCCTTCAAATCTTCCTTCCTTCCTTTCTTCTTGTTCTTGTTCTTCTTGTTCTTGTTCTTCTTGTTCTTGTTCTTCTTGTTCTTCTTGTTCTTGTTCTTGTTCTTCTTGTTCTTGTTCTTCTTCTTGTTCTTCTTGTTCTTGTTCTTGTTCTTCTTCTTCTTCTTCTTCTTCTTCTTCTTCTTCTTCTTCTTCTTCTTCTTCTTCTTCGAATTCAACGTCTTTTCCCCCTTAACCAGTTTGTTTGCATAGATTCAACCTTATTCATTCCAAGCTGCTGGCCTTTTACATGGTAGATTTTAGTAGTTACAGTCATTTTAAATGTTTCAAAGAAGTGGCTGGTACTTGAGTTGTGATTCTTAGTTCTGGGTTAGTAATATATCAGGGGTATCCACTATTGTGAGAGAGGGCCAGCGAGTTCAAGAACTCTAGAGACTCTGTCAGTGCAAAACTCAGTCCCATTCACTTCATTTTAGAACATACCTTTATTACACATAACATTTGTATGAAAGGGGACAAAGGTGGTTATCCTAGAGTCAAATGAACAAAGCTAGGGCATCTAAGTTATGGCTTCAGAATTGTTGTGTTGGGATATTTACTCTAACCTTTTTTATAGGGTTTATAGGTCAGGGCTTATTTTTAATTGTCAGCAGCTCTGCTGTTAAAAAAAAGTAAGTATCCACCTGTTCATTTAATTTCTTTCTTGTACAAATATGTCATCAGGACCCACATGCAAACCCAAGATATGATTATGCTTTTTTCCTTAGTTTTTGATTCAACATGCTAGTGTCGGCCCTTTATGTGTTCTCAGGGTTAAAGGATGGAATTGCTGTTGTTGTTTGTCCTTTTTGCTCAGAGGGGACCAAAATGGTACCATGATGCTGGGGTCAATATATATTGTGTCTAATTATGGCCGATCAGACCAGGTGAGCTCAGAAGGCTCTACCACAGGTTGGACACAAATAGGCCCCTTTGACCATTTGGGTGGGAGACATCTCTAACTTTGTTCATTTCACATTTCTTTTGAGCTACTGCAATTCTGCTTTGCTCACAAACCTTCTTTGATGTGGGTACATCATGCTGGATAATCTTGTGCAAGTGCCTCTCGTGTCTCACAAATGATTCCAAAGTTCTTCCCATAGACCTTGAGAGTGTCTTGTATTGCTTCTTCTGTGAGCACCTGCCTTATGTGAATTCTTCTTAAAATAGTCTTTTAGGCAAATAAATGTTTGGCATTTGAACAACATGACCAACCCATTGGGATTGCACTTTATGAAGTACAGTTTGAATTTCACTTGTTAGTTCAGCTCAAGAAGAGACCTTGGTGTCCACTACTCTGTCTTGCTAGATGATCTTCAGAATCTTCTTAAGACAATTCAAATGGAAGTCATTCAATTTTCTGTCATAGTACCGGTATGCTGTCAGGATTTACAGGCATCCAACAATGAAGTTAGCACAACAGCTCTGTAAACCCTCAATTTGGTAGACAGCCCAAAACCTTTTCTCTCCTGAACATTTTTGGAGCTTCCCAATTGCTGAGCTAGCCCTGTAATGTATATGTCAACCTCATCATCTATGTGTACATCCCTGGAAAGTATACTGCCAAGGTAACTGAGCTTATCCACAACATTCAGAATTTCTCCATTTGCTGTAACCAATGGTTCCATGTATGGATGGTATGGTACTGTGTGGTGGAGAACCTATTTTCTTGGTGTTAATTATTAGGCTAAAATCAACACAAGTTAAAGCTTGGAATATTAGGAGATGAGAAAGCAGACTTCATTGAGCATTTGATAATATCATTTCTCTTCCTTCTTCTCTTCTTCCTCCCTCTTCTCCTCCTTCTCCTTTTCTTCTTCCCCTTCCTACTCCTGCCCCTCTTCCTTGTCTTCCTCCTGTTCCTGTTCCTCTTTCTTTCTCCCTCTCTCTAGATCTGTATGTATGTGGCCTTTTTAAAAATTACCTTTTATTCTTTAAATCTCCTTGTTTGGCTTGGTTGAGGAGTGTTGCTATTGGGGAAGTCTAAGCATCATGTGCTGCACCATGTGGTGAATGAGATGAGTCCTTCTGTGAGAAGAGCCAACCAGAACAGAGAGGGAGCCCAGCAGGAGGGCTAACAAAGCAGAACACCTTAATGATGGCTTAAGAAACTTACAAATAAAGCTAAGAATTCTAATGTTTAATTTCAAGTGACTGAACATTAACATTTAATTAACTTCTGACTGTTAAACCAATATTAAATCTAGTAAGAAGCTAGTGGAATCTCTCATGTATTGGACACTCATATGCCTTTTACATTGCTACTTAGGAAGATGGAAGCCCTAAAGGAAGAATATATCACAATATGTGTGCCCAGATAGAGGTACTCTCCTGAATTAGGACCCCTCCATTTTTATGATCAGTATGTAGCAATAATAATAGCTGCCATTTATAAAAAGAGTCAACGTACATTATTTCATTTGAACATCACAGTGGGAAGAAGGGAAGGGGAAAAAAATGAGCACATATATAGCACCCACTAGAGCCCAGAAACTGTGCTAAGCATTTTTCAAATATTATCTCATTTAATTCTCACAACAACCATCTGGGGTAGGTGCTGTTATAACCCCCATTTTATAGTTGAAGAAACTGAGGCATACAGGGTCACATAGCTAATAAGTGTCTGGGTTTGAACCACAATGCACCACCTCGATGCCTCATGACAATCCTCTGAAGTAGGTAAGTATTAAAGGAATTCTCATATTCATTTTTTGTAGATGAGAAAACTGGGCTCGTGGAAATCACCTGATTTGCCCATGGTCACATAGGTAGTTAATGTCAGGAGCAGGATTCATGTCTAGGACCCTCGGGACTTCACATTCAGCACTCTTTGCGTGTGCCACAATGTTTCTCAAGGCAAACTGCTATGATTCTCTATAAACAGTGAGCTAGCACCTTTTGGGGAAGCAGACATGTTAGATGCATAGGGTGATAATATAAACTAGGGCCAAGTACAACAGCAACAACAGTAACCAACCAAACAGCAACAGTAACAATAATAGCATTTTAATAGCACTTTAATGCTTGCAAATTGCTTCATGTCATTTGATCTCATGGCAACAACCCTATGAGGTACCCATTTTACAGATGAAGAAACCAGCACACAGAGGTTAAGTTACTTGCCCAGGGTCACACACCCTAATAAGTGTCTGGAGAAGGAGCTCAACTCAAAGTTCAAAATTTTTGTCTGCCATGCCACCAGGCTGCTTAATGAGCTGTCATTTAATACAAATAAATACTCAAGATACCATGCACTTCGTATGGGAAATAGCAATATCTTCTATTTATAGAGCATATTGAAACCTTTAAAGGATTTCCTTCATAATAATGCTAGAAGATGGTTACTGTAAGTCTTATTCTCTCCAGTTTATTGATTGGGACACTGAGGACCAGAAAGGTGAAAAGAGTTTGCCTGTGAACACACAAGTACAATGTGCTAAAGAGACAAAACTCGAAGTCTTCTTACGGCAAATCCCGTGGATCTTCTTCCTTACCAC
>CM053590.1:127100800-127116516 GCA_028646515.1 Pseudochirops corinnae
ATCATCCCCATTTTAAAGAGAGACAGACAGAGATGAAGTGACTTACCCAGAGTCATACAGCTACTAAGTGTCTGACATTTAATTTGAATTCAGTTCTTCCAGACTCTGAAGCCAGGAGACTATCCACTGAGCTGCATAACTCCTAGAAGGGCTAAAACTTATTCTAGAATCAGAGGGACTGGGTTTAAATCCTGCCTCTGATGATTACTGTTCATGTGATCTTGGACAAGTCACTTAACCTCCCTGGGCCTTAGTTGCCTCATCTGTAAAATAACATGATTAGACTCCAGGGTCTTTGAGGACCCTTCCCACTCCAGAACTATGATTTTGTGACACCGACTTCCCACTGCCTCTCTGTCTGTTCATATCCTACCTGTTGTTAGAGAGCTATCTGTAACACACTTGCCTATTAACAATAAGGCTTAATCTGACAAAATCTGGGCAGCCAATTGACACGGTGGATAGAGCTCTGGGCCTGGAGTCAGGAACACTCATTTTCCTTAACTCAAATCCGACCTCAGATATTTACTAGCTTTGTGACCTTGGGCAAGTCATTTTACCTTGTTTGTCTCAGTTTCCTCATCTGTAAAATGAGCTGGAGAAGGAAATGGCAAACCACCCCAATATATCTTTGCCAAGAAAACCCCAAATGGGATCAGGAAGAGTTGGACACAACTGAAAAACAACAATAAGCAATAAGATGATATAATCCTTGGCCCGCAGCCATCTAAGATGTTATACAACAGGGCACGGGCTGACTCAGTGGTACAAGGTTTCACAGACCACCCGAAAGGCAGGATCCCTGAGGACAGCCTCACTGTGAGGCTCAGCACATTTCACAGGTTGAAAATAGGAGAGCAGTTGAACCAAAGCTAACATGCTGTCGAATTAAAACAGAAATCAGAATTTGTTCTGACAAGGGAAGTGCCTCACCTCTGTGTTGCTGTCCTCCCATCTCCTCCTCTGTTTGCTTTCTATAACTAAGCCTTAATTAATAAATACAGCCTTTCAGAAAGGAAGAACCTTGATGCGGGTGTTTTCTTTGGAGCGGGAAGCTGCCTGCCATGCCTCCTGTTCTCTGCCAGGCTCACCTCACAGACAAACATATTTAGCAAGCGTTTTCAGGACCTTCATAATAAGAATTGACATTTTCTAAATGAGGATTTCCTTGTTGGGCCCAATAGCCCTGATGGATATTTGGGGAAATTGACGGCCCCTGAGAAATGTTTTTGCCATTACTAGTACTTCTCTGACAGGTTTTTAATAGTCCCACTAAAACTGCGGGATATTGAAAATTTTGTAGATGAAGTGGAAACTGGTGAAATGTACAGCGGTGGAAAAATCCAACCTTTGGACTGCAGAATTTCTGGAATGTGGACTTTTGGTATCCTGATAATGAAAGCAGCGATGGGGATATTCATTTGTAGAATGGGGCTAATGATATTACTTTGTGACTTTCTGAAGTACTTATTATAGCCCCCTAGAGGGCTATAGTAACGGTCAATAGTTACTTGGTGTTTTACTTCACATATATGATCTAATTTGATCTTTACAATACTGTGAGATGAACACTTACAGGTATTAGTAGCAGTATCCTACAGGTAAGCATAGCAGAAGCCCAGGGAAGCAGACTGGAGTTGCGGAGCAGAGTGATTACTGATTACAGGAGCAGGCAGTAGGGTGAGACTTCTAATCTTCAATGGTTATTCAGCAACATTTGCCATGGAGGTGACTAAACCAAGTCCTTTGCCTTTCCCAGGATTATCACATCATTTTGGGGGGAGAACTTTCCATATTGATAAGGGACCTCTAAAGGGATGAGCAAACTCCTCTCCCTGCATGTCTTCACTCAACTTTTGTGACAGTCCTCTATGCCCATACTAAAATTCCTCTAGAACAGAGATTCTCAACCTGTGGGTCACAACCCCTTTGGGGGTCTAACGACCCTTTCACAGAGGTCACAGGGTCACCTAAGACCATGGGAAAACACATATTTCTGATGGTCTTAGGAACCAAGCCACCGCTCCTCTATCCGTCTCCAGGCAGGTTCGCCCATGTGCAGATACACCCACATATGATTATTGAAGGGTCAAGGCATTAGAAAGGTTGAGAACCACTACTCTAGACTCATCATTATAGCTTTTTCTTATTAAAGCTTTTCCAATGAGGAATCTAAGGCTGAGAGAAGCTATGTTCTGGTCCGTGGCAGAAATCTAGAGCTAGAAAGGAATACAAGGGACATCATATTCAAGAATCTGATTTTACAAATTAGAAAATTGAGGCTAAGGGAGGTTAAGGTCACACAAGTAGCAGGTGTCAGAGGCAAAATTGGAAATCTAGTCCTGTGGCTCAAGAGACAGTGCTGTCTCCATTGGACCATATTTCTCTCACATAGCTAATAAATTTCAGAGACCAAGACTGAAATCTTGGTCATTCCTGACCCCATATCTTTCTACTATACAATGTTTCTTCTCAGTTATATAAATGTGAGATATTATTGGGAGTAGGGACAAGACCTGTGATATTATATCTATGGGTAACCCTCTTGATGAGGAAAATCCCTTTCCCAATGCAGATTGGCACCTTCTCTTCCATTTATAATCTTAGAGAGCTGTCTAAAATAGTGAGAACTCAAATGACTTGGCCAGGGTCACACAAGTATATGTCAGAGACCAGATTTAAACCTGTATTCCTGGCTCTTAGGTCAACTTTCTGTCCATATTTTCTCAATATTATTATTATTAGTAGTAGCAATGTTGTTGTTGTTGTTATTGTTATTATTATTATTATTATTATTATTATTATTACAAAATCTTAGGAATAGGTTAAGTTGGGACAAAAGGTCTTAGGGAAATGGTGGGGTGAAACCTAGTTCTCTCTCTGGAGGGTGCTGCTAATAAGGGAACAGATAAGAGTGATGACAATATAGGGCTTTATTTATATTTTTTCATGGAAGATACCAAGGTATACTGCTATTTAAGCATCCTAGCAAACACTTTAACCTGCTTGTAAAATAACAATTCCACAGCTGAGCGCTGAGTAAACATAATGACCAATCTTGGCTCTGGTTAAGAGTGGAGGAAATAATTCCCAGGAAAAGAGCCCTGAAACTGGCATCAGAGGATCTGGGTTTGAATCTGGATCAAGGCCTGGTAAATATCCCTCCCTATTGAATGGTCTACTCTTTTGTTCTAGGTTATATTCCATCATTTCCAATTCAATTCAATAAAAATAATTCAACTTTATTCAATTCAACTCAAACAATTTAATTTCTTACAATATAAAAGACCCTGTGTGGGGATGATTAGACTCCTTTGATTCTTAAAAAGGAAAAAAGAATTATCAATACCTTTTGAAATATTTAAATAAGTCATTTCAGTGCGTAATTGCTCCCCAGAATAAGCCCTTCCTTGTAATAATTACTTGTCATAAACAAACCAGTAATCTGTCTAGCAGTGCATTCAATATTCTGCATGGATAATCCCTCACCTCTCTACCAAAAGGACCACAGGATGCAAGATATAGGAAAAGGGATACTGGAGCTTATGTAGTCCTACCTTTTCATTTAACATATAAGGAAACAGGTCCATAAACCTTAGATGACGTACTCAAGGTCACCTCACTGTGTTTTTATTTTTCATCAAATGCCTCACAACAGGAAATGAAATAGACTAGTCTAGGATTGGTTAGGATGCTAATGGTATATATCTCTATTCTGAAATCCAGGGCCAAAACATCCAATGCATATGGAAATTCTGGAACATTATCATTTATGCATGGAGCAAAAAGGACAGCAACTGAAAAGTGAACAAAGTGCGCTTCTGTGGGATGAGCTCTCCTGATTAATTTTAACATTATTTCAGCGTAATTGAACAGCTCTGACTAGGTTCAGTCCTCAAAAAAACGAACTTCTTAGTCCTAAGCATGCTGATCCAAGTAGATTACCCCTAAATCAATCACAGTAGCAAGAAGAGATTGGATCAGACGATCTCTAAGGTTCCTTGTAGTTTTAAAGCCTGTGATTCTTGAGGCTGCACCAATTCTTTCCTTTTACTTGTTTGTTTGGTTTTTTAACTTATAAAAGAATATTTTTCCAGCCCTTAAGAATTAGATGGTTTGGCTTAGAGTTAGGTATCTGTCCTAAGGCTGAGAGGAGGCATTGCTCTTTAGTTGACATAAAAAAAAAATAATTGGTGGTGGTATCACTGGGACAAAAAGACCCTTTAGAATTAATAACAATAGAGTTGTCCTACTCTGTCAGAGTTACATTGTGTCATGCTTCTAACCAAAGCAGAAGGAGACATATATTAGAAAGGTATGTTTTCAACTTTAAGATTGGGAATGTTCCCAAAGTCTTTTAGTTTTCCCCAGTGACTGATGTTATGGGATTTCTGTCCATAAATTCATACAGATAGTATCTCAATCTGTTTCTGTTTTCTATCTCAATTATCTCTTATAGTATAGGGGGTGGAGGGGCATAAAGGATGGAGAGCTAGAACACCTGGATTCCAGGTCCACCTTGGATCCATATTGGCTGTGTAAACCCTGGCAAGACATTTTAACCTTTCAATGCCCAAGACATGCCTCAAAAATTGTAGATTGGAGAGAAGGACCTTATCTCCTTTGGTAGGGGGAGTTTCCTCAATGGGAGTTTCCTACATACCAATGAAATCACAATTCTGTATCATCCTAATATGTGAGAGATATCTTAAAGTTGTAGATAGAGAGGTAGGCTTTAAGCCAGTTCCTATCACTAATATATATATATATATATATATATATATGTATTATATGACCATGTGTATGTATTTATATATATATATACACATATTTATACACACACATATATGCATGCATGCACATGTGTATATATGACTATGTGTGTCTGTTTACATATGTATATATACATACACATGTGTGTTATGTTTGTGTGTACACACATAGGTGTATATATGTAGGTATACATATACAGATGAATACAAACCTATATATAACTTATAATATATACATCCATACCCATATACATATTCATATATAATATATATACTTATCAATAAATCCGTTAATATTTATTAAGTCCCTCCTATGTGCCAGGCATTGTGTTAAGCAATGGGGACACAAAAGTCAAAATATGATCTTTGCCCTCAAGGAGCTTTCATTCTATGGCAGAAATAACATGCAAATAAATATATACAAAATGAACTAGATACAGGATAATAGGAAATAATTAATAGACAGAAGGCATCAGAATTAAAAGGAGACAGAAAAAGCTTCTAGTAAAAGATGGGATTTTAGTTGGGACTTCAGTAGGTTAGTAGTCAGAGTAGAAGAGAGAGAGCATTCCAGGCATTGGGAGCAGCCAGAGAAAATCTCAAAATCTCTCTCCCTCTCTCTCCCTCTCTCTCCCTTCCTCCCTCTCTCTCTCTCTCTTTCTCTCTCTTTCTCTCTCTCTCTTTCTTTCCCCCTCTTCATATGTGTATATATATATATATAGATAGATATAGATATATATAGGTATATGTATATCTATATATAGTTAAATTATGTCTATGTATATAAATTATACACATAGACATAAAAATCCCCTAAGCTTCAAGTTGAAGGTCCTACTGAAAAGTTGGCAGGAAGTTTTCCCTTGTGTTTTCCCATCAGTCTGTGGAAAGCAAAGAGTAAGTACAATGTCTTTCTCAGAATTAGCTGGACTTATCCTCCCTCTTAGGAGCTGCAGTGTCAACAGAGGCAGAGCTGGGTTCTGGTGATAATTTCATTTAATGTAAAAATGGGTCATTACCGAACACATTTGCAAAACAAAGAAATCAATTGGGTACAAGCCTGTTGCTAATAGGTCTCGTTACATCCTCATTATAACTTAATTATATAGGTAGCCCCATTAGTGAACAAACAGGAACCAAAGAAGGCTGGGGGCATCAGTGGAAGCAACAGATTCCCTTTGCTATGATTCATGCTACCTACAGAGGGAGAAACCTTAGAATGAGCCCAGGTCTTCTACTTCCCTCCATCTACCCTTCCTTCCCACTCCAGTCCCTAAGGTCTAGTGGAGAATAGGGCTCTCAACCCAATTTCCTATTCTCTCTTCAACCTACTCCCTGTTCACTTTCACCCCTCCCTAAGTCCCAGACCCTACCAACTACTTAGATCGGGGATTCTTGACTTTTTTGGTGTCATTGACCCCTTCAGTATTCTGGTGAAGCCTATGGATCCCTTCTCAGAGTGATGTTTTTAAATGAATGAAATAAAATATATAGGATTATGTAGTAAATCAATCATATTTAAATCCTGTTGTAAGAATATTTTTTAGAAATATTTTCAAGGAGGGCAACTAGATGGTACAGTGAATAGAGCACCGGCCCTGGAGTCAGGAGGACCTGAATTATAATCTGGCCTCAGACACTTAACACTTACTAGCCATGTGACCTTGGGCAAGTCACTTAACTCCAATTGTCCTACCTCCCTCCAGAAAGCAAAAAAGAAAAAGAAATATGTTCAAGAACCCTAGGTTAAGAATATCAAACTTGGATATAAAGGGAAACTGTAGAAGAGACAAAAGATGCCCTACAAAAGAGACTGTCTCTAAGGTTCATTCAGAATTACAATGATTGGTGTCTCTCAGTTTCTGACCTAAAACCTCATAAGAAGCTCTTTTCTGAATATGTTTAAAGTTTTGTTCATAGTCAATGATAAAGAATTAAAGACAGTGAGTGCATATTGTCAAAAGGTAGGTAAAATCCCAGGACTACTAGAGACCTTGCAATTCATAAACAAATGACTTCCTGTGCCAGAGAAATGGAATGAAGAAATTTGTGATAGTAGTCAAAGAAATACAGGATGGAAAAAGAAAGTAGGGCAACCAAGAGTCAAGAGCCAGGGTAAATGATGAAATGAATGGATGCAAAAGCATTATCATGTGCTTACTATGTTCATAGCAATGGCTAACTGTTGAGGAAACAAACAATCAAAATGTTACCTTCAAGAAGCTTACATTCTAATAAGGAACAACATCTATAGGAGAGTAGTAACCTTTATTTTGACTTGGAAAGTTACAGGCGTGGGAAGTGGAGCCAAAGAAGAGGAGATTGACAGAGCCTTTACAGCAATAATGCCAGTATAATGCAGGTGGCTAGCAATCTAATATACATATAGTTGTCAACATGTGGCTCACATATAGAAATATTTGATCTGGGATCTGGCTCCCATCATTCTCCTATCTCTGTGGATAGCAAAAAGAGGACCTTGTTCAGGAGCTTGATTTGGTTATTATTCCATAATTGAAAATCAAGGGTTGGTTTGGGAATAGACTGAGGGTGCACATTGTGGTAAGTCCCTTATTGAGATGTTTCAGAGCTATAGTAAAATATGGTACCATATATTGAAATATGTAGATACGGTGGTGAGACACTCACCAATTCAGATGGCTACTGGCACGTTCCATTGTTTTCTTCATAATATTGAGAAAATACCAGGAATACCCCCAGAATGTTAGGTGGATCCCATATGGAGAACTTATGGGAAGACATAGATGAGAGTCACCCAGGATAGATATGAGTAGATGGGTTGATATCTACATTATTGTGGTACATGTGTGATGGGAAGGAAGGATTGGGGGAGAGGAAGATGGGAGGGAGAGGAATACCCACTTCAATGAGATCCCAGATCCAATGAAATATTTAGTTCCCAGAGTAGCTTGTTCTCTATCTAGTCTGATCAGGGCTGGGTTCAGAGTAATGGGAAGACCTTGTTCCTTTGAAGAAGTAAATAGTAGGTGCTTTAGGGGGATATTAGAATTATTTCACTATAACACTAACAATGAAGATGGAATTACTGTCCAGCAGCAGAAGAGAGAGTTGTTTAGAAAAAGCCTAGAGGGAGAAAAATGGTGTTTCCCTAAACACTGTGTTGAAGAGATGTCAAGGTTCCATTTGGATTCCACTTATGTAGTAAATTTCCCTCATTGGGTAAGAAATTGAAGTGTGCCTAGTGGGGCCAGTGCCAGCAGAGAATCTATGCCTATTTCCGTAGGAACATAAACCATTTTTCTTAGGTGGGTGAAAGTCCTCAAATAGTGAGGTAATAGGCTTCTTTATTAAAAATTAATCTTCTTGTAAAACCAATGCAATACAATGCACTTTAATAAATCACACCAAGCTTCCGAACACATTTATTATACCTTCACAGGAAGCTACTGAGCACAAAGCCATCTCCTTTGCAGTGGGGAAGAGGGAGTTGTTCAGATTTACCTACTGTTAAAAAAAAAAGGATCCTTCATTCTAGCTGCCCTATAACTTAGGGAAAGAAGAGTGGGAGCTATGTTTTAGCCAGAAAGAGTTAGAAATATACTAGGTATAATAAACAGTGATACATTTATGGCTACTATGAGACAGTCAAGGGAATTTAGATGTTCATTTACTCTGGAGTATGGCCTAAATGACCTTTAGCTGAGATCATTGTGCAAAGACTTGAAAATAAAACCCATTTCATGTTGGACTAATATAAAAGTAAGGGTTGCCTTGAAGGCTTGTACCCATTTCTAATTCATATTTTTATATGATCAAGGTGAACTTAAACAATAAACAAGAAATAAATCTTAGCTAATTAATTAATGAAGGTCATATTTACACGGGCACCATCAATGAAACTCAGTTGTTTGTTTAAGTTAGTCGTTGCAAAAATAACTACTAGGAAAGTATGATTGAATTTTACGAGTAGCTGTGAATTGCTTAGAATGTCCTTCCCCCATCCTAGCCATCCTTTAAAGTAATAATTCCCAAACCAAATTATACTGTGAAGCAATAGAATACCTACATTCTGGTCTACTAGAAACTTCTCTGCCATTGACGTTGGCTCAAAGGACAGGGACCACAAACCCAGAAGATGGAAGGAGTCTCAGTATGAAGGGCAGGAAACAGGAAGATGGAAAAGTTGGTGTTTAAGCTTATAGGTTGTAAGAATTAAGGCCATTTAGCAGAAATAGTTTTGAAGAACAATAAAAATTTACCATTGACTGGAAAACCACTTCAAAGTCTACTACAAGTCTTACCTCTGGAGAAAGCCAACTCAACTCTTCATTACAATGATTAGTGGAAGATAGAACAGATATAGTATGGATCACTGAAAGTCAATTGTACTTTTTCTTACCTTTTGCTAGTTATCAGTTAAAACCTTCCACACTACCTTCTTAAAAAACTACAAGAACTTTAATACCAAGTTACTATGGTGGGGGGTGAGACACTATCATTTCATCTGTGATTTGAGCTTTCATTCCATTTATCTCACTGGTAGAGCTGATATTCGGGCAACCTGAAGTACCAGGTAGAAGACTTAGATAGTATTGATGAGAATAGTCTGATTTTACTATAAAGTTAGTTGTAACGAAAGTGAATAAAAAAGTTTGTTTGCCGAGGAAGATATAGCCCAACCTGATTCTTAGGTATGCATCATTCATTTGTTCATACAAGTATTCGATGAGCATTTATATAGCACCTTTTACATGCCTGCTACTGTTTTAGGTGTTGGAGATAGAATATAAAAAATAAAAGCAGACCCTTCCCTTGAGGTGCTACATTCTATTAGAAAGAAACAACACGTTCACCGATAAGTAAATCCAAAATCTATAGCCACCATTATCAATAAGCATTTATTACACACCTCCTATGTGTTAGGCAGTGTACTAAGCATTGAAGATTCAAAGAAAAGCAAAATCCTTGTCCTTAAGGAACTCTTGTGTTGATGAAGACAACATGCAAACAGCTATGTAGAGATTTGCAATGAGTCACGGACACAGGGGACAAAGATGAGAATAGAGAATGTTACAGGCAAGGGAGAGAGCCAGTGAAAGGCCTAAGATCAAGAAATGTAATCCTCTATCCCAGGACTGGGAAGGTAGGAAGGACCAAGTTTTGAAGGACCAAACATTTCTTTTTTCACTTGATCCTGGAAGTAACAGAGGGCCAATGGAGTTTATGGATATGGGGTGAAAAAATCAAACCTTTGCTTCAGCAAGATCACTTTAGCAGCTAAATGGAGGATGAATTGAGGTGGAAAGATACTTAAACCAGGGAGGCTCCTGCAACCAGCAGGTTGTTGCAATAGCCTAGGCAGGAAGTGACAAGAGAATGTACAGGGTGGTGGCTGTGTGAATAGAGAAAAGGGGAAATACAAGAGAGATATTGTGAAGGTAGGAATGATAAGACTTGGCAGCAGATTGGATACGTGGGATAAGTGCAAAGTGAAAAGTTGAGTATAACACCAAATTTGCAAGTCTGGGTGACTGGAATAACAATAGCACCTTTGACAATAATTGGTAAGTTTGGAAGTGGAGATAATTTGAAAGGAAAGACCATGAGTTTAGATTTGTCCATGGTCAGTTTAAGGCACTTGTCTATGGGAGAAAAGAAGTCCTGAGAGAGGTTAGGGCTGGATGAATAGATTTGAAAATCCTCTTCATAGAGATGATCTGAATACCTAGAAGCTGATAAAATAACCAAATGAGCTAATAGAGAAGGAGAAGACAAGAGGGCCAAAGACAGACTTTCAAAGGATAGAACTTAGATTACTGAGTGTGACTTGGGTGAAAATCCGGCAAAGGAAACTGAGAAAGAGTGGTCAAACCAGGAAGGAGGACAGCTGGGAGAGAATAGTGTATAAACAACATAGAATAGAATATCTGGAAAAGAGTGTGATCAATAATGTCAAAGATAACAGAGGGGTCAAAAAGGATGAGGATTAAGTAAAGGCCACTGGACTTGATAAATAAGAGATCTTTGATGACTTTGGAGGAAGTGGTTTCAGATGAAAAATGAGATCAAAAGCCAGGATGCAAAGAGTTTAGAAAGAATGAAAGCCAGAAGGGGAATTGGAGGAACTATTTGTAGAAAGGTCACTCAAGAAGTTTAACTACAAAATGGAATAGAAATATAAGACAGTAGCTAGTGGAGATATTGGTATCCAATTAAGGTTTTTGTTTGTTTGTTTGTTGTTCAGGATGGGTATGTTTGTAGGCAGCAGAGAATAGCAGCCAGTAGACAGGTAAAGACTGATGATTGGTGAGAGAGAAGGGATGATAAAGTCAGCAGTTTGATGGCGGGGACAGAGAGGAATGGAGTCCAAAATGCAAACAGAAGGGGTTTGGCTTGGTAAGGACAAAGGTGCCACTTTTTGTCAGACTCGGGGTAAGGAAGAGATAATGGAGAAAGATACCTGAGTGATGTGAGATAAAAAGGGGAAATGTGGAAAATCTCAGCCAATGGCGTCAATATCGTCAGTGAAGTATGAGGCAAGGTTCTTAACTTGGAAGGGTATATGCAACGTAAAGAAAAAAAAGTAATACGGGAGAAGGCCATAACAACTACGGTTCAGAGGAAATTAGGAGGGAAAAATCTTATAGGAGGTAGTTTTTGAGCTGAAAATAACATAGGGATTCTGAGAAGGGGGGTAAGGAGAGAATGCATTCCAGGCATGGCAGACAGCTTTTGCCAAAGCAGGGAGACAGAAGATGTCATGTGTTTCTGTTGTTAGTATTTCTTACAAGCAGGCTTTCTCGATGAACTAGTTGGCTCATCATTCTGATCCCTATGGAAATATCATAAAAAATGTACCAGTAGCTTACTGTGTATATAGCAAGTTTCAGCTTTAAGTCCCCTGGGGACCTTATCATGAGTCTGTAATAGTGTCATGGGCAGCAGCAGGAGTGAAGAGAAGAGATAGTCCAGTCAGGAAAATTCTGACCTGGGGGACTAGTCTTGTTGCTATTGAGTTCTTTGTATAGGCAGTGATACTCCTGACCCAACAAGGCACAGGCTTTGAGGATTTGGTTTCTTTCCAGTTTTAAGGATACATTTGTGCAGAGCTCTCTACATTCTTTCCTCTTCTCCTATGCTCCCATTTGTCAGCCTGAAAACTGTCAGGGCTATAGTCTCCAGTCATATTTTTGCTAACAGATTCACAAAAGGTTCAACTTAGGACTTTGTCTTCAGCAACCTAACTCTTTAACCAAAAGGGCTAATATTAATTAATTAATTTTAATTAATTAATCTAAATTTAAATATTTAAATAAAAATTTTAAATAAATCTAAAATTTAATTAATTAATTAATTAATCTAAAAATTAGACCCAGACTGAATTAAGTCGCCCTGTCTGGTAACTGAAGCTAGGCTTACCCATATGACAGTGAAGAAATCTACCACTAACTGAATTTATACTATCTCCATCCACTGGTAATGCTCTGTGCCATCTCCTTACATAGAAGTGATCAATATAAGAGGCAGAATAAGATATCAATTTTGGGGCAATGTTGGAATTTACTTTGCTTGACTGTGTATATTTGTTACAAGGATTTTGCTTTCTTTCCTTGTTTCTTTTAAAAAGGAGATGGGTAAAAGGAACAGAAGGTGAATGTTTAGTAATTGAAAATAAAGGTAAAATTTAAAAACCACTATATACATACATACTCCTAGGTCCTGCAGATCTCCCTCGGCTTTGATCCTGTACCACTTGTCCCAACCTCCCACCTTATCCCTAGGGACAAGATTGAGAGGTGATGTGGCCTCCATGAATAAGAACCCCAGGGCTTCATTTGCCTGCCACCCCCACCTTAGCTTTCATCTTTTTATGAGATATTGCTTTTAGCTTCTCCTGATTGATGGTGCCTCCTTAGGGTTGTCTACCTGGGTGGGTTGGGGGACACCATTATAAATACAGCTATGAATATTCCCAATCTGCCCCTAAAATTAACCAATATGAGGCATGTGCCTACTGGAAGAGGCAGAGCACTGCCTTTGGCTGGCTTAGACTCAACACTGGTAATCACTTTCTTCCTCACAGAGAGGGGTTTGTCACAGACGAGCAAAAATATTTATAAGCCTGGATTTCCAAGTGCTTTGTGAGAGCTTGAAGGCCTTTGACTTATTACCATTGTGACAAGTCAAGCAACTTTTGAACTTCAAGGACAAGTACAAAGAGACATATTATGTGTCAGAAGGAGAGCTGCAGCCTGAATTTGAGCCAACTTAAAATAGGGAAGATTTGGAAAACAAGTCACCGTCACTGGCCATGAAATGACTTAGTGTCGTTGTACTGGCATCTTTATCCTGGCACTCTGAGCTTAGTGGCTGAAGGCTGGCCTCCTCACTCAGTTCAGTTATCTAGAAGGCATCCTTCTTTATGTATAAAGCCTTGAGATGGCAGGATAAAGGGGGAGGGGGAAAGTGCAGGGAAGGATATCAAAGGGAGACATGGTAGGAATTTTTCTTGGGCTCTCTCCAGGAAACAGGATGATACACTATAGAGTGGTCTTAGACCTAGGAATATGTGGGTTCAAGCCATGCATCTGGCACTCCCTAGCTCTGTCATCTTGGGCAAGGCACTTATAACCTTTCACTGCCCTAAGCAACTCTCTTAGACTTAATGTTCAAAGAACAAAGTTCCATTTGTCAATGAAATTACATTCTCTATTTCTATCCCAAACCCTAAAGTCTAGGCATGAATGGGAATTAGATGCTAGTAGTTCTTCCTCAAGATGGGTTTAGAGCAGAAAAGAATTGAAGGAAATGTTCTGAAGGAGAGCCAGACCTCTTAGTTACCAGGCACAGTAGAAAAAGAGTTGAACTTGGAATCACAGGATTTGTGTTCAAATCCTAGGTTTAACACTACCTATCTAAGGTCAGACAAGTCACTTAAACCTTTCTGGGTCTCAGTTTTCTCATTTGTAAAACAAAGGGATTGGACGAGAGGACATACAAAGACAGTTCAAGGTCTACGATCCTAAATTCCTGGCCCCATGAGAGCTGTAAGCTAACTTCAATGTGGCTAAGAGAGTGGCAAACTGGTGATTAAGGTGAAGGCGTCAATTTCCTCTCTGAGTAACTAGGTTATCATTGCTATGGGACAGCCAGCGTCAATTATTGAACCAACATTATTCTGTATCTACTATGTGCTTAATAGGGTTTTAGGGTCTGTGAAGGATCAGATGAACTCCATAACATGGTGACAACTTTTTAAAATGTGCGCTTTGGTGGAAGAGACAAAATGAGTTCATATGATACAATAAGGAACAGTGCACAAAATCATATGATTATATGTTAAATCTTTGGTGAGGACCTTAGAGGAGAGGGGCAAAGCTAATAGTTAGCTAACCTTTTCATAGCACCTTAAGGTTTGCAAAACATTTTTACATATGTTGTCTCATTTAATCAGTGAGTGTAGAAAAACTCTTGGTCATGTAAAGCTTCCTAGAGAATGTGCATAGAGCTAGGCGTGGGAAGATGGATAGGATTTAGATAGGAAGAAAGGAGAGGAGAGGGCATTCTTGGGGAAGTAAGTCATGGTAATGAGTAATGACATTTATAATGGTTTAAAGTCTTTAAACTGCTTAATGACACAATCTCATTGGAATCACCTGACTGTGTGACCCTGGGTAAGTCACTTAATGCATTGAGACTCATTTCCTCACCTGTAAAATGAGGGGTTAGACTCATTGTCTTTTTTAAAAATAAATTTATCATCTATGTATTTTTAACATTCTTTTCTTTTAAAATTTTGAGTTCTAAATTCTCTCCTCCTACGCCCTTCCCCCACCAATGAGAAGACAAGTAAGGTGATATCAATTATACATGTGAAATCAGGCAAAACAGATTTCCATGTTAGCCATATTACAAAAAAGCAAAAAAAAAAAAAAAGAGAAAATTATGCTGTACTTTGTACTCAGGGTTCATCAATTCTCTCTCTGGAGGTAAATGGCATTTTTTTTTTTTTCATCACGAGTCCTTTGGAATTGTCTTGGATCATTGAATTGACCAGAGTAGCCAATATAATTCCTTTCTTTTTCTCTCTCTTTTTATCCTTTCCCTCCTCTAAAGTCTGTTTTGCTTCTAATTGTTGCCTTCTTTAATCCTTCCTCTCTTTTTTCATCTCCCCCCCATATCTTATTCCTTTCCCCTCCTATTTCGATGTTGAGTCAGATAGATTCTATGCCCAGCTGAATGTGTGTGTATATTTTATATATATTCTTTCCTCTTTGAATGAATTCTGATGAGGATGAGGTTTATGTATTGTCTACCACCTCCCCATTTTTCCCTGTAAAAACTGTACTATAAAAACACTTCCTTGCATACTTCCTTTATGTGTGAAATTTTCTCCATTCCGCCTCTCCCTTTGCCCTTTCCCAAGTACATTCCTCTTTCTCACTCTTTCATTTTTTTAAAGATCATCACAACATAATTGACTCACACTCATGACCTCTGTCCATATAGACTCCTTCTAATAGTCCTAATAAGGTCTAAAAAAAGTCCTATCTAAGAACCTAATAAGGTTCTTAGAAGTTACACATATCTTCTTCCCACATCAGAATGTAAATGTTTTAACTTTATTAAGTCCTTTGTGATTATTCTTTTATGTTTACCTTTTTATGCTTCTCTTGAATCTTCTGTTTGAATGTCAGATTTTCTATTTAGCTGTAGTCTTTTCATCAGGAATGATAGAAAGTCTTCTATTTCACTAAATGTCCATTTTTTCCCCCTGAAGAAATATCCTCAGTTTTGTTGGATAAGTTATTTTTGGTCATAATCCTAGTTCCTTTGCCTTCTGGCATATGATATTCCAATCCCTTTACTCCTTTAATGTGGAAACTGCTAATTCTTGTGTGATCCTGTCTGCGACTCCGCGATATTTGTTTTTTTTTTTTTTTTGAAATTTTATTATAGTTT
>CM053590.1:127117016-127161775 GCA_028646515.1 Pseudochirops corinnae
GCCGCCATCTTGGCTCCGCCCCCCCGACTCCGCGATATTTGAATTGTTTCTTTTTTGTTGTTTACAATATGCTCTTCATGACTTAGGAGCTCTGGAATTTGGCTATAATCCTCGAAGTTTCCATTTTGGAATCTCTTTCAGAAGGTGATGGTGGATTCTTTCAATTTTTATTTTACACTCTGAATTTAAATATTGGGGCAGTTTTCCTTTTAATTTCTTGAAAATGATGTCAAGGCTCTTTTTTAGAACATAGCTTTCAGATAGTTTAAAAATTCTTAAATCATCTCTCCCTGATCTATTTCACAGGTCTGTTGTTTTTCCAATGATATATTTTAGGTTTTCTTCTATTTTTTTCATTCTTTTGATTTTGTTTTATTGTTTCTTGATGTCTCATGGAATCATTAGCTTCCAATAGCCCAATTCTAATTTTCAAGGAATTATTTCTTCAGTGAGATTTTGTACCCCTTTTTCCATTTGGTATATTCTGTGTTTTAAGGAATTCTTTTCTTTAGTGAATTATTGTGCCTCTTTTACCATTAGGCCAATTTTGTATTTAAGGTGTTATTTTCTTCAATATTTTTTGTGTCTGTTTTACCATATTGTTAATTCTTTTTTCATAATTTTCTTGTATTCCTCTCATTTCTTTAAATTTACCAAATTTCCCTGTATAACTCATATCTCTTCTTATAACTCTTCCAGGAATTCTTGTTGTGATTGCATACAGTTACCTTTTTTCTTTGAGACTTTGGTTGTACCTGTTTTCACATTGCTGTCTTCTGAGTTTGTGTCTTTGTCTTCCCTGACACTGTAGCAGCTTTTTATGGTCAACTTTTTGTTGTTGTTATTGTTGTTTATTTTGTTTTACTGTTTGCTCATTTTCCTAGGTTGTTTCTTGACTTTGAACTGTATGTTAAAGTTGGACTCTGGGGTGGCTAGGTGGTGCAATGAATAGAGCACTGGCCCCGGAGTCAGGAAGAACTGAGTTCAAATCCAGCCTCAGACACTTGACATACTTACTAGCTGTGTGACTTTGGGTAAGTCACTTAACCCCAACTGCCCTCCAAAAAAGCAAAAAAAAAAAAATTTAAGTCGGACTCTGATCGCCTAAGGTTGGGGAAGTACTCTCCCAAGCTTTTCCATGCTGCTGTTTTCAGGGGATCTACAAGTTCTTGGTGCTTCCAAGGTGGTATGATGTGGAGAGAAGTGTGCTCTTCAGGTGTGTACTTTGGTCTTTACCTGAGAAGGGCCCCTGGTCCCCTGAAACCACAAGCACTAGCATTTGTGTTGGCCCTGGAACTTGATCAGGACCCCTATTCTCCTGCAGCCACAAGTGCTAGTCCTCTTCTCTGCTTTGGAGTTTTGTCTAGAGCCTCTGCTCTGTTTTGAATGAACACAAGCCCTCCTCTCCACCCTAAAGCTATGACCCAGAATGTCTTTGTACTGAGAATTCCCAGAGTTGTTTCTGCTACTGCCACTGTTGCTGCCACTACTGTGTGTGCTCTGGTCAGCCGTTTATCCTGGTGTCACAAATCTCTTACACCATCCTCTCAATTTGTCTTAGGCTGGAAAAATATCTCCCTATGATCTTTTGTTGGCTCTGCTGCTCCAAGCTCTTTTTTTGGAGTTATTATTTTAAAGTTTTTTGGAGGGGAATGTCAGAAGAATTCAGCTGGATTGCTGCCTCTATTCCACTACCTTGGTAACTCACTTTCCAACTTATTATCTTTTAAGGTCCCTTCCAGCTCTAAATATGAGACCCTAAGATCCCAAGATCCTAGTACAAATATTATTATCCTCATTACACAGATAGGGAAATGGAGGTAAAGTGACTCACCCAGAATCACATTGCTGACTGAGGCGGGAGCTGAACCACGGTCTTCCTTATTCCAATGCATTGATCTGTTTACTACTTCAGGTAGAATGAACAACAGGTCCCCTTTGCCTTGTCTACCAACTTTGACCTTATGTATGGCAGCCTGTGATGATTACTTTTAAGGAATGCTCTGGGGATCCCAGACATTCCTGGGAGGTGGAGCTTCAGGACATTTATCCCTAGGATGTTGTATAATCCAACTGACAAGGCAGAGGCATATGGAATGAAACAATCACAAAACAGAAGGATAAACAAGACAATTTTTCCCCCCATGGGGCCTGCTAATTCCCTTCCCCTTAGCTGGTGTGCACTGATCAATTGTCAGAAGCAACTGAAAATGAGTTTTGTAAAGTAGGTGAACGTTTTTTTATAAAAAGGTATAAAATCATTTCACTGAAGAATAATAGCTGCTGTCCTCCCAAATCATTGCTTGTCTGACTCAGACATCATCCTGTGTGACACTGTGCCCCTCTCTCTCCAGCTCACCCAGCGTCACTGGGGTTTTAAGTGGATCAGACAGTTAAACAAGCCAGTCTAGATTCATCTCTCTCTGACAGCAATTTCTTATTCAGAGAAAACCTTGATCTCATTTGCTGAGAGCTGCTCTTCCTCCCCAAGCTCTTGAAGCCTCTCTGATTGACAATTTCACAAAACTCCAGCCCAAAAAGTCCTGCACAGTTTGAGCTATCCATCATCACACTACAGCAGAGGAGCCCACCTCAACTCCCAACAACAGGGAGCACTTCAACTGCCCCCATCACCCTCCGTCCAACTTTTCCCCTTTCTGTCCTCACCTTCCCATGATCCCACAGTGCCAGTATGCTCTCTCCTCCCCCTCCTCCTGGTTCCCATCCTTGGGGTTCCAACTTAGCATCTTGCCCTGATGAGGATGCTGGAAGGTGAGGGAGAAGGGAACAAGGGACTTAGGGTAGGTGAAAGCTGTTGTAGGTGAGTGTTGTAATTTCTCACAACTCAGCATGTGATCCGAGCCTGATGAACAATGGTGCAAGTTATCTGTAATGCTGTAGAGCCAGAGCCTGACACGATCTGAGAGCCTTAGAATGCAGCTATAGAGAAAGTGGTTTTCACTCACCTTCTCCCATTCAAATCTGTACCCATCATTTTGGCTTTGGTACCATCTTTTTTTTCCTTCCTTTAGTTTGAGAGTTCTCTGGATGAAAGCCATATATATCAGCTCAGCTACCTATTACCTAGATGACCTGAGACAAATCACTAAATCTCTTTAGGTCTGTTTCCTCTTCTTTAAAACGAGATTGGACTAAATGACATCTAAGACCCCTAGTAGCTCTATAAGAGTGACTATGAGTATATATTAACCTCAGCATCTTCTCTTTGATATTATCTTCAGTTTTTCTTGTATATATCTTGTTTGTACATGGTTGTATACAAATTCTCTCCCCATTAGACTGTAAGCTCTTTGAGAATAGGATGGTTGTTTTGTTTGTTTTTCTCTTTCTCTGTAACCATAGTTCCTAAACCAATGCCTATCATGTAGTAGGTTTATCGTAAATGTAGTAAATGCTTGTTGACTTGATTTGTTGACCTGTATGTATAATTCAGCTAGGTGGTACAATGGATAGAGTACTGGGCATGGTGTTAGGAATACCCAAGTTTAAATCTGGTCTCACACTTACTAGCTGTGTGACTCTGGAGAAGTCACTTAATCCTGTTTGCCTCAGTTTCCTCATCTGTAAAATAAGCAAGAGAAGGAAATATCAAATCGCTCCAGTATCTTTGCCAAGAAAACCAAAAATTGGGTCATAAAGAGTAGGACAAAACTGAAACAATTGGACAAAAACATGCAGGATTCCACTTTCTCTCTTAGACATGGGCATGCCAACCATGTTCACTTAATGTTAACATTGTTAATAATCCTTCACAGCCAGAAACACTTTCAGGAAAAGAACCATTGAGTAGCCCTGTAATAATTCATATTGTATACTGTTTTCAGTTAGTAAGTTAATAAGTATTTATTAACTCCCCACTATGTGCTAGGCACTGTACTAATAACTGGGTATATAATCTGCCCTCAAGGAGTTCAAAATCTAACAAGGGAGACAATGAATTAACAAATATACACAATCTCTACACAGGATAAATAGGAAATGATCAACAAAGGGAAAGTTTTAGAAATAAGAGGGATTCAAATAGTCTTCTGGTAGAAGATGGGATTTTAGCTGGGAGTCAAAGGAACTCTGGGAGGATGGAAAGTAGAGATGAGGAGGAACATTTCAGGACAAATTTAGTAATTGGAAGCAGGGTCCAAGGGACCTGAGTTCATTCCAATGTCTCCTTACTTCCCAGATAGGAAGGAAGACTTTGGTAGACTCTAGTATCCTGAGTGAAGTGTATACATATATTTCTATATCTACCCATCCATGTGTGTGTGTGTGTGTGGGGGGGTATACATATATTCACAGGAGGATTGCATGCAAACACATGTATAAATCTCTACATGTTTACATGTATATACACATATACAGACAGACACATATGGTCAGAAAGCTTAGGGAATATTATTGTGATAGGTCATCACCACCACGAGGAACCCAGATACTCAGACTGAGAGTAACTTCTTGAGCTCTCAAATGGTTAGATACCACCTCCAGCATGAGGTCCTTCCTGATCTCCCTGTATTGTAACCTTCTCTACCTCTTGAAATCATTTTAGTGATCTTTTGTGTATTTCCTTCTCTCTATAAATGCTTTATCCATCCAGTAGAATTACATTCCTGAAGGCTGGGATTTTTTCATTATTTGTTTTTCTTTCCCTAGCATCCAACTCAGTGACTTGCTCATACTTGGTGCTTAATAAATATTTGTGGAGCTCAATTCAATTTATTATAGTTTGGAAACTGGAATATATTCATAAAAGATAACTAACAGTAAAAGGTGTTGTGCCAACAGTGCAAGGTAGCCAGGATAACACTGAAACTCTGATCCAATGGCCTCAGATTCGGACACATAAAGGGGAAAGGGACACATAAGTGTGGATACAGAGGTGAGAAGTTGTTTGGGGGAAAGTGGGTATCCATAGAAAGAGAAGGGAACCAAGTATTTGCAATTTGCAAGCACCTGTACCCAAAGAAGTGACTAGTGTAGTGGGAAGAGCTCAGAATTTGGAAGAACACTAGAATCAGTTCTTAGCTCTCTTACCCACTACCCATGTGAACTTGGTCAAGTTATATTATGTCTCAGGTCTTCAGTTTCTTTATCTGTTTAATGAAGAAGATGAACTAGATGTTTGCTAAGGTCCCTTCTTATTTTTTTTTGTTTGCCTAAAGTAGTATTTTATTTTTTCTCACATTTACATATCAAGAAAATTTTTAGCATTTACTTTTACAAGATTTTGAATTCTAAATTCTTCCCCCTCTCGTCCCCCTTTGGAAAATGGTAGGCAATTTGATCTAGTTTATACAAATGCTATTATGGTAAAATATATTTTCCATATTCTTCATAGTTGTGGAGAAAGAAACAGATTAAAAAGAAAAACAAACATGAAAAAGAATAAAATAAGTGAAAAAAATATGTATTCAGAGTCCATCAGTTCTTTCTCTGGATATGGATAGCATTTTCCTTCTTGAGTCCTTTGTACTTGTCTTGGATCGTTGTGTTGCTGAGAAAAACTGAGTTCTTCATAGTTGATAATCACACAGTATGGCTGATACTGTGTACAGTGTTTTCCTGTTTGTGTTCATGTTACTTTGCATCAGTTTGTACAAGTCTTTTTAGGTTTTTTTCTTTTTTTTTTTGAAATCTGCCTGTTCATGATTTCTTATTGCACAATAGTATTCCATTACATTCATATACCACAACTTGTTTAGCCATTCCCTAATTAATAGACATCCCCCCAATTTCCAATATTTTGCCACTACTAATAGAGTTGCTATAAATATTTTTGCCCATATAGGTCCTTTTCCCTTTTTTAAATGATCTCTTTGGGATATAGATCTAGTACTGGTAGTGTTGGATCAAAGGGTATGTACAATTCAGTTGCCCTTTGGCCATAGTTCCAAATTGCTCTCCAGAACAACTGGATCAATTCTCAACTCCACCAATAGTACATTACTGTCCCAATTTTCACATACCCTCTCTAACATTTATCATTTTCCTTTTTTGTCACATTAGCCAATCTGACTGGTGTGAGGTAGTATTTCAGCATTGTTTTAATTTGATTTTCTCTAGTCAAAAGTGATTTAGAGTGCTACTTCATATGCCTATAGAGAGGGATCATTTCTTTATCTGAAAATTGACTGTTCACACCCTTTGACCATTTATCAATTGGGGAATGACTTAAATTCTCATAAATTTGATTCAGTTCTCCGTATGTTTGAGAAATGAGGCCTTTATCAGAGACACTAGCTGTAAAGCTTGTTTCCCAGCTTTCTGCTTTCCTTCTAATCTTGGTTGCATTGGTTTTGTTAGTACAAAATTATCTGTTCTACATTTCATAATGCTCTACATCTCTTATTTGGTCATGAATTCTTCCCCTCTCCACAGATCTGACAGGTAAACTATTCCTTGCTCTTCTAATTTGATTGCTTCCTTGTCTATGGTACCTTTTAGAAAGATATAGTTTACTTCTTTATCTCTTTTAATTAGATCTATTTTTGCTTTTATTTTGTCTAAGATCAGGATTACTACTCCTGCTTTTTTTTTTTTTTAACTTCAGCTTTAAATTTAACTCTAGCCTCTTATCTTTACTCCGTGTGTGTCTCTTTGTTTCAGGTGTGTTTCTTGTAAGTAGCATATTGCAGGATTTTGGTTTTTGATTCACTCTGCTCTCTGCTTCTATTTTATGGGAGAGTTCATCTCCTTCATATTCACTGTTGTGATTACTACATGTATATTTCCCTCCATCCTATTCTTCCTCCTCTTTCTCCCTTTAAAACTAAAATGTTTGTCTTCTCTCTCCTTTCACCCTTTCCCACCTCACCAATGTTTTCCTTTTGTCTATCACCTCCCCTCATCTGTCCTCCCTTCTGTCAGTCCCTACCCCACCCCCATTTACTTAATCTCCCCTCCCCTCCTATTTCCCTGTCAGGTAGGGTAAGTTTCTATATTCATCTGATTGTGTATATTATTCCCTCTTTGAGCCAATACTGATGAGAGTAAGGTTCAAGCAATGCCTATTGCCCCTCCACCCATCTTCCCCTCCACTGAAATAAGTCTTTCTCACCTCTTCATATGAGATAATTTACCCTATTTTACCTCCCCCTTCCTTCTTCGTACATTGTCTTTCTTATCCCTTAATCGTTTTTATGTCATTCCTTCAAATTCACCTTAAACTCATACCCTCTGTCTACGTATTTAAAGTTCCTTTTTAGCTTTAGTGCTATGATTCTATAATTCTTTGACTTTGGCATCAACTTATGTAGACCCTGTCATCTCTGAGGTGTATAGGGCCATCACTCTATGGGTCATCTCCAAACATGTTTATAGGAGTGAAATCCAGTACATTGTCATTGGCTTGGAAGGAGACGGGATGTTATAAAAGGGCAACATACAGCTTGAGGGAAATCCCACTTGGCTTATTTTGGCAATGATTGAGGATAAATATAGGGAAGCCCATAAGTTGATTGTGTCTAAATTTTTAAATAGTAATAGATGGCTAAGTAATTTTCTACCCAAGCAATAAAACTTATAGTGCCACCCCTTGTTCACAACACATACACAAAGAAGAAAGAAAAAGGAACTAGGCAATTTCAGAGATTTGCTATTTCCTGGAGATAGTTCCTTTGTCACTAAGATCTCAAAACCATTGGATTATCAGCTCTTCAAGTGTGGAGATTTAGCCTTATTTATATTCTTTCTGATACCTTTCAGCCAGGCAGTGTGGGGTAATAGATTGAGAACCATCTTTGGAGTCCAATGACCTAGATTCAAGATTTGCCTCTGACATCTACTGGCTTTGTAGCCCTAGACAATTCACTTAACTTCAGAGTGATCTAGGCAACTTTATAAGGCTGTAAATTGTAAAGAAGGTGCCTATCTGCATTGATAGCTAATTTCCTCACTTGGAAATCCTCTATATCAGCAAAATAACACATTCAGTCCTAATCCTTTTTTTTTAACCTCTCAACTAATAAATATTTAAGAAAGATATTTTAATTGGGTTTGATTTAATGAATCAGAAAGTTTCTGAAAAGTGTAAGAAGGGTTGGTGGGCATCAATTTCTCTCCCACTCCATCCTTGCACCTTCCAGCTTATTCTCAGGCAGAGAGGCATTCAGACAAGGTCATAATCAAGCGATGGAAGAGTGGCCAAGGGTCTGAATGAGCCCATGTCAACTGTGACTTAAAGGAGTTTAACTACCTGCCAGCTGCAGCTTTCTTTTTGCTCTAGAATGTCCAGGCCAACCCCCATATCTCACAGGGGAGGTAGCAGCTGTTAGTGGAAATGCTGAGCGCTTCTCTGCAGGAGACCCCTAAGAGCCTGCCAGGCATATGATATCATTTATCTCAGCACTCGGGTTGGTTTCAATAGGCTTCCCAGATTCTGCTTGCAGTTGGGGATACTAAGACTGTGATTGCAGCCTCTAAATTTATGTAGGTAGAGATGTGATTTCTTTCTTCAGAGTCACACAAATTGGACTTTATAAAAAATGGAAATCTGATTCCAGCAAGTAATCAATTGTTGGTGAGTATTCTTTCCCAACAAGCTTACTTTGTGAATGGATATAGAATTTGCAAACTGTGATGATTGTGGGTTGAAAGAATTAACTATGAGAAGAATTGAAAACTTTGCTAAGGACTTTTGGAGAGAAAAAGTAATTTAGAAAAGGAGGACATTGAGCTCAAAGAGATATCAGAAGCACATTAAAACTGCAACAGAAGTGAAGGGAAATGAAAGTTACTGAAAAGCATGAATAACCAAAAGCAAAAATGATGATTGGTGAGGGAGAATGTCTTGGGGAGAGAAAAAGTGGGAGGGGAGTCTAATGAAGAGAGAGATTAGAATACAGATTTTGAGAAAAAAAGGCCTTTTACTTTCTTATTTTTACCCTTGCATATATCTGTCTTGGATAGTGTCCTTGTGGCATTTCTTTCTCTGTTTGGACCCCAGACACTCTTCTATACTCAGTACTGGTAAGCTACCCTTACTTTTCCCCTCACCCCATATACACACAATATATTTCACTTAGATGTAGTCTTAGGTTATATGCCTTTAAATGTACCTGCTTGGTTGGTGCTGAAAGGGGAATTGCTAATTAACTGATCTGATGGGGTTGAGTTGGGTGTCATGGAGAAGAAGAGCTTTCTCTTCTTTTTCTTACCATCTACATGATCAGAAGTTGTTAGTACTCACTATGTGTATCCATATGTCAGCAAAAGGAAATGCTACTGGCCTCTGTCCCAGGGTTTAGGAACAGGAAATCTTCAAATGGCTCAATTTAAGTCTGGAGGGGCAGGGGAAATTTCCTAAAGCTCTTTAACATTCTTTCTTGGATCACCTGAAGCAATAGGACATCACCTAAGGCAATATAAGTTTTGTCATCACCTATCATTTTAATTATATAATGTATTTTGTTTAAAATGTTTAAAATATTTTTTGTGCATAATAAATTTGGAGATTGTTTCTTTTCATCTATTCTCTTTGATTTAATTGGCAAATTGAGTCCATTCACATTAAAGATTATACTTGTTAAGTTTGTGGTTTCTTATATAATTTTTCTTTTTCTAAGCTAGTGCTTGTTTCCTGTGTTTTGTTTTGCTTATAATGTTTTGACCCACTATATTGTTACCCAGTCCCATTCCAAACTCCTTTGTTTTAGTTAGGCAATGAATGTGTATCAGTTTGCATTTATTTATTTATTTATTACTGATTGGATATGATAGATGAGAAAGAGAAAAGACAAGGATGACACCTAGCTTATGAACCTGGATGATTGGGAGCAAAATGGTACCTCAGTAGTAACATAGAAGATAAGCAGAATGTAGAGTTTGGGGTGAAAAATATAATGAGATCAGCATTGGACATGTTGAGATTAATATGTCTATAGGACATCCATTTTGAGATGTTCAATAGGTGGTTGGAGATGTGAGACTGGAAGTTGAGAGAGAAACTAAAGCTGAGCATATCGATATGAGAGCCATCTGCATAGTGTTGATAATTGAAATCATGAGAACTAATGAGATCAACAAGACAAGGGAAAGGGCCCAAGAGAGAACCTTGGGTAGGTGGGTTGGTGGGGGGATATCCATGATTAGTAGGCATGATTTGGTTGATGATCTGACAAGAGGGACCAAGAAGGAATGCTCAGAAAAGGAGGAAGAGATCAAAGGGATAGTAGTGTCAAAAAAACCTAGAGAGAAGAAATCAAGAAGAGGAGGGTCAACAGTGTCAGAGGGTACAAAAAAGTCAATAAAGTTGAGGGTTGAGAAAAGACCATTAGATTTGGCAACTAGACCATTGGTAACTTTGGAGAGGCAACTAGGTGGCTCAGTGGATAGAGGGCTGGCCTGGAGTTAGGAAGACCTGAGTTTAAATCTGCCCTCAGACACTTACTAGCTGTGTGACCCTAGGTAAGTCATTTAACCTCTGTTTGTCTATATTGCCCTGGAGAAGGAAATGTCAAACTGTTTTAGTATATTTGCCAAGAAAACTCCATGGACAGCATTAGTATGCTATGGTCTTTGGGTTCACAAAGAGTCAGGCATGACTGAATGACTGAACAACAACTTTGGAAAAAGCAGTTTTGGTTGAATGGTAAAGTCAAAAACCATATTGTAAGGAATTCTGTTCCTTCCTTCCTTCCATCCTTCCTTCCTTCCAGCCTGCCTTCCTTCCTTCCTTCCTTCTTTCTTTCTTTCCTTTCTTCCCTCCTTCCCTCCCTCCCTCCTTCCTTCCATGCTTGCCTCTTTATTTACATTCACTCTGAGCCATCAGGATCCAACAATGACCAAGTGAGACTTGGTCTGGGACCTATTGTTGCTCAATCAATGAGAGCCAGTGATTTAGGTTAAAGGCATGGTCCTTAAGATAGAAATCTAGCCCTGAAACCCCAAGCTGTCTTGTGAGATTTTGGTGATCAAAATGTGCATTCCTTTGGTCAGAGCATCTATAGCTCAGAGTATGATACCTTCTGTGAACAGAGAGAGAGGATGGAAGGAGAAAAAGAGCAAGGAAACTGGGACCAGCCAGTTGGGTCCTGAGTGGGGCAGCTTCTGCTACTCACAGGTTGTTATTTGTCCTTCATTCTCAAAGAGAACAATGACATCAGGAAGGTAATGCCATGACTTGCAAGTGAATTAGATTTAAGTGAAGGAGGGCTATGCAAAGTTACTGGCCTCACTCTGGGTCCAGTGAGAAGATATAACTCAGAAGGACTAGAGGTGACTGGGGATACAGTGGGAGACCTTTGGCCTTTTAAAGTTTTTTTTCCCCCGGTTTTCATTTTGACTGAGGCACAGCCTGTTCAGTGATTAAGGCTAGATGAGAAATGAGGCAAAGAAAGGTCTCTTTTACCTAGTTTAAAAAAATCAGTCTAGGAGGAGAAAGCCCTCAGGGTTTCTGGACAAAACAGAAACAATTTCTATTTACAGTCACTCTGAGCCATCAGAGCCCAAACAATGACCAAGTAAGGCTTGGGCTGGGACTTATTGCTGGCCATGGTAAATTTTTTACAATAAGAAGTAGGAAAGTCTTGAAACAAAGCATTTTAAAATCAATTTAAGTAAAAGAATTTTTTCCCCTACATTTTTTACTAGATATTCCAGATTTTCTCTTTATCCCTGATTGTGTGGAGTGAATGTAAATAACAATTGTTTCTGTTTTGGCCTGAAACCCTGAGAGTCTTCCCCCTCCCGGACTGATTAAAAAAAATCATTTCTTACCTAGCCTTAATCACTGAATGGCCATTGCCTCAGACTTCTAATCTTGAAGTTTTTTTTTATTTTACTCTGATGCCATTTCTTAAAATTTTGCAGAGCTTCATATCTGCCAATATTTTTTTCAGATAAAACACCATTTTAGAGATATTCTCCTTTATTTGTTCTAAATTGTCTATTCTTGTTTATCTTTAAATTTTTTTCCTTAATATCTCTAACATATCCTTATTTTTTCCTTTTATTATTTCCTTTATCTTCTGAACCATTTGGAGATTCTCGCTGTTCTTCCATTTTCATTTTGGGGTATTTCATTGTTTTTACAATATTTTTCCTCCCAAGGGTTTTTACATAACTCTCTGTTGTATTATAGTGTTCAAATCTCTTTGAGGACATTTGTTTATTTTTCTTTAAAGTTATGTTTTTTTCTGTGAAGTTTTCTTAGTGCTGAATTCTTTCCTGTCCCCCCTTGTTATTCCTGCTCGTGCTGTTGTTGGTGTTTATTTACTCTATTTGGCACATACATTTTTACTTTTTAAAATTTAAATAGTATTTTATTTATTTCCTCAATTACATCTCAAGACAGTTTTTAGCATTCATTTCTACGAGATTTTAAGGAACTCTAATGTACAAAAATGTTTATAACAGCTGCTTTCTGGTGGCAAAGAATTAGAAATTAATGGGATGTTCATCAATTGGGGAATGGCTGAACAAATTGTGGTATGTGATTATGATGGAATACTATTCTCCTATAAGAAGTGATGAACTTGGTACCCTCAAAAAACCTGTAAAGACTTAAATAAGCTCATGCAAGGTGAAATGTATTGTGTACAATGTAACAGCAATATTGTGAGATGATCAGCTGTGAATGACAGCTGTTCTCAGCAACATAAGGACCTGAGACTTTATTTTTCTTGATTTTCTATCTCTATTTCTTTTCACAACACTATTATAGAAATGTTTTACATGACTATACATGTATAACCTATATTGAATTGCTTACCTTCTCAAGTGGAGAGGAGGAAGAGGGAGGAAAGGAGGAGGATTTAAAACTCAAAGGTTTAAAAACTAATGTTAAAAATTGTTTTTACATGTAACTGGCAAAAAAATAAACTACTCAATAAAGAAAAAAAAAGAAAAAGAAGAATTTGGATACTATTAGTACCACTTGGTGCATATATGTTTAGTGTTTCTATTCATTGTCCATGTTTCCTTTGTAGCAATATGTAGTTTCCTTCCTTAACTCTTTCAATCAGATCCATTTTTGCTTCTGCTTTGTCTGAGATCAGGATTGCTACCCCCACCCCTTGTTTTCTGCAGCTGAAGCATAATAGATTCTGCTCCAGTCCCTTACAGTTCCCCTCTGTGTGTGTTGCTTTGCTTCAAGTGTGTCTCTTGTAAACACCATATCATAGGATTCTGGTTTTTGGTCCATTCTGCTAACTGCATCTGTTTTATGGGAGAGTTCATCTCATTCACATTAACAGTTATGATTACTAACTGTGTACTTCACTCCATCCTATTTTTCTTCCTATTTGTCCTTTCTCTCCTTTCACTCTTTCACTCTTTGACAGTGTTTTGCTTCTGTCTACCACCTCCCCTGGTCTTCCCTCTCTTCTTTCAATCTCTACCCTACCCTTTACTTAATCTCCTCACTACTCCTTTCCTGTGAGGTGAGATAGATTTCATTATTCAACTGATGGTATATATTATTCTGTATTTGAGCCAATGCTGATGAGAGTAGTGTTTAAGCATTGCCTACCACCCAGCCTCCCATCTTTCCCTCCATTGTAGTAGGTTTTTCTTGCCTCTTCAAGTGAAATAATTTATCCAATTCTGTCTCTCCTTTTCTTCTGCATTCAGTGTATTCTTCTTTCTCATCTTTTAATTAATTTTTATGTCATTCCCTCCAATTCACCTTTTACCCACACCTTCTGTCTTGTGTATATTTCTTGTAGCTGTACTATTGGTGGTACAATTTTTAAGAATTAAAAGTGTTGTACTTTTACTGTACTGGTGTAAACAGGTCAGCTCCATTGAATACCTTGTGTTTTTTGTTGCTTTGGTGTGTTTGTTTGTTTTGCCTTTTTAGGCTTCTCTTGGGTCTTGATATTGGAAATCAATTTTTTGTTGTTGTTGTTCAGTTCTGGTCTTCTCCTTATGAAAACTTGAAATCCTTCTGTTTCATTGAATGGCCATTTTTCCCCTTGAAGTATTAAGCTTAATTTCACTGGGTAGGTGTTTTTTGGTTGTAGTCCTAGCTCCTTTACCTTCCAGGATATTATGTCCATGACCTCTGATCCTTTAATACGGCAACTGCTAAATCTTGTGTAATCCCAATTGTGGCTCCTCAATATTTGAATTCTTTCTTTCTGGCCACTAGTATTTTAATTTGGCGATAATTTGTAGTTTTTATTTAGGGATCTCTTTCCTAAGGTGGTCAGTGGATTCTTTAAGTGTCTATTTAGCCCTCTGATTCCAAGATATCAGGGCAGTTTTCCTTGATAATTTCTTCAAAGGTATTGTCTACGTCCTCTTTTTGATTATGGCTTTCAAGTAGTACAATGATTCTGACATTGTCTTTCCGGTATCTATTGTCTAGGTCAGCTCTTTTTCCAATGAAGTATTTTCTTCTATTTTTTTCATTCTTTTGAATTTGTTTGATTGATTCTTGATGTCTCATAGAGACATTAGCTTCCACTTGCCCAATTCTAACTTTTAAGGAGTTGTTTACTTCAGTTAGTCTTTGTGCTTTCTTTTCTATTTGGCCAATTGTACTTTTTAAGCTGTTGTTTTCTTTTTCCAAGCTAATGACTCTTTCTTCATAATTCTCTTACATCAATCTTATTTATTTTCCCAGATTTTCTTCTACATCTCTTATGTGATTTTTAAACTCCCTTTTGAGCTCTTCCATGATTTCTTTCTGGGCTTGAGACCATTTCCCATTTTTCTTTGGGGTTTTGCCCATAGATATTTTGACATTGTTGTCCTCTTCTAAGTTTGTCTTCATCTTCCCTATCACCATAACAACTTTCTATGGTCAGATTATTTTTTTGTCGTTTGTGTTCATCTTTTTTTGGCCTTTTTCCTTTCCTTTAAATGTGAACTCTGCCCCAAGGGTGAGAGGGGAGCGCTGTCTCAGGCTTCCTGTGCTAAGGGTTGTAGGCCCTAACTGTTTACATGGTGCTGATGTTGCACTGAGGCCCCTGGGGGACCCCTGTATTTGGTGCTACACTGAGGGAGTGGGGTGTGTTGTGGCTAGTGCTGCTGGAGTCTGTAGGGGTTTGGCAGCTTACCTTGTGCTGAACTGGGATCCTAGTGCTGGTGTCTGACATAAACTGAGACTGGTAGGGCATTTCTGCATTTCCCCCCAGGCTAAACTGAAATATGTGGCAGTCTAGCTGCTGGCGGCCTGTTTGCCCAGGGCTATGCTGAAACACCTGGTGGGGCTGGCTATCTGTTTGCTTAGAGACCTGTTGGTTTGGGGCTTTACTGAAGCACATGAAGATCTAGCTGATAAAGGTTACCTGTTTGCCTGGGGCTATGCTGAAGTACATGATAGTTCTCAGAGTTGGAGGCTGCCCATTCCCCTGGCTATGCTGAAGCATGTGGGGGATTATGGTGTTGGTGTTTGCCTGCTCCACTGCTGAGTCTCAGGACCTTCTACTGGTTTTGCTGGGAACCTTCAGTCCTGGACTTTTACTTGAGTGAAAGAGATCTTTATGGCCAGTCTTCCAAGTTTCTTGGCTAAAAGATTGTTTTATTGGTTCTGCTGCTCCAGGATTTGTTTTGGGGTGTTCTATGGCTCTTTGGAGGTGAACATGGGAGTGTTTTGGTGATTTACTGCTTACTTCACCATCTTGGCTCCCAGAAGTCCGCTTGGAACATTTTTTTGACTAGGTAATGGAAAGTAACTGATCTTAGACAGTATCTCACTCAACCATCTTGCCAGAAGTTGCCAATGTTCTTTTCAAGCTATGTTCTTTGCAGTAGGTGGCATAGGGTTCTGGGTAATTTAGGTCCTGTCAACTGCCTTACCTTGTGATTGACATATGCAATTTCTCTTCTCCTGTCTGGCTATGGTATGAAGGGAAAATTGGATGTTATTCAATAATTGAAAAATGAAAATCCCATTGAATTGATTCCTATGAAAACAAAATCAGGTCCCACAATTAGTTCTTCTACCTCTGCAGGGTATCTGAGGTCTCAGCTTTCTTGTACCATAAGATTCTGATAATATTTTGTGAAAATTGGTTTTCATTCTGATTTTGAACTCTCCATAGCTTAGATCCCATTCCCCTTGATGGTATGTAACAAAAGTGAAACCTTTATTTTTCCTGTTCTACTGGTGGGTATTTGGCTTACAGAATTAAACAAAGATTTGTAAATCTAGGTCCAAGACCTAGTTCCAATATTTACTAGCTGGGTAACCTTTGGCAAGTCATATCATCTCTCTGGCCCTCAGTTGTTTTAGCTGTAAAATGAAGCCACTGAACTAGGTTATCTCTAAGTTCCTCTCAGCTTTGAGTTTATGATCCAGTACGTAATTCAATTCAGTACACATTTATTAAGTGCCTAGTACATATAGGTCACTGTGCTAGGTAGGAAACTGATTTTCTCAAGATGGGCAAACTCTTTACATCAATGCACATAAAATATTTTCTGTGATTAGGGACTAAGTCTTGAAAAGTTGTGGCAAGGAAAAGCTGTGATTGACCCAGAATCATATAGTTAACAAGTCTCAGAGGTAGGATTTGATCCCAGTTTTCTCCAACTCAAAGCCCAGCAGTCTATCCCCTTCACCATTTTGTCACTCCATCAATAAATAAATACAAGATAATTTGAGGACAGAAGAGAGCACTACTTTAGCTCAAGCTCTGCCTCTGAAGGAATTTACTCATTTGTTTATAAGTAAACACACTAGTCTAGAAAACACTTGTGAGGTGCAGGCTGAAATTCAAATGAAATCTTCTCTACTTTCTCTTTATATAAAGGGTTTCACTTAAAAAACAAGCCCCCCCCCAAACCATTTTATTTTGATCTCTCTGATGGTTTAAAGCAGGGTTTTCTTCAACCTATATTACATGAGTGAGTCTTCTGAAAGTTTCAGGATTCATTTCATTCCCCTCAATGTAAAAAACTGCCCTCCCATTATCTAGGACCATGCTTCCCACATACTCTTACTTGCCAGACCACATTCTCACCTGGCTTGATTTGAAACACTAACTATCATGCAAATTTTTCTACCTCCTCATCTCGGGCCTTTCTCGTTGACATTGTTGTCATCCTCATCATCTTCACTCTTCTGTTCCCATACATTTGGTTAACATCTCTCCCCCTGGATACTGTTTCTGTAGATGGGTGACTGCACAGCCAGGAAGTTCATAAGCCAAGCATTCAGCAAAAGAATAAGAGAATAAAGACATCACTAATGCTATAAATCCTGCATCCAATTTATTTGTTATTTCAATCTATTTGAAATGCACCTGTTACCCTGAAGGCCTTTGAATGCCAACAACAACACACACAGAATCAAAGTGAAATTGGAACCTTTTATAAAAAACAATTAGCTCTTCAGAGGGAAAAGAGCTTTCTGCTCTGACAATATACCTGGTCCAATGGCTATGTTTACAAGAGATCCCTAGGATCAGTAAACCCCAAGCCTTGTTAGACTCACCCTATCTTTTCAGTTCTTGCTTCCTTGGGTGAATGTTATGAAATATTCCTGTAATGTTGGCATTTCCTGCTTGAGTTTTCAAAATCAAATTGCTGCCTCCCCTTAGGGTAGAATTGGCTCATGCCCATTTTTACCAGCTGAAAAATCTCATTTGTGGCTTATTCCTCTTAGTTTAATATTGCCCCACAAACAGAATATTTGCCTGAAAATCATTTGCATATAAGTTGGATAGAGTCAGTTAAACCTTCCCTATATGTCTTGCATGCCCAGTCTTAATATGCATTTGTTTTATTGCATTGAAGGTGAATATCATTTCAGTCCAGCTGAGACAGTCAAATTGTCTAACCAGGAACCCAGGAGCCTAAAGGGATCATTGGATTTCCAATTATTTGCTCTTCAGTTTTCCATAAAAATAAATGTGGCTCAAAGAAAGAACTTCATCTTTTTATTTCTTTTTAGCACCATGGGTCTAAAATACTAGTATAAGTGATGTATACATTTGAATGGTGTGAATATAGATGGAAGTATTTAACATTTTAATGTCATTTTGTCCAGACCTATTATTTCATCAGTATAAGGAACTCCGGGGGGTAGACACTCCCTCCACCAATTTAGATCAGCAATTTTTCTGCAACGGCCTAGTCTTAGAGAGTTGCATGGACATTAAGTGGCTTGCGTGTGGGCTCGCAGCCAGTACATGTCAGAGGCAGGACTTCAATCCTGGTCTTTCTGACTCTAAGGGCAGCCCCCTACTCACTCTGCCATGCTGCCTTTCTTTAAAATTTTAAAATTCCATTATTAAATGGGAAAGTAATTAAATAAATATGCTATGAATTAAAATGAAAGTGTACAACACAGTTAATTATCTTATGCTGTGACTAATTTTCTAGGTTGTGGATTGTCTGAGCACCTCCTCTTTTTCCTTTATTTTAGCATCCGCCTATCAGGGAATGCAGTTTATTGGGGACAGAATCAAGAAAGGATGAGGGACTAAGAACAAAATTGCCCCTGTAGCTGTTATTTAGTTACATCTTAATAAGGGAACAAGTGAAAAATGAAGACTAAAATGAGGTTTGGGGCTTGTGTGTTTTTAGCCCAGTTCTGTCTCTAATTCTCTGGATAATTTGTAGGTAAGTATACTATGTACTTGCTTAGGTACCTGTCCCCTTAACTTCCAATCAGCTTTGTTGCCAGGCAGCTATGTGACCAAAGTATATGGAAAGAAATCTTCTCACTGAATCTGATTCATACTCTAAACCAGTGGACTCTGCTGTCCTAACCCCTTCTCAGAGAATAAGAATGGAGGCCTCTGTTCACAGATTTCAAGCTGGAAGGGACCTTAGAAGCTATCTTAGTCCAACTCCCTCATTTTAAAGATGCACTCATACAGGTCTTGTTCAAAAGTAGGATTTGAACCCAGGTCCTCTGAATCTAGAATTCTTTCATTGTACGTTTGTATTAAATCATTCTTTCTCCACTTATGGAAAAGTATCAAGAGCAGAAAACTCCTTGGCACTTTTTTCATTTAATGTGGGCTACCCAGGTGTATTAGCTGATTTATATTTCCCCATCAGTTTGAACATGGGGCAGAGTGTACAGAAGCATCTGAAATATTTTCTAGGATCATTCATTATCTCCTAAACTGGAGTATCTGTCATATCTTCTTCAATCTGAGTAAACCATGCACATGTGAAGAATACAGGTTACCCAGTACTTAGAATGTAGGCATTAGAATTCATGTCAAAATATAAAATATTCCAGGAGTAAGAGGGATGAGGACCATGTGAGAGCTATGAGAAATGGAGAAATAGGGATTGCTTGCAAGTTGAAGAGAATATAGTTTTTGACTGTTAAACACCATTCATTACCTTTTGAATAATCTTGTTATTCCCTATTGCCTATTTTAATAGTGTCAGACTCAAAGAGAAAGAAGTTCCTGATGACTATATATTGACTTAGAAAACCACAAATTAACATTATCTATGTTTTATTGTATTTTTATATATTTTGTTAAACATTTCTCAGTTACATTTTAATCTGTCTGTTTAATCTGCGGTCTGTTGTGCTGCCCCTGAAAGTTTTAAAGGTAGCTTGTGGGCCTGTGGGCCATGAATTGAATGCTTCTCACCTATATAATAAAATAAAGATTACTTAGTTTGGTATATCAGGCCTTTTTCAGTTTAATTCCAGTAGACTAAATGGGCTTTGAAGACAGGAACTGTGGATTTTGATTGTACTATATGTATTGCAAGTTACTTATATATATCCATTGAATTAACTTGAATAAGACTGGAAAAGCTGATTGGAGATAAACTGTGGAAAACTTTGAATGTAATCATCTAGGCAAGAGTAAGGTAGTGAAAGTTTTTGAGCAGAACAGGAATAAGGCCAGATATATTCCCTGGACATCTTGGTAGTGCAGTGGATGAAGTGCTCGGCTTGGAATCAGGAAGACTCAACTTCTTGAGTTCAAATCTGGCCTCGGACACTGTGTGACTCTGGCCAAGTCACTTAACTCTGCTTCAGTTTCCTCATCTGTAAAATGAGTTGGAGAAGGAAACGGCAAATTATTCCAGTATCTTTGCTAGTAATATCCCAAAAAGGTTCATGAAGAGTTGGACATGATTGAAAAATGATTGAACAACAACATAAACATTAAGAATGGATTTGGGGGGCGGCTAGGTGGTACAGTGAGTAGAGCACCAGCCCTGGAGTCAGGAGGACCTGAGTTCAAATCCAACCTCAGACACGTAACACAAAAATTAGCCGTGTAACCTTGGGCAAGTCACTTAACCCCAATTTCCCTGCATTCCCTCCTCCAAAAAAGCGGAAAAAAAAAATGGATTTGGAAGGCAAAGACTGGAGACAGCAAAGAGACCATTAGTCACTATGCTAAGCACTTTACCATTATCTCATTTGATACTCTCAACAACTTTGGGAGATAGGTGCTATTATAATTTCCATTTTACAGATGAGGAAACTGAAACAAACAGACATTAAGTGACTTGTCTAGGGTCACACAGCTAGTAAAGTGTCTGAGGCCAGATTTGAATTCACATCTTGCTGACTCTAGGCCTGGAACTCTATCCGTTGTGGTACCTAGCTCAGAGATCATACCTTCTAACCCTTACTGGCTCAAGAAGTCCATTTGCAGCATGCCAAAAACTGGTCATTCAGATACTCCTTGGAGACCTCTTTTGAGCAGGATTTTCTTTAAGTAGCTCATTCCACTTCTCGGTAGCTCTAATTGTTAGGAAGGTTTTCATTCTATTGGGCTCTTGCTATAAGAGCTACCTGTTTAAAATAGATATTTGAAACCAGAAATGTCATGGACTCTTTTTTTTTTTCTGTTAACAGGTTGACCATGCCTAGAAATGCCATCCTTTTTCTCAATCTCATAAACTGATATTAAAAAGGAATAAGCTATGTTTAACCCTTGAATAATTGGATCAACCTTTAAAGTAATAGAATTGTGCTTTTAAGTTGTGAAAGCTCTGATTACAACCATCTCTTGTACCTTTTCCAATAATGAAGCGTAGTGTTTAAACTAGAAATCCTGTTAAGAGAATATTAGGCAAGGCTGACCTCTCTGGGAATATCGAGAAACAATCTTTATTGGTAAAATGACTTAGGGGAAATTAAGAATTTAATAATAAAAACCCACATTTAAATAGTACTTTAAGGTTCACAAAGCCCTTTGCTGACAACAACTGAATGAATTGGGGACTGAAACCTTTAATATGGTTTCTGTCACTTGTAGCCTGCATGATTTGGGGTAGGGGGCCATCTCTAGTCGTTCTGATCTATATCTTGCCATTGGACCCAGATGACTTCAGAGAAAAAAGTGAGGCTAGTGACTTTGCACAGCTCTCTCTCACTTAGATCCAATTCACTTGCAAGTCATGACATCGCCTTCCTGATGCCGTGGTCCTCTTTGAGAACAAAGGACAAACAACAATCACAGCAACAATTTGGGGTGAGACATGTTACTTTCTGACAGTGAAGTTCAGCAAAGTTACATGAGTTATTCAAGGTCATGTGGGTCCAAAATGGCAGCATGAGGACACAAGTTCAAATTTTAAGTATGAATCCAGTATTCTTTTTACTATCTTATAGCTACTTCCCAATAGGGCAGAGTAGACAGTTTCAAGATAAAAACTGCCATCTTCAGGGTTGGAACATCATCCTCTTTTAATCTCCCTGCTTTTTTTGCACCAAGATAATACCCATGTATAGTGGTCCAATGGAACTTCTTGTCTCCCTTTTCCACAGGTGTACATTAAAGAAGATAGGAGACCGTTTGCTCTTAGTTGATGAATATTTATTCTATGGTACCAATCGATAGATACAGCTAGTGAATAGTTGACCCGAGAGGTAAGAAGATCTGGGTTCAAGTTATGTGTGTAACACATTCTGGCTGTATGACCATGGGCAATTCAGACAATGAACTCTTGGTGCCTTGGGCAACTGTCTAAGACTATATGTTGCAGATCAGGTGCTGGTCTGCATTGGTAGGAGTTTCCTCAGTTGGAGTTCTGTATACCAATGAAATCACAGAGGAAACAAAAGCCAATAGGTGCAACACAAACTGGAGTCATGGGGTATCTCTGAATAGTGGTGAAATCCCAGCCTACTCAGGAAGATGTAATCAATTCTCACAAATGGATACTGTAAAAATAATGATGGAAAGAAGGAAGGAAGGAGGGAGGGAGGGAAAGGGGAAGGAAGGAGGGAAAGAGGGAAGGAGTAAAGGAAAGAGGGAAGGAAGGAAGGAAAGAAGGAAGGAAGGAAGGAAACATTTATTAAACTCATTCCAAGTTCTAGCACTGTGCTAAGCTCTTTACAACTATTATCTCTTTTGGTCCTTAAAACAATTATGAGAGCTATTGTGCTATTATTATTACCATTTTATAGTTGAAGAAATTGAGGCAGATAGAGGTTAAGAGAATTGCCCAATGTCACACAATTAGTGAATGTCCGAGGCAGGATTCAGACACAGGTCTTCCAGACTCCAGGTCTGGCATTCTACCCACTATACCACCAAGATGCCTCTGGGTGTCTTTTGATAAGACAAAACCAACAGACAGCTTAATAGCCATCTTCCCTAACTCTTCCAAATCCCAGAAACCCCTATGCAAATACACAGTAACAACCAGACTCAACAATGGAATATCATCTTACATGAGGGTGAGGTTGTTAAGTGAACATGTCAGGTAAAATTCGTGTATGGTCAAAATTAAATTGTCTAGATACGTCCTTCTCATTGGAAGGCTCTCCTTTTTGAGCAGGGAAGTTTGAACAGCGAGTAGAAGTTAATAACCTTTTCTTGGAATGTGTTGCCATTGAGAGGCTCATGTTCACAGTTCATGTCTTTCAGCCATAAGTTTAATGCTTTTTTCAGTTCTCACAAATGCCTTTGCCACTTTTAATTAGCTAGAAATGTCATTACTTTCTTATTCAGATGGAAACTAACTTAAGGGGGAAGTTACTCTGCCATAATCCATTGGGTTACCAGGGGAAAATCAAGAGCTGAGCAAGGAATTAGGTTGTCAGAAATACTATTTTTCTAATGTTGATATTCACAATACACAGCAGCTTGCTGGCTCTTATTGTTCTTGTCATTATCCTTCCTTCTTGAAGAAGACCAATGACTTCAGGAGAGTGATGTCTTGACTTGCAGATGAATTGGATTTAAGTGAGGCAGAGCTATGCAAAGTCATCAGCCTCACTGTCTCCTCCAGAGTCATTGAAGTCCAGCAGCAAGACCAAAGTCAACATGACTGACAATAGCCTGGGATGCACTGAATGACCTTAGTCTTTCTAAACTAAGGTCTTTTCTTGGCCTCCATTGGTGTTCTTGCCAGAAGGAAGGAAGAAGTAGGCCAATTAGAGTGCTGGACTTAGAGTCCCTGTGTTTAAACGTACCTCAGACACTTAGTGGCTTTGGGATGCAGGATGATTCCTTTAATGTGCCTGGTTCTCAGTTTCCAAATCTCTAAAATGAGAAGTGGGGGTGGACTACATAGGTAAGCTCTGAATCTATGACTTGACTTGGAAGTGCCAGGCTGAACATTCCTTGCATGACAAAGTTACTGCACATTCATTTTATGTCACTAATCTGTGATGACAAGAGATAGGCATTGTTGTCTTGTCTCTAATGTGTAGACTGTAGGGTCTCTTTCTTCAAGGGCCAGCCAGTGGTGTCAGCTTGACCAGAGATGGGAACTGTGGGTGGAGGAAGCATTGGATCATTGTTAAGAAAAAGAAAGATTAAGGGACCAGAGACATAGAAAATCCCAGAAACATTCATAGACAGGCTAAGTTTTCTATGAACTCCTGCAGTTCGTCTTAGCAGTAGGTACCATGGGGAAGAAGAAAGCAACTGAGGCATTGACAGAGCATTAGCCAGGAAGCTGTATGTTTAAACAAAAACATATTAGATGAATCTGACTAAGTTACATGCACGTATGATACAATGCTGTCAAGATGGCTTATGACAGTGGGAAGTGTGCTAGACCCAAAGTCAAAATGAATGATGAATGAAAAAGCACTTATTAAGGCACAATTATGTGCCAAATGCTGTACTAAGCAGTGAGGATAAAATTAGGAGATAGTCCCTGCTCTCAAGAAGCCTAAATTCTGACTGGGAGAAATAACACATTAGAGAAAGTTCGGTTGCCTGGTAGATGGTATGGCCTACAAATGCTAAGGGAATGGCTCTTTGGTGAATAGCAGGGCCAAGGGGATCTTTAGGCTCTAAAAGTAGGTCAGATGAGCATGTCAGGGGCAGAGAGTAAGGCCTGTTGGTTTTCCACCATGTGGGAAAAAATGGAGTTATTGTCTCCCACATCATTCCAAACCCTGTCTCCCACATCATTCCAAACCCTGTGAGCACTCATGGTGGCACCTTTGACGAGGAAAGGGAAGGAGGGAGAATGACTCCAGCAGAGATGATTCTTCCCACTATCTTCCACCACCCAGCTATTTGGAATGGCTTCTGGGACTAACTGGGATGGGGAAGGAATCAAGGGAGAAGGCAAAGGCTTGTATTTTAGTCCTGGCTCTGATGTGTTACTGTGGATAAGTCACATCTCCTCTCAGGTCCTCTGCTCATTCTTAAAGGGAGGATAATGATATTTATGTTTGTACTAGAAGGCCTGGAGGAAAGTACTCTATAAACCCTGAAGAGTGAGATAAATGTATCCCATTATAATTTATTGGCTTATGTCTTTGGGAGTTGAGTCAAATTGGGCATTAGTTCATCTTCTTCCCTAATTAGCAACTCCCAAGACTTAACGATTTACTTCACGGTCTAATTGAAAGCACATGATTACATTATGTAGTATTAATATCTTTGCTGGTGTGAAAACTGGAGGCTGTGTACAATGTCAGGGCTCTCTTGGGATGAGGAAGTCTCCTTTTCCTATGAGCTCAATCCATCACCTCTAAGGTAGGGTGGGTTTCAGCAGCATCATTGCTAAAACCAAATATTTGGGGAAAACAAACAGCAGGGGAAAATATTCTATGTAAGCAGGAAGGAAAGTTTTTGCCCTGGAGGAGGTGAGATGAAGTGAGATGGTGACTAGAAGAGAAGCAGAGCATCCATGCAGACTAGAACCTTTAGAAATAAATTCTATGGATGGTGGTCAGCTGCTGATATTCTCCTGTAATTATCTTCTATTAATTTTGTATATACTTGTTTATACTTTTATGCCTCTAACACTACCCATAGAAGGTAAGCTTCCTGAGGGCAGGAATTGTTTTGGTTTTTTTTTCTTTATATCTCCAGCACTGAGCAAAGTGCCTAGCACAGAGTAGTTGCTTACTTAGTAAATTGATTGATTGACAAAATCTTGCCCTGTTCCCAGTCTCTCCTCCCCAACTGGACACTGGTTCGACTTTTCCCATAATAAGCAACAAAGAGAATTTAATGATTTTTGGGGGGAAAAAAATCTTTCCCCAAAATTGCACAAGAAAGTATAATTTTATTCTCTGCTTCTGTCATCTAGTCCTGGGACCAAGAAATGATTCAGTTTGACTCAGCCTATCTATTCAGCTTCATTTCCTGCTATAGTTATCCCTCCTACATCATGACTTTCCCTATCCTGGTTTTAATATATTGTGAGCTAACGTAAGAAATTAAATGGGAATTCTGGGGAGTTCTGCAGAAGCCACAGACAACATGTGAAGACCAGCAGATGAGACAGAAAGTTTAGAAACTCAGAAATGCATAAAATATATGTATAGCATTGCATAATATCAACATATTTTATCTTTTAATACCATAATAATTCATACTTCTCTGGTATGGAGGGCCAAAAATTTTTATGTGGATTTTCCAGATTTTGGGGGATCTTGGGATATGGAAGAGATAACTGTACTTCTCATTGTGTATTTTCTACTACCAACAGATACTTCAGTTAGGTGGCCCAATGCAAAGGGTGTTAGGCCTAGAGTCAGGAAGACCCAATTTCTAATTTGGCCTCAGACACTTACTAGCCAGGTGGCCCTACAATCACATAACCTCTATCTGCTTATTTTCCTCACCTGTAAAATGGGGATCACCTACCTTACAGGGTCATTGTAAGGATCAAATGGAGTAAAATGAGGCAAAAGCACTGTACCAGGCACATAGTAAGGGCTTAATAAATGTTTATTCCTTTCTTCTCTCCCACTATCTGGTGAATGGATATCCCTATTCTCCCATTCATCTTGAAAGATGCCCCCATTTTCCTATAACCCTTCCAATAGTTCCAATAAATAATAATTTCTAGGCAGCATGGTATAGTGAAAGAGCATATTGCTGAGAATGGAGCCATAACTAGGCTAAGGCAAACAGAGCTTTAGCCAAGGTTGCCAACATCTGGGGGTGCTCTTTTTTGGAGTGGTCACTTCCTCCCCATTGTGGTATAGATGATTGTCCTAGTGACTATTATTTTACTCTATGCCTCATGCCATAAGCCCATTCCTACCATCCCCAGGCCACACTTTCCTCCTCCAACCTCAGTAGGGTATGGAGAGGGTTGAGGAAAGTGCCATTAAGGCCGAACTCTCTGAATGTCTCTCTCCTAACAGGACTGTATCCACTATTGCTTAGTTCTTATGGTGCTTTGCTTCTTCCCCATCACAAGGTCTTCTGTTCCACCACTGAAAGTCAGACAGAGCTGGCTTTCGATCCCAGTTTCACTCTAATTTTCCATGTGATTTTGGACCAGAGCACATCACTGGGCTTCCAATATTCTCCATAAAGCAAGAGGAGTGGAGGTGATTCTTAAGGTTCCTTGAGGATTTGAAATTCTATCACTGGATTCATTTTTCCAGCACACATTTTAGTCTTTGAATATATTCAATTAAGCTTTAAAAAATATTGTCCATAGTTGAAGGAACAAATTATTTGACATCAAAAGACCTGGGTTCTAATTTGGGTTCTGCCATTTATTACCGATATAATCTTAGAAAAGACATTTCTTATGCTTAATATGATTGTACATGTATAGCCTATATGAGATTGCTTGTCCTGGGGAGGAAGGAGGGGGAGGGATGAGAGTCAGGGAGGGAGATAAAATTTTGGAACTCAAAATCTTAAAAAAGTGAATGTTGAAGGTTATCTTTACATGTAATTGGAAAAAATAAAATACTATTATCTGAAAAAATAAAACTTGAAAATATTAGGGTAAAAAAAGACATTTCTTTGGACCTCAGTTTCCCCATCTGTAAAATAAGAGACTGAATTACAAGTGAGGGGGGTATACTTTCTCTCTGCATCAGAGACAGACTTTTGTAAGACTGGACTGATCTGAGTCCTAGGTTTCCTAAGAAATTACACAAAATAGAACCCCTCCCCACTTCCCTTTGCTGTCAATCAGCCTTAAACCCTTCAGGAATTTTAGGAATCTCTTAGAGCCCTTCTGCCTTCTTCACTTTGGCTTTTGCCCAATAATGATAGGTACATTTGGATCGGCTACCCCCTATTTCCTTGTTCTTTGTAAGCCCGCCTCCCAGCTACTGAGAGATAGTGGCAGGTTTCTTTGTTCCTTATCATTGGAGGAGATTTTGCACTCAGATTGTAAACCCACCTCCCAGCCAATGGGAGAAGGGACAGCAGTGGGAGAGGGCTTGACTGCTTTAGGGTATAAATTCTTGTTCTGTCTTCTGTAACACACCTCATTCTGCTGGTTCATACTGATAGAAGGGATACCCTCTTCTCAGGAGAACTGAATAAAACTTCCTGTTCTTTTCTTTCCTCAAGATACTTCTTTTAATTTTTAGGGGATTTTGAGGTCCCTGTATCCCTCACACAAGTATGTTAAGGCCCCACCAAACTTGCGTTGTTCTCTGGTTATTTCATATGTATATATCTTACCTCCTAACTAGACTCTCGTCTGATATTCCCAGCAATGCCCAAAACAGTGAAAGTCCTGTAATAGGACTCAACATTGGATTTTGTCATTGTTGTATTGAATGGGGAGTGGGAGAAGGGAGGAATTCCTAGTGTGGAATCCCCCTGAGTGAGGCAGATGGGATGTTGCTTCTAGGTAATTTAGAGCCTTTTAGAGGTTTGCCTGGGGCATGGAAAGCTTTAGCGATTTGCCCAGGGTCAAAAACCTTGTATGGATCAGAGGCAGTACTTGGACCCAGGACTTTCTGATTGTATTATACCAGGTTGTATCTCAGGAGCTCAAGGTGTACTTTTTACACAGAATTAATATAACCAAGTGAGTAGGAGAAATAAAGGAATGTTTTAGCATAGAGATTCTTTTTTTGTTTTTTTTGCTTTTTTTTTTTTTTGGAGAGCAGTTGGGGTTAAGTGACTTGCCCAAAGTCACATGGCTAGTAAGTATGTCAAGTATCTGGGGCCGCATTTGAACTCAGGTCCTCCTGACTCCAGGGGTGGTGCTCTATTTGCTGCCCCACCTAGCCACCCCTAGTGTAGAGATTCTTAATCTGGGATCCAAGGAAGATTTCAGGAAGTCTGTGAATTTGAATGGGGAAAAAAAATGTATCTTTATTTTCACTAACTTTTAACTGAAATTTAGCATTTCCTTCAGTTATTTAAAGATATTATTCTGAGGAGTCAATAGACTTCACCAGATTGTCAAAGGGGTCCACAAAGGGAGAGGTACGCTGGAGCCAACTCAAACTTTCTTCAGACCAGTTGCTAAATTTCACTGGGAGAATTTACACCTCAGAAATCAGCAAATGGTATAAATCATGGCTTGTTTCATTGATTTTCTATACTTAAGGAAGTGATGACTAAAATGTCAAAAATGCAATTAAACTGAAAAATGTGTCGAGGTTAAAATTTTTTTTTCTTCATAGAGTCGGTTGTTAAACATTTATCAGCATACCCTCAGGTCCTTGACCTGCACAAAAAGGTTAAAAACCCCTGAGTCCATGAGTGAAAGTCCCAGTTCTTTCACTTGCTACCTGTGTGACCTTGGGTAGGTCACTTAACCTCAGTGGGCCTTTGTTTCCTCATTTTAAAATGACAGAGTTGGATTATATGGTCTCTTAGCTCCCTTGAAGCTCTAGACATATGATCTTATAAAATGTGGGTTCACAGCCCTTTGCCTGGTATGGAAATGCCAGCTGGGAGAGGAAGGTTAAGAGCTTTAAGCTGAAAACTCAAATTGGTCCCTGATAAAAGTTAGGCAGTAAGACAATTTAGCAAATTGCCATTTGTAGCAGCTGTTTAATTAGTGATGATGCAGTAAGATGACTGAGAAGTAGGAGGGTAAGCAAGTTGCTAATTCCTTTCCTAGGGAGGTGAGGTTGTGTTTTGTAAGCCTCATTCAGGAGAAGCAATAGACTGATGGGAAGAAAACAGAGGCCAGTCCAGAAGGAAAAAAGAAAACTCCAAAGCACAAAAGACAAGAAAACAGTAAAGAGAGGTGGAGATTGGGCCTGGGTATATGTAGGCCTGCGTAGGGTAGAGCTGCCAATCAGCTGTAGCATCAATCAACTCAGCTAAGACTGAGATGAGAAGAAATTATTGAAAAGAGACTGGGTATATGGAGATAGGTGATGTTGTGAAAACATTTCTTTTTTTTTTTGGTTTATATCACCATTCTGCCTCAGGCTAGTCCTGGGCACAGTAATTTGCTTCTGTAGTTTTAAGAGGAAAATGAGTCTTTCTTAGAGCTAGGAGGCACAGTGGTTAGAGCTCTAGATTTGGAGTAAGGGAGACCTCAGTTCAAAATCTAGCATCAGATACTTGATTGTTGTGTGGCCCTGGGCATGTGCCTGAATTTAGTTTCTTCGTTTGTAAATCGGGGATAATAATAGGATAAAATGAGGCGCTATTTGTAAAGTGCTAGGAAAGTCTTGAAATGCTATATAAATGCTAGCTATGATTATAATTATTATTCTAGCTTTTCATTATATAAGCCATTCATTCATTCATTCATTCATTTGGGCAATACAAGAACAATAAGTTACTTTCATTTCTCTATTTTACAGAGCAGATCAGAGTCAGCTGTATGCTTTTTCCTTTTTTTTTTTTGGTTGGGGGTAGTGTATGAACCTGTGATTTCATCAGTGTAGGAAAATACTAGAAATTCCTCAACAAATGTTGACCAGCAATTCCTTTTTAACTTAAAAGTTTACAGATGTCTGGGTCACTGAGAATTTAATAAAAACAATGATAAACATTTATAACATAATAAAATATCAATAAGTCATAATAATAAAAACAAATAGCTAGAATTTATATAGCACTTTAAGATTTGCAGAGCAGTTTACACATAGGATCTAGTTTGCCCTTCACAATAACTCTGGGGGGTAGTTGTAATTATTAGTCTCATTTTACAAGTAAGGAAACTGAGTCTGAAAAAAGTTAAGTGACTTGCCCAAGATCATGCATCCAGTTGTATCAGAGGTGAGATTGAATTGTCCTCTTGACTTCTAAACCTGACTTACAATTCATTATTCCACGTTACCTCCTGACATAAAAATATTGACATAATATTATTGTTATTATTTCTTAGGATCATGGTGAGTTAGAAAAGACCTTAGCATCTATTTAAACTTCCTCATTTGACCAGAAAAGGAAATTGCCTGGTAGTGATGAGGGATAAGTATAAGTGTTTCAGGGACCCCAGTGACCAGAGTCCCTGGGTGGGCAGTCTGGAATGAATTCTCATGCTCAAGCATTCTCAGTCAAGTTGGTAAAAGTTTATTATTATGCTATATAGTGGGCAGGAGGTCTTAGGGAACCTGAAACCTTAAAGGGGTCATAGGTATATTTTTATAGAACAATCCATAGTATAACCTGTGCCAATTATGCTAATTAGGTGAGTAAGGGTGGTATTAGGGACGAGTTTAGGAGTAGTCAGTGCTTAAAGGGACATGCACTTTTAACATCAACTGTGCAGGACTATTGCCCATAATTCACTGGGAAATAGCCCAAGGGGGGGCTGCATGGAGGTGTGTTTTTAGGCTTGAAATGTCACTAAATCAACTAGCAGTTAGGGCTTACTGAAAAGTACTCAGTCTGTTACCCATAAATGTCCTGTTTGACAAGATGGATGTTGGGAGTATACATATGTTCCAAGCTGACAAGGGATCCAGGATGTGTATAGTGAGCTAAGGAGTATACACATGACTGAGTCTACGATGCATGTGATAGATAGATAGCCACACACAGCTGCTTCAGCTAGTACACAGTTGGGTCAAACCACTAAATTCTATAGATGCAGCTGACCACTGTAACAGGAAGAGAGGTAAGTATTTTGTTAGGGCATGCTGCCCTTGAGCTAGGGAGAAACTGCCTGAGACAGTGTTTTGGGGCTAAGGAGACTTGAGGCTAGAAAGAATGTGATTTTGCAAACTGATGTGATTTTACAAACTGGGGTTCAAGCACAGGCACCCAAGCACCCTATCAGTAGGAGATCCTTGAGGCGTCATATAGTAGTGTCAGGATTCACACTCATATCCTCTGACTCCAAATAAAGTGACATTTCCACTGTTTCATATTATGTTAATAATAATCACAACTTACAAGTTTATAGTTCTTTAGGGTTTTCAAAACATGTTTATCTGCTTTATCTCATCAGAGCCTCACTGCATGTCTGTGTACCACTGGCAAGGAAAGAGTTGTTATTATAAATATTTTGCAGATGAGGAAACTGAGGGTCTGGGTGGGCAAATGATTTATCATACTGCTAGTTAGTAAAATGAGGCAGGACTAGAATCTAGCTCTATTAATTCCTAATTCAGCAGTGGCTTCAGAGCAAGACCCATACCCAGTATTGTTATACGTGCTAAACATGCTGTTCCTTCAACCAATCCTCATATGGCATTATCTGGAGGCCTTTCATCTTTCTAATTGCTCTCCTCTAAATGCTGGCATTAGACTCAGAGAACCTGGGTTCAAATCTTGCCTCTGAGACTTATTACCTAGGTGACTTTAACCTTGATGGGCCTCCTTTTCTTGATCTATAAAGAGAGATTAGACTAAATGGCATCTGCGGACCTTTCTAGTTGCAGATCTGTGAACCTAGGGCTTTGTTGTTGTTCATTTATTTCGGTTGTGTCCTGAACCTTTGTTACCCCTTTTGGGGTTTTCTTGGCAAAGCTAATGGATTAGTTTGCCATTTCTTTCTTCAGCTCATTTTACAGATGAGGAAGCTAAGGCAAATGGGGTTAAGTGACTTGTCCAGGGTCACATAGCTAGTAAGTGTCTGAGGGTGGATTTGAACTCGGGTCTTCCTGACTCCAGGCCTGGTGCTCTATCCACTGTGAAATCTAGCTACCCCTTCTCTCTAGCTTATCAGTGTCTGCCCAAAATTGCACACAGTTCTCCAGCTGTGATCTGATGGAGGCAGATTTCCTTAGTTCTGAAGGTTATATGTCTTCTTAATGCACCCTAAGACATAATAATTTATTCCTTCATTTAAAGAATTCACTAGGCAAGCAATATGACTTTAATGATCTGAATGGGGAGAAGAGAGAGCCAACAGGATTTGTTTCCAAGGTAGCTATAGGTTGGAAGATAGTTCCCCATGTTGGGGGTATTTTATGCCCTATGATTGGCACATCCCCAGGTTATACTGTACTAAAAATAATTAAGTGTACTCTCTGTAACAATTTGTGCTGCTACTTTTGAGCACAGGATTAGGAGGATCCCTGGCCATTTGTAAAACCTTTAGATGTTGGTGGAAACTACAATATAATTGAAATTAAACAGCTCTTAGAACAATGAAAAGGTCCTCACTGATACTTTGCACAATGTGTTTTCTGTGTGCCTTGGGTAGGAATCAACAATTCACATGACTTGTCTGCTCAAAAAACATCACTGGCTTCCTATACCTAAAAAATAAAAGGCTGTGGTCTTTGATCTGGAATTCACAGCCTTGCACAATCTACCTACAACGTGTTCCTTTCTGGCCTTATCTCATTGTGCTCCACTTCACATACTCCTTGGCCCCAGTCATTCTGGGAGTTCTTTCCATGTGCCTTTGCTCATCTGGCCCTTCATCAGTTGACTGGCCCACTTCCCGTCTTGGTCTATCATAATCCTACCCATTCTTATCATCTCTGCCTTTCAAAACCTTACCCAATTAATGCTCATTAAGATGACACTTTTTCATTAGGGAGAAGGAGAAGGAGGAAAACATTTCCAGGTTTTGGAAATAGTGTGAGCCAGCAGCACAGAGATGGAAAGCACAGGTCATATTCAGGGGCTTCCAGTCTTTCTGTAGCATAAAGTGGGCAAAAGGAAATCATAGAAAATAGTTGGAAAAGCAGGATGGTGTCAGGTCAGGGAGGGCCTGGAATGCTAGAGAGTAAAGGGTTTGAATGTTACTTTAGTAAGCAAAAGAGAGCCACTGAAAGCTTTTTCTTTAAAAAAAAATTATTGATGCCTTTTGTTTTTTCATTACTTATATTTACCAATATATTCCTCCCCCTATCCTTCCCAGGGAACTATTCCTTTTAACAAAAAATAAAACAGATTTTTTTAGAAAAGTCAGCAAAACCAGAAATAAAAAGAAGAAAAAGATGACACTTTTCTCCATAAAGTGTTTTTTCCCCTGTCCTCTGAAAACGAGGAGCTTGGACTCAGTGACCTCTGAGGTCCCATCCACTTCTAAATCTGTAATTGTAAATTATAGACTAAATCTCTCTCTCTCTCTCTCTCTCTCCCCATATGTATGTATGTATATGTGTGTGTATACGTGTGTATGTATGCATATGCATATTTACACTCACGTCATATACATACATGTATATATGTGTATATATTACGTGTCTGTATATGTATATATATTACACATATATACAGGGTGAAAGAGACTTTTTTTTGCAGTCATTTTTCAGTCATGTCCAACTCTGTGATTTCATTCGGGATTTTCTTGGCAGAGACACCGGAGTGGTTTTGCCATTTCCTTCTCCACCTCATTTTACAGAGGAGGAAACTGAGGGAAGTAGGGGTTATACAGCTAATAAGTGTCTGATGCCATATCTGAACTCAGGAAAATGAGTCTTTCTGATTCTAGTCCCAGAACTCTATCTATTGTGCCACCTAGCACATACACACACATACATACATACATGTATACATATACATATATGTACATACATAAACACACTTATTAGGAACATTGGATCACATATAGCTGGAAGGGCCCTTAAATATCCCTCTAACTTTACAAAGGAGGAAACAAGACAGAGAAGAGCATGATTTGCCCACGGTCCCCCAGGTAGTTAATAGTGGAGATAGGATTCCAGCCCAGGTCTTCTCCAGGTCCCATGGTTATCTTCCCATCCTGCTGATAAACTACTTGGTGGAAGAGATTGTACCTTATTGCTTTTTGAGTCCCACCCCTATTAGAAGTACCCCAGATGCTTTGCATGGTATAGGTGTCCTTTAGCTGTTTTTATATGAGTGAATATTAGAACTCAGAATTTTAAAAAAAATGTTAACATTGTTTTTTTCATATAATTAGGAAAAATAAAATATTATTTAAAAATGAATGAATGTGATTTTACCATTAAATACTATAAAATAATCTTTGTAGCAAATGTGCAAATTCTTCAAATCCACTTCCAAGATATTCTAAGGGAATATCTTGACCTGTAAAGATGGCTACAGAGTATAACTGGAATTCCTAAAACCAAGAAAAAATTTTGCTCCAAATAATTTTCTCTGATGTGCATTTTGCTTTACTTTCATTTGTATATCAAGTTAGAGAGGTGTCATGGGAAAAGTAGAGGCCTGAGAATTAGAAAACCTGTTTTGATCTTAGCTCTTTCACTAACAACCTGTATAAATTTGGGTGGCTTAACATCTCTAGTCTTCAGTTCCTCCATATATATAAATCAAGCACATTGGACTAGATTATTGACACATATGTATACATGTATGTGTGTATACATACCCATACACACATGTATGTATATATACGCATATGTGTGTACACACACACACACACACACACACATCTCTTTATCTCCACAACATCTAGCCCAGTGCCTAGAAGGTAGTAGGTACCAAATAAATGTTTATTTATTGATTAATTAATGGCATGCTCCTGGGCCAGGTTTAGTGACATCTATCTGCTGAATTCCTCTGTAAATCTTGAAGGACTGGCCTAGGGATCAGATGTGTTATTTTATTGTGGAAGAGAGATACTGGCTAAGGAAACTTCCTCTACCAGTGTAGGTCACTATCTTTTCTGCAACCTGAGGTTCTTAGAGAGTTGCCTAGAACCTTGCAAGGTTAAGTAACTTGCCCAAGGTCCCACAGCCAGTGTAAGTCAGACGTATATTTGAATCCAAGTTTTGTAGGCTTATAGAAAATAGCATTTTGCAGAGGTACATCTTAAGGCAAGTTAGGAACTTCTTATTTTTTTATTTTTTTATTTTTTGCTTTTTGGAGGGGGGAAGGTAGGGCAATTGGGGTTAAGTGACCTGCCTAAGGTCACATGGCTAGTTTTGTCTCAAATGTCTGAGGCTGGATTTGAACTCAGGTCCTCCTGACTCCAGAGCCAATGCTCTATTCACTGCACCACCTAGCCTCCCTGTAGTTTGTTTGTTTGTCTGTTTTCTGCTTCAAGGCAGGGATTTTTAATACCCCAGAAGAGAGCTCCTGTCCATCAGGCTTAGCAGAACATAGGATATGTATATATCTAAACCTTTGCCAAGTTGTGGATGAACCACTGGATAAGACCATAGTCAAGGTCATAAGCAATTTGTAGTTCCAAAGATGAGTAGAGTACAGATTCTCTCAAGGGGGAGCCTTGAGAATATGCCTTTCAAAACTCATCAGAAGGAAGTCCCACTTTGCTTCAAAGGCTGGAGATTAGCTAGGAAAGGGGAGTTGAATCTACATAGCAGGAGAAGGAAGTCCTGATTCCCCTCTGACTTTCCTCTTCCTCTTCCCTCAAGGAGCAGACTCAGCAGGAGAGACAAGGGCCTCAAGGTCAAAGGGAAGGTTGCTCCTCTTCATGCCAGAGGTTCTCCACATGAGAGTTGAGAGGTCAGGCTAATGTCAGGGGGGGTGTTGCCTTGGGCTGCCCTAGATGGAGGTCGTTGTTTTGTTATACATGGAAAACTCCCTATCCTGGCCCTTTGCCTCCTTTCCTCAACAAGACGTATGGTCAGATATGTCTCCTCTTATCACAGAATTTTACAGATGGAAGGGACCTCAGTGGATATCTAGTTTAACCCATACCCAAAGGGAATCACTACTACTACTACTACTACTACTACTACTACTACTACTACTACTACTACTACTACCATCATCTTCATCATTACCTAAAATTTATATAACATTTTAAGGTTTACAAAGAATTTTACATATATTACTTCATTTGGTATTCACAATGATCCTTTGTTGTTCAGTCATGTCCAACTCTCTGTGATGCCATCTGAGGGTGTGTGTGTATGTGTGTGTGTTTTGGCAAAGATACTGGAACAGTTTTCCATTTCCTTCTCCAGATCATTTTATAGATGAAGAAAATGAGGTAGGATTAAATGACTTGCCCAGGGTCACACGACTAGTGTCTGAAGTCAGATTTGAACTCATGAAGATGAGTCTTCCTGACTTCAGACTGCATTGCCCCAGTGATTCATTAGGGAAGTGATATTATTAGCCTCATATTACACATGAAGGAACTAAAGCTGAGGGAGATGAAAAGATTTCTCCAGGTTCCTTCAATTTCTGGGGCAGCATCGCAATTTAGATCTTGCTGATTCCAGGACCAGGATTCTATCCACTACACCAACCTGCCACTAACATATGTGACAAGTGGTTATCTGGCCTTTGCTCGGAGATTTCCAACAAGGAGAACCTCACTACCTCCTGAGGCAGTGTGTTCTACTTTTGGACAGCTCCAATTATTAGGAAGTATTTTCCAACATCAAGCCAACATTTTCCTCTTTGGAATTTCCATCCATTGTTTCTGGATCTTTTCTCTGGACCAAATTAAAACAAATACTTGAAGATAGGTGTCATGTCCTCCCTGAATCTTTTCTTCTACAGCATAAACATGCCCAGTTCTTGTCTTTACTGTTTTAGGACTCCAGGCTCCTCACCATCTTGGTTGACCTTGAATAGAAATGAATAATTTCCTTTTCAAACTGTAGCACCAAGAAACGCACACAATATTCTGTGGATGTTAGCAGACAGAGTGATTCTTATCATTTCATTCCCTCTCTTAATCCAGCCCAAGTTCCCATTAGCTTTTTTGGCCGCCATACTACCTTGCTGACTCACATTGGTTCTTTGGTCCCCTAAAATCTCCACTCTCAGGACCACACAGCTGCCACAGTGGTAATGCCAGGATTTAGTTCCAGGTCTCCAAGTCCAACATTCTTGCCCCTGACACCATGTTGACCTGACTGTGTCTTTCCAAATTTGTACGTTAGGAAATGAAATGAAAATTAATTGTGCATGCTGCTCTGTCTCTACATGCTCCTCACTCATTTATACTACATGAATCCATCTTCCTGAGAAACTATGACTCTAGACCAGTGGTTCTCAACCTTTCTAATGCCACAACCCTTTAATACAGCTCCTCATATTGTGGTGACCCCCAACCATAAAATTATTTTCGTTGCTACCTCATAACTGTAATTTTGCTACTGTTATGAATCGTAATGCAAATATCTGATAAGCAGGATATATTTTCATTGTTACAAATTGAACATAACCCTCAGGTTGAGAACCGCTACTCTAGACTGTGGGTGAAGGACCTGTGGCCTTGAGGTCGCATGTGACCTTCTAGATCCTTAAGTGTGGCCTTGTGACTAAATCTAAATTTTACAGAAACAAATTTTACAGAACAAATAAAATTTGAATTCAGTCAAAAGGCTGCACTTGAGGATCTAGAAGGCCACATGTGGCTTTAAGGCCACAGGTTCCCCATCCCTGCTTTAGACCAAAGTGGGTCCTTCCCACTACAACTGTGATCATAGGATTTTAATGTTAGATCCAGAGTATAGAGGGGTCTGTGGCAGTGTTTTAGATGAATCAATCAAAAACACTGGTTAAATGGCTACTGTGTGCCAGGCACTGGGTATAAGAAGACAAAAAAAAGTGATACAATACCTGAATTAAAGAGTAGAGAAAGCATGTTGGTATATAGTTGTAAATATAGCACATAACAAAATACACAATTCTTTTATTTTTGGAGGGGGGAAGGAAAGGCAATTGGGGTTAAGTGACTTGCTCATGGTCACACAGCTAATTAAGTGTCAAGTGTCTAAGGCTAGATTTGAATTCAGGTCCTCCTGACTTCAGGACTGGTGTTCTATTCACTGTACCACTTAGCTGTCCCCAAAATACATAATTCTAAATCAATCAAAATAAAATTCAACTGCTCCCTTAGACACTTACTAGCTTTGTGACCTTGGACAAGTCACTCAGTCTTTTGCAGCCTCAGTTTCCTCACCTGTAAAATAAAACAATTACCTTATAGAATTGTTATGAAGACTGAATGAAATAACATATGTAGACCACTTTGCAGACCTTAAAGTTCTATATAAATGACAATGACAGTGGTGATGACAATTATGTTATAAGATACTTTTTTTAAATACATTTTTTTTTGAGGGGGTAAGGCAGGGAAATTGGGGCTAAGCGATTTGCCCAGGGTCACACAGCTAGTAAGTATGCCAAGTGTCTGAAGCCAGACTTGAACTCAGGTCCTCCTGACTCCAGGGTCAATGTTATATTCACTGTGCCAGCTAGCTGCCCTGATATTAGGCGCTTTTGAGAGAAAAGGGACTAATAGCTGGGAGAACTGCCAAAGGCTTAAAGTCAAAGGTGATACTTGAGCTGAGTTTTAAACTCCTATAAACTGGGAAAATATACCAGGTTCAATAACAGAAACATTTGAAATATCTACTTAATAGCCATTTGGCATTTATTGTCTTTACAATAAAGCTTGTATTTATGTAACACCATAATTTCAGAAAAAATAATTCCCTTGAATTATCTCTTTTGAGCCTCACACTAACCTTTGTGAGGAAGGCAGTACCAGCATTATTCACACTTTACAGGTGAGCAAGCTGTGGCTCATAGATATTAACAGGTTCGTCCACAGACACATAGATTTTAAGGTTCTGAGGCAATTTGAACCCATGCTCTTCCTGATTCCAAATCCAAGACTTGATCCAAAACACATGAACACTCACTGGAATCATTGCATAAATGAAGCAATAATTCTCCAATGTTGCAGGGTAGACCTCTGTTATCTCTTCACCTCCTAGCATACCAACTTTGCTGGTCAAAGGATTGTTAGCTAGTTAAAGTGCATGATTTAGAATCAGGAAGACCCAAGTTCAAATCCTGCCTTAGAAACTTACTAAATGTGTGACCCTGGGCAAGTCACTTAACCCTATTTACTTAGGTTTCCTCATCTTTAAAATTACTTGGAGAAGGAAATGGCAAACCACTCCAGTCTCTTTGCCAAGAAAACCCCAAATGGGGTCACAGAGAGCCGGACACTACTGAAAAATGACTCAACAACAATAGCATGTAGCATCTTAAGGCTTTCAAGAGCTGAGTTCAAATTCTACTTCAAAAACTTATTTGCTGTGTGACCCTGAAAAAGTCTTTTAAACTTTGTCTGCCTTAATTTCCTTATTGGTAAGATAGAGATAATAGTAGCACCTGCCTCGCAGGGCTGTTGCAAGAATCAAATCAGATAATATATCTAAAACTCTTTCCAAAAATGAAAGCACTAAGTAAATGTGAGCCACTAATGGCATTAAGTTTGCTATCAGGTAACATGGTAACAGAGCAAAATTATTTCCTCTGAAGACCTAGGTGTGTTACACCTTTTGTTTCTATGTCAAAGAAACAGTGAGTTTCAAGTGGCATTTTATATGTTTAAAAAATTACTAAAATAACAAACCATTAAGTTTACTTACCTAGGGTAGAATAGGGATAGGGACTTGTAAAGCTGTGAGCAGCTTTCCAGAGGACTGCTGCTGTGAACGGCTTCAAGGTTCTGATTACATAGTATAGTGAACTCTTTATTTATTCAGTAATGAACTAAGACAAAGAATTGACAGAAATCAAAGTATAGCATTCACAATGTTATGACATAACAAGTTATCACTAAAGTGGCCACATAGTTTTCACTAAAGTGGTCACATAGTTCTAAACAAAAGATATCATTCAGTAAGTCTTTAACTCAATCATCCTTAGGGAAGCAAGCCTCCTTAAGTGACACAAAGTACAATTATTCAGTAAGTCCTTAACTCAGTCACCCTTAAGAAGCAAGCCTCCTTAAGGGACACAAAGTATAAAGGTTAGAGTTCTCCACCCCTAGGTCACATTGTCTTAATCTCTTAGTCACAAAGTCTTCTTTCTTCTTAATTGGAGATTAGTTTCCAGTCTTTCTTCATTCAATCATCCTGAAGAGGTACAGGATACAGAGTACAAAGTACTCCCAACCTGTAGACCACAGTAAGTCATGATCTTCTCTGCATTAAATACCCAAGGAGTGGTCTTTTCATCTTGACTTGAGGTTGGCTGTCAGATTCCATGGTTCCTCTTCCCTGGTTCCAGCTCCTTCCCGAATTTACCCAACTGTCACCTGGATTCAAAAGCAGGCAGTTCTCAGCTCCTTGTCCAGCTCCTCATCCGGTTCCTCGTCTAGTTCCTTGTCCAGCTCCCATTCCATATTGAAGCTCACAGTGTCCAGTCCACCTCAAGTCCTTCACAGTTCCTGTTTCTGGGAAGACAAAGCTTAACAGAGCCAAAACAGTGTTCATGCACATTGCCGTTACCATTGCTGCCTGTGAAATCAACACAAACCCACAAAAAAGGTCAAAGCAGTCAACACAAATCATCAACATAGAAATCAACTGAGACCCACAAACAAGGTCCAAGAGGTCAACACAAATCATCAACATAGAAAGGAACACAGACCCACAAACAAGATCTGAGAGGTCAGCACAAATTATCAGTACAGTCCCAGGACCTCCAAAACCCTCCTCCATGACTTCCGTAAACAGATAAACCAGAAAATCCTCTTTCAGGGCTTCCAGTAAGGTCTGAGGGCTTCTGTACAAAGTATTACAAACAAACATCAACACAGACAGAACAGACAAACCTAAGAGTGCCTGGATGTCACCAATTTTCTCCTTCTTAACTCTGCCACCACAAGAGTTCTTCTCTCTTCTCAGTTCTGCTCTCTCCAGCCTGGGCCTCTCTTTATATATGGTCATTAGATCCTCCCCTTCCTGTTGCATCAGGAACAGGAGCTCACAAGTTCTAGGGTTCACAAGTTTTGGGGTTCTCAAGTTCTGCTTCTCAACAAAAACTTGATACAATCATGGACAAGAACTGAAACAAGGTGTTAACTAAATAGCTGAAACAAGGTGTTAACTACTTCTTTGCTTGCCATTACAGGACTGGACATCTGCAGGGAACAATGACATCATGAAACTACCCCATCAAGGCAGGCTAGCATTTCCCTTTCAACTTAAAGTCTTAGAAAATCCCTCCTTACTTACTGTACAGATTTGATTATAAGCTACCTATCCCTTTAACAGTAGATCACTGCTCTTATGAGATGATTTGCAAAAGGGGAAAATTCAGTGAAGTTTAATTTAACAAGTGTTCACTAAGCAGGATTAGATGCCAAGTATTGTACTAGGGGGGTGGGGAGTAAAAAGTCACGAATGAAAACTTCCCTACCCTTAAGGGCTGTGTGTGTGTACACATATATGTATATATGTGTATATGTATTTACACATGTGTAAAACATGTGTATACACACAATGAAAATTATTTTCTAGGACATCTGACTTTATTGGTATAGAGAAATCAAGGAAATCCCCTCTATATATGCAGATTTTTTGTGACTCAGAATATCACATATTTGCAAAGAGGTACCAAGATGTTAAATGACTTGTCCAAAAGTCACACACACAGTATGTGTCTTGACCCTAGATATAGAACAGATTTGTGTTCTCATTAGTATAAGGAATTCTCAATGAGGAAATGTGATTTATTAATGCAAATCAGCATTTTCTTTATACCTTCTAGTCTTAGAGAATTACCTCAAACAGTAAGAGGTTAAATAATTTGCCCAGGGGTACAACTCCTACATTTCCTTGAATGACATTGCCTCAGACAAACTGAGACCTGGGAAAGACTTAGGCTTCTTTTTCTGCATCCTGGGCTCCCATCATCCTAACCTATGTGTTTCCACTGGACACCAGCAACTCTGAAGGAGAGAGTGGGGCTGATGGCTTTGCACAGCCCTGCCTCACTTAAATCTCATTCACTTGCAAGTCAAGACATCACATTCCTGATGTCATTAGTCTTCTTGGAGAACAAAGGATGAACAACAATGTGATGCAGTAGATAGAGTGCTGTACTTGTAGTCTTGGAAGACCTGAGTTCTAATTCTGCCTCAGACACTTGCTAGCTGTGTGACTCTGAGGACTTAAGCTCTCTCAGCCTCAGTTTCCTTAGCTTCAAAGTGGGAAAAATAATAGCCCTTAACTGGCAGGATTCTTAAGGGAATCAACTGAAATAACATATGTAGAGCACCTTGCAAACCTTCAAACCTTATAGAAATGCTATTTTTATTATTGTTGTTGCTATTGTCTTTATTTATGACTTCAAGGCAAACTCTCAGTCCACTCCTCCAGAGTGCCTCTCTCCCTGAGAGCTAGATACTAAGAATAAAATGACACCATAAAATATATTTATTGTGAAAGTTCTTTTTTGGCGTTTTTCTCATCCTTTTCACTGGTGTTCTCTTAGTAAAAGCCTGATTACAGACTACATTTGGATTTTGTACAGACCAAATTTGGGGAGGAAAGTGGGCTTAATAATTAATTTAATAACTATCTAATAGATACTTTGTGTTTCACTTTTTGACCTTGATGCTGTAGCTTGCACTCAATTGATACTTAGAACATAGGTGATAATTGCCTCTTCTTGACCTTGTTGCCCATCACTTTTAGTCAGAAAATCTCAACTAGCTCTTGAATTCTCCTTGTCTAGAAGTTCTTCAAAGCATCCAGCTTCTATGACATTTTTTCTTTACTCTCTTTTTTCATGTGTCCCTTGATGAGCAGCCACTGTAGTGGTGTAATGTTAATGGGATTTATGATCTTCCCCACCCATTAATAGACCTCCCCATGGAGACCATTAAGGGAAGTTTGCTTAGGGGAGGCTTGCTTGTGGGAAGGCTTTCACACCTTTTGCTAATTTCTAATTAGGTTCTGAGTCAGGAGGGTTGTGATGTCTCTGCCTCTGAGAAGTGTATATATACTCTGAGATGGTATTTTGCTTTGGGGGCTCACTTATGAGGAGGTTCTTGTGATTCTCTGGTCAAGATTCTGAGTGGCTATATGTTCAGAGCTCCCTGGCTGCTCAGATGTAGACTCTCTTGAGCCAGCAATGGATGTAAAGCATATAGTTGATTCAGGCAGTCAGAGCCCTGTCTGTTGGTCTTTATTTCCCAGCTTGTATTTACTTTGTTTGTATTTTCTCTGAAGTTCAGGGTGCTTTTTCCCTAAACTAGTGAATGTAATTGAAAAAGATCATTGAACCCTTAAAAAGCTATCTTTCCTAATAAAGCAGATCTAAGAACCTGCGTTAGCAGCCATCTTGGGTATGCCAGTGTGGTTACCACTACAAGTAGCTAGAGTGTGGGGCTTGAAGTCAGGAAGACCCATGAGTTCAAATCTGGCCTCAAGTACTTACTAGCTATGTGACCTCAGGCAAGTCACTTAACCCTGTTTGCCTCAGTTCCTCATCTGTAAAATCAACTGGAGAAGGACAGGACAAACCACTACAATATCTTTGCTAAGAAAACCACAAATGCGGTCACACAGAGTCATATATGATTGAAAAAGTGACTGAATAATTGATGAGCAGCTAAGAACTACTATTTATGGGAGTATACTTAATGTAGCTATATCCTTGGGAGAAGCCTTTTGGGGTGGGTAATTTTCCCCAGCACAGTGAACTCATACCCACCTAGTCAGCCAGCATTCCTGGGTTCCAAATCATCACGTTAGTGCAGACTTTCCTTGATTTCCCCAGTAGTTGTTTTCTCCTCATCTAACACCCAATTTATAAGGATCCTTTGTTGCTTTCCCATTAATACTCCCAGTTGCTTTTAGTGAGAGACAGTGTAGTATAGCAGATAGAACACTGTACTTGGAGTCAGAAAGACCTGGATTCAAATCCTACTTCCCATATTTGGTACAATCATTCCTTCCACATTGTGGGGCTGGGCTTGGTGCCTCCCATGATCTGGAAAATCCATGTAAAATGTTTTGGTCTTCCCTTTGTACAAGAGGAGAAGCAGGAATTATTATGGTATTTAAAGATAAAAATATGTTTATATTATGTAATATTATGCACATATTTTATGCATTCCTGAGTTTCTGAACTTTTTTGTGTCTTCTGCTAGCCTTTGCATGTTGTCTGTGGCTTCCACAAAACTCACCCCAAAATTCCCATTTAATTTCTTTTTTTTTTAAATTATTTTATTTTATTTTAGCTTATATCATTCATTTCCACAAAATTTTGAGTTACAAATTTTCTCCCCATCTTTCCCCTACGTACCTCCCCAAAACAGCCATCCCAATGTAACCCCTCCTCCCCCAATCTATTCTCTCCTATGTCTTCCCCCCTCACCCCTCTGACTTTCCGGTAGGGCAGGATGGATCTCCCAACCACAGTGCCTGTATATCTCAAGTTCCAGTTGGATGTAGTTAATAATAATAATAATAATAATAATAATAATAATAATAATAATAATAATTGTATATATACATATATATTTTTAACATTTGATTATAGAACTTTAAATTCTATATTCTTTCTCTTTGTTCCTCATCACCCATCCCCACTGGAAGGACAAGCAATCAAATA
>CM053590.1:127162275-127182994 GCA_028646515.1 Pseudochirops corinnae
AAGTAAAAGACATGGTTCTAGCCAAAGAACGTTATGGATGCCTGGATGTTGCTGTAAAATGGTACAGAAGAAAGTGTGCTCCTTCTCTTCCCCCTCCCCCCACATACACCCCTGAAAGATTTCCTCTTTCCAAGGCAAAGGGAGAAAAAGATCATGTTCAAAAGATACTTTCTGGTTCAGATCTAAGTCCTCTTCCATTTTACAACTCTCTCATTTTTAAAAATAGATGCCCCCTGAAGGTAGCCCAAGACATGCCATAGAGTAGAGCAATCATTCCCAACCTACTCAATGCATCTGACTAACACAGATGACACTAGCGATTCTGGCCGCTAGAATAAACAAAGGTGGAGGACAGAGAAAGGCAGATAATCAAGCCCTAGTCAGTTAACCTTGGTAGGTTTCAGTTTCCTCAGCTGTAAAACAAGGGAGGGAGAGGGTGGATTGGGTGATTTGATTCAACTAATATTTATTAGGCACCTACTATGTGTGAGCCATTGTGCTAAGTGATGGGGATGCAATTTTTTATTTTGTTTTAAATCAGTCACTGCCTCCAAGGATCCTAGATTCTATTGAAGGTCATTGAAGAGCTAGGAAAGAGAAGATCCTACTCATAGACAGCTAAGTATAATATAAGGTGTGAGGGCGCAAAAGAAAGATGTAGACAAGGTGCCATAAGAAAATTTAAAGAAGGGAAGAACCCTTTAAGCACGGGGAATCAGAGAAGGAGGAGGTCTCATCTGAACTGGACTTTGAAGAAATAGGAGAATTCTGAGAAGCAGAGTCATGAAGATAGAATGTAATCCAGGAAGTGCAAATGTGCACTGTGCAAATGCCCGGCGGTAGGAGACAGCATGTGGAGCTAGAAGTTTAGTTTGACTGGAACATGAAGCACATAAAGGGGAGCAGTAGGAAGTAAGGTCAGAAAGGTAGGTCGAGGTCAGTTTGTGGAGGGCTTTCGATGCCCCGCTGTGGTTATCTTCCAGCTCTAGAATTTTCTGAATTTCTAAACTCCAAGCAGATTGCAAATTTCTCTTTTAGAAGGAGTCTATACAATTCCTCAGTGACCAAGGTTAGATTTTCCTACCTCTGAAGATCATTTGTGGCATTTTGGGGTGGTTGCCTTCCCCCCTATCCCAAGATCCAGGCCTCTGTCTCTGGGGAGCCTCTAAGAGTGAGTAGAAGTTGGGCAAAGTCAACACCCTCTTGAAAAATTAAATTTCCCAGGGAGAAAAACTAACCCAAGTGAAAATGCCCCCCACTCCCGGGCATATTGGTGCCTTCTATTCCTTTCTTCCCTCCTAGCTGCCTGACAGGCAGGATCCTATTTCAGTTGGAGTCAGAAATCAAGCTTGACCAGTTAATTTAATAATTTCACATCCCAGAGGCAGCTGACACAACATGCCAGTGATTTCCCTTGGCAGTGATTTTACTTTAGCTTGAAGACAGGGGCAGCAACAAGTGCCGGGCTGGTGATGGATTGAGTGACGGCGAGAAGTACCCAGTGTGCCAGGAGCCCCAGAGGAGCTGGCTGGAACCACAGGGCCGTGCACCCACACTGAGCCCAGCCCAAGAAACGGGCCATCTAGGGCCTCTTTGCATTTTCCATGTACAGGTGCTCAGCTGGTTCCCAGGGGAGAGGATGGGAAGGGCACATGTGGGAGGCCAAATTTGTCTTCCATCGTCTGAGGCCCTCTTTCACCTCATCTTTCCCTTTCACAGTACCCTGACTACAGTCTTCCCTTGACGCCCAAATTGAATCCTTCTTCCCTCTCCCTCCCCTGATCCATCAAACATTCATCTTCTCACTGATCCCTCTCAGCTAGAGGCCTGGAAAGAAAACAATCTGATGAGCTCATTCACACAAAGAGGTGATAATGCCTGATAATTGCTTAATGTGTCATTAAAAGTATTCGTATTTCAAAAGAGGATGCCTGGAGAGACTATACCTTCACCCAAAGGAAATTCTATTTGCTGGAATTCATGTAATGATGGAATTTTAGGTAGCATAGCACAGAAGATCACTGAGGGGGGATTTTTTTTTTTTTGGCAGAGGGACCTTCCCAGAGAAATTCAGATCATAACAGTGTGGATTTAAAGCTAGGAGGAACATTGAAGGCCATCTATTCCAAGCCTCCCATCTTTTTTTCAAATGCAAATACAATGCATATGCACAGATGAAGATAATAAATATTACTTGAATCAAATCACCCTCTCCCTCCCTTATTTTACAGCTACCAAGGTTAACTGACTAGGGCTTGATCCTCTGCCTTCCTCCTTCCTCCACCTTTGTTTATTCTAGTGGCCAGAATTGCTCATGTCATCTGTGTTAGTCAGATGGGTTGAGTGGGCTGGGAATGATTGCTCTACTCTATGGCATCCCTTGGGCTTCCTTCAGGATGCCTTTCAGATGAGGAGTACCCAAGAGGCAAGTCACTTCCCCAAGGTCGCAAAGGGAGCACTCGGCCACCTTCTGACTGCCCAGTCTGTGCTTTTTACTCTACCGTATTGTCTTGTATATCACCATTAACTGATGTCTAATTACATGGTGGGTTTGAATCTTAGTTTGGGAAGTAGGACATTTTTCGGAAGGGGAAAGCAAGACAGTTGGAGGGGGAAAGCAAGGGGAAAGCAAGGCAATTGGGGTTAAGTGACTTGCCTAAGGTCGCACAGCTAGTAGGAGTGTCAAATGTCTGAGGCTGGATTTGAACTCAGGTCCTCCTGACTCCAGGGCTGGTGCTCGAATTCACTGACGCCTAGCTGCCCCAGGCCAGTCTTTTTGAAGCAATATTTAGGGGATTATAGGATTATAGATTTAGATCTAGAAGAGATGTTGGGGGCCATCAAGTCCAGACTCCTCATTTTAAAAATAAGAAAATTAAAGCTTTGAGAAATTAAGTGGTTTTGCCCTGGGTCACACAGGCAGAATTCAAACTCAGGTCTTCCTGCATCCAAGCCACCCAGACCTCCATCCATACTGTAATCTAGCACTTTTGCCTATGCACAAAAATAATTCCACACATCTGTACGAGAGGTAGTTTAATGTGGTGGAATGGAATAGGAACAAGGAAGGCCTGGATTCAAGTCTCGCCTCTGGCACATCCTTGTGGTCTCACTGGTCAAGTCACTTAGTCTTTTACTGCTCTAGGCCATTCCCTAAGGCTTTATGTCACAGAGAAAGTGCTGACTTACATTGATAGAGGGAGTTTTGTCATCCATTGTCATCCATTTCTTATATCATTAATATCCCAGGTCCAGTCCAGTCCTATCCTATTTTTGTATAATTGCTTGCTAATTCAGGAGCTTTCACAGCTATTATCTCATTTTAGTTTTTACAATAACCCTGTGAGATATACAGGGCAGTTATCATTATCCCCACTTTGAAGATTAGGAAACAGAGCCTCAGCGAGGTCAGTTGCTTGTCCAAGGATGCACAGCGATGGCTCAAACCAGGCCTCCCAGTTGAAGTATTCTTTCCACCATACTCCAACCACCACCCATTTGTTATATATCATATACAAGCCGTCCTGATTCAATGCCACAAGTTGGGCTTTAAAGATAGATGCAGAGCCTGTCACAAGATCACATATTTAGAGAAAACACATTACTCCTCTTGATGTAGTCTATGATTCAGTGAAGCTGACCTACTCTCTCACACATGACTTTCCCTCTCCCGACTCTCCCTTCTCATCTCTACTTGCTGGCTTCCTGCAAGCCCTAGCTGAAATCCCACCTTCTGTAAGAAAACTGTACTGGTCCTACTTAATGCCAGTACCTTTACTCTGAGATGGTAGCCAGTCTATCCTTTATATATCATCTATATAGAAAGTTTTTCAGCATATTTCTCTATTCCATTAGATTTTAAATTCCTTGAGGGGAGGGATTGGTTTTTGTCTTCTTTCTGTCCCAAGGATTTTACACAGGGCTTGGCACATAAGTACTTAAAATGCTTGTTGACTTGAGAGGGTAGTTCAGAAGTCATCTGGTTCAAACCCTTATTTTCACAGATGAGGAAACTGAGGCTCATGAACATCACCTGACTTGCCCAAGGTCAAATAGGCAGTTCATGGTAAAGATAGGATTGGAATCCAGGCCTTCTGACTCCAGTCCTTAGCTAGTGCTTTTTTATTCTGCTTTATGGATTACCTTTTCTCCATTTGTGGCTTACTCCATTGATGTGCTATCAATCAATCATCCTCTGGGGTATTTGCTATTCATGGCCTTATCTCTGCCTCTGAGGTTGACTGTGTTGATTAAATAGGTATGTGCATTTGGGTCAGGGGGTGACAAGAAAGGAGGATGCAAAGGCCCTTTTCAATCTCAGAAGGGGCTACATGGGCCTGTATATAAACAATAGCCCTCTCTCTGTAAGCTGAAGGGGCTGCATGGACCTATATATAAGCAACACCCTTCTCTCTGTAAGCAACAAGGTGAGCTCTGGAAAGAGAAGGCAGCTGAGACTCGTCTCAAATGCTACCCAGAGAAAGGGCATGGCCTCGAGAAGTCCTAGCCTTCACTTCCTAAACTAAGTTTCATATCTGCCACATAATTAAGCTTCAGATAATGTTTGCAATCTCTCAATGTATTCCACCATATGTCAGGGTGACTGATGGTCTTGTCAAAGCCCAGACACCCATCATCACTGTGCTATAACTACTCTAACCTTTTTTAATGCACCACCACTAAGGGCAAACCAAGGGCAAGGATTTGTCAAACACTCTCCCTTTCTTCCCTCTCCCCTTCTCCTCTCTCTCCCTTGTCCTCTTGCCGCTCTAAAAATCATATCCAAGCTAAACCTCAGACAGTTGCTCATCACCATAAGTAAAACTATTCTTAGGTTACAAGCTGCCAGAATTTCAAGCAAATGCATGTAAATATTTCACTACTGACAGCAGGAGTTATTAAGAGAAACCTTGTGCGTTTTCTAGTGGGATTTTAAGAGGCATTTATTCATTGGGCATGTCTGGGGCTTAAGGAGTTTAGGAAATGTATATCACCTGTGAATGGGATGTTTATTTTTTTAAACTTGTATTTTTAAAAGTTGTCTCATCCACCTTTCTTGAAGCTGGTGGCAAGAATCAGTTCCCCAGTGGGATGGGGAGGGATGCAATAGGGGTGAGTGGTAGAGACCAGTTTACTCCTCAGCAACACAAATCACACTGATCCACGAACAGCAGCCCCATTAAATGCAATGGACCCTTAAATGGGGCTGATGTTTCATGGGTCAACCCCTGTGTTGGAGTAACATTGACTCTGTAAATTAATTAAGTCTGTTATATAAAGAAGCTTACAAAGAAGGAACACCCATTGCCCATGTAATGAAGAAGAAGACTCTTTCCTAGGCTATGTCTACACTAGATAAAAAGGAAAAAGACAAAATTAAAGTGGCAAGGTAAAGTCCATTTAAGCTAACAGCTATGTGCTTAAGTGAGTGAAAGATGTCCAAGAGCCTCAACTCCATCTTTCTGGTGATGTTTTTATTGTGGTTTGTTTTAGATATATCATAAGCTTCTTGAGGGCAGATTGTGTCCCTCGATGGCAGGGATTATTTCTGTCTTTCTTTGCATCCCAATGGTTTTGTACAGTGCCTGATGCATAGTAAGTTCTTAAAATGCTTGTTGACTTGAGAGGGGACCTCAGAAACCATCTAGTTCAAACCCTTAATTTCACAGATGAGAAAACCAAGGTCCACAACCACTTAGAAATTTGCCCAAGGTCAGAAGACATCTCATGATAAAGAAAGGTGATTCCCTTATATAACCAGTGGTTTTTTTTTTCCTTAATACTCTATTTTGGGGTCCCAGTTCTCCTTTTGTGTCATTCCATCAATGTGCTATCAATTATCCTTTGTTGGGGGGAGGGGTTCACCATTCATTGCCATATTTCCATCACCAAAGTTGACCATTTTGGTTAAATGGACATGTGACAAGAAAGGACAATGAAAAGAAATTTTTCAAACCCAATGTGGTACTGCTTCATTTTGTTCTCTATATATTCCCAGTACCTAGCCCAGAGCTACAACATAGAAGATACCTAATAAATGGTTTGTTAGTTGACTGATTACATAGGCTGCAGCCCAATCTATAATTTATAATGTTAAACAGTTGAGAGGTTCAGAGAGGTTAATCTATTTCCCCATGGCCCTAACCCAGCCCTTCCTGACTCTAAAGTCCAGCAATCTACATACACTGCCCAAGGCAAATAAAGCTCCAAATGGTAAATTACATTTCTAGACTCCTTTAAGACTTATAAAGCTCTTTCTTTAAACCAACCATGAGAGGTGGGCAGTACACATATTATTATCATTTTTTTTAACTAGACCTATGATTACAAATACACTTAGACTGTCAAAGAACTCTCAGTGAGGAAACTCCCTCTATCTGTGAAGACTGTCACTTGCTTCCTAACTTTTTACCTTAGAAAGTTGCCTGAGGGCACTGAGATGTTAAACAACATTCCCCAAGTAATCTTGCCAGTATTTGTCAGAGATGGGACTTGAACCCAGGTTTTCCTCACTCTGAGCCCCACTTTCTATCCATTGTACCAGGTAAGTATTATATAGAATTTTTTAAAAAATCATTTGTATAGGTGAAGAAACAAAAGTTAAGTGACTTGCTTAAGATCACATAAGTACTTACTAGCTGTGTGACCTTGGGCAAGTCACTTAACCTCAATTGCCTTGCCTTCCCCACTCCAAAATAAACAAAACGAACAAACAAAAGATCACACAAGTAGTAATATCAGACCCAGAACTTGAACCCAGATCTCGTGACCCCAAATTCAGGACTCTTCAATGCCATATTGCCCTATAGATGCAAAATCTGGATCTGGGAATGCTTCACTCTGCAAACCATGGGTAACTCTAGACAAAGTGGGACTTTTAAATTTTTAATTGAATGATTGTTAAGAAATCACTAAAATGCTTTCATGTAGTAAAGTGTCTGCATGGGGGCTCTACTTGAAACAATTGTTTTAGGACCATGTTGAATCTTCTGACAGGTGAGGGATTTCCTGCTCAGCAGAATAGTCATTTGTTCACCAAGAGACAAATCCAAACTGCCACAGTCTAAGTGTTTGAGGGCACTGCTTCTGGAATTCCATGTATTATTCACTAACTCAACCCAGTAGGACACTTGTAGCAATGTCACAGAGATGTCTACAGTGAATTCCAGAGAGAAAGGGAAGGGAGACAAAAAGAAAGGGAGGGGGAAAGGAAGAGAAAGAAAATGATTCCTCTAACACATCGGAGATGTCAAAGTAAAACCAGAAAAACAGAAGACAGTTACTCTGAACCAGATTTTCCAAGGACTTAAATTGTTCTTGTATCATTCCTAGGCCAGTGGTTCTCAAAGTTTCCAGGAGAAAACTCCTGCCCTTTGTTTCTAGGTGTGTCATAGATTGTATGACACTTGCATGTCCAATTGTTTGTACATGTCTTCGGCATGTTGTATGGCATTCACACTCACAATTGCATGCACATGTGAGCCTTCTGACTCTTCTGTAGTGTGAGTCTGTGACTCATGAGAAAAAATAATATTGTGCCACAAGCAAAAAAGTTTTAAAAGTTTCATCCAGACCTATGCAATACCACCCTTGAGATCCACGTCATGAGACTATCAAATAAAGGAGTCTGCCTTAGATGAAGTCCATTTTTTTCTTTATAGACTAGAGTCCAGGGAAAGTTTTCTTAAGCTGAAATCTTCTCTCTAGCAAAGAAAGTTAGAATGAGATTCTAGTGGACTTAGAAAATTGAAAAAAAAAAACAACCAATAATAAAAGCCAGTGTGAAATTTAATTAATGCAAGTAAACAATAGGATGTGTAGGCTGTTTCTAGAATCATAGCTAATAGTAGTGCTAAGGACTGGGAGGGACCTTAAACATCTTTTAGTCTAGCTTCCTCATTACTGATGAGGAAACTGAGGCCCTGAGAGGGGGCTCAGGTTAACCAAATTTCCCAAGTTCATACAGCACAAAGTTAGTGACACATGACTAGAACCCAGGTTTCCTTATTTCCAGTTCATTTTGGTCTCTTCTTCATTTTTTACGTGAATCCATAACTAGTCAATACAGTAGATATGCTGGGGGAAAAATCAGTCATCTTGGTTGTTTGATATCTTAAGCAAAGCAACTGTTTGAATGAATTTTTTCATATTTTGAGCTGTATTTCACTTTCAATGGGTGATTCCCTGTGATGAGAGGATTGAGAATATGGGTCAGAAAGACATAATGAGCAGAATAAGTCAATTCAAAGTTTGTCTTTGTTATTATATTTTGTCTTAGTTTCTTCTTGAGGTAATTCCAATTTGACCTATTTTTAAAAGCTATCACTGCTAAATATAAAAATTGAAAACCTAGAGGAAATAGACATTGGCATAAAGTCATCATTTCCTGAGGAAATTTAACCTTATGTAAATCAATGGAATCAATAATATCTAGAAAGTGTCTTGGAAACATTTGGTCTCTTTGCCAAATCAAGAGATATGGCAACTTAAGAATACAAACGCATTTGCAAAATCTTGTGGAACTGGGTAGTGGGAGACTATGGGTGCTACTGCACTGTAGACATAAACAAAACAAGACAAAACAAAAAAACAATTGTAAGGGATTTAGGTCTGAGTAGGCTTAAGATTTGCTATACCACATCTCCCAAAATGCTTTAAGAACCAGAGAATTCCACTGCTTAGGAATGGGTTCTGAATGTCAAAGCCAGAAGAATATACACAGAGCTCATAGCACAGTGATATTTCTAGCTTCTTCTGACTATCCACACCAGAAAAAACAAGTGGATGAAGAATGTCTGTAGGACAAATAATACTATATAACCTAGAGAGTTGTTCCTGGATACCTATATCTTGGGAATCCATTGAGGATGGATGTTGAGTTGGATTAGCTCCAGAACATAATAGGAGGAGGACAGTGGGATTGCTTCTGGGAAATTATACAAAACTTTTATTGACCCTAAGCTTCTCCCTGATAAGGCATGACTGTAAATCATGGAAAACCATACAACCTCTGAAGAATTAAGGTTGTTTGTTACCCAGAGTACAGTGGGGGGCACATTTGGTGGGGTACCCATAGTATCTTATCAATAAAGAATTGTGCCAATGAAGTGACATAAAGAATATTATTGGAGATCTGTATGACTGAAAAGGGATGCAGGCCAATCATGGAATAACCAGTGAACCTGTCTGATTCTTTGGTATCCATTCAAGGTGAAGAGATCTATGTGAAAATCCTCAGAACACTGGGTAGACCCCGACTGAGGTTTTTTGAAATAACGTGGGCCAAAATGCACTTTTAGTTGTAATGCCCATTGTGGAGATCAGAGGTTTAATAAAGCCTTAAGATTTTGTAAGTGATCACCATCTGGGAAGGGTTGAGTTTATTGTCTTTCTCTTTTCCTCCTAGATCTTATATGAGGTCTCATTTTTTTAATCCATAGGATCATAGATTTAGGTATAGAAGGAATCTTAATGGTCAGTGAATCCAACCCTCTCCTTTTTATACATGAGAAATCTGAAGCCCAGAGAAATTGAGGCTGACAACAATTCTGAGAAATAGTTACTGAGAAATTGTTGTAATCTGTACTTTACAGGTGAGGGAAAATAGATTTGCCCAAGGTTATACAGAGAGTTGGTGGCAAGACTACAACCAACATCCAGATCTCCTGACTTCTTACACAGTGTTCTGTCTACTCTATTCCAGCCTCCCTTTTCATCAAGGTTATAAATACTCTTGTTGCTGAGGGTGGGTCCCCATCCACAAAAATATCTCCCTAGTCTAGAGGGTTAGCTTCAGGGACAAGTGAGTGAACTCCATTCCCAGGTGAGTTCCTGGAGAAACTCAAAGGAAAGGCAAGGGACGGGCTATTGAAATTCATTAAACATTTGAGAGTTTCCAGAGACCTGTCTTCCCTCGCTCCCCACTCAGTGCTTAGATTGGCTAGCTTCAGGTCATCATTAATGGAGTTTCTGGGCTGAGTTCAGTGAGATGTTTGACCCCTCGTTTAAGAACCTGATGATGTGTGAAAGCCGCCCTGTCAGAGAAGAGAGATCGCTCATGCCATTTTAGGGGCTAATGATTCTGGTGACCTAATGTCCTCACACAGCTGCTCTGATTACTGTAGCTTAACAGGGACATTATAAGCTCCCAGGGACTGATTTGATAACATGAGAAAGCCATACAATTCCAAGAGCTAACAGGACCCAAGATCTAAATCTCTTCTTGTTGGGTTCATGATCCTTGGTTGATATTTGTCTGGGCTGGGTAGAGGCAGGCTAGAAAATATGATTTAGTTTGTCCTGGTTATCCTGGCTCCTAAGACACTGGAAACCAGGTGATGGGAGGAGGACCAGGAAAAAAAAAAGTCATGAGGGACCAAGACTACATATTTAGGACTGAAAGAAAAGGGGAACAATGCTGTTTCTTTGCTTTTCAGGATTGCTAGAGAAAGTTAGGGTAGGTAGGTAGGTAGATAGATAGACAGACAGACAGACAGAGAGATAGATAGATAGATAGATAGATAGAACATTTATTAGAAAGAACATTTATTATTTACTATGTGCCAAGTACTGGAATTTATGGTAACAGTAATCTCAGATTTCAGCTAGATGCTAGAAAGTCAGTCTCTAAAATCTCTTTCAATGCTAAGATTCTGTTATTTTGTCTTCTCTATACCAAAGATTTACTTCTGGGTCTCTCTATGTTCTTAATGCTGTCTAGACATTCCACAGGATAGGTTTCCACCTATTCTAAAGGGTTTTAAAATGGCTGGAAACAGGAATGGACTTATTTACTTCTAAAGAAACCTTTCCAGACTAAGAATCTATGATTGATAAACAATTGTGGGGATGGGGTAGTGGACTAGTCACCTAAATACTGTCTTTCAATTATTTTAAAGTGATGCAGATTAGCAACTAGTTAGCTAGGTGGCACAGTATATGGGGCTCCAGGCCTGGAGTCAAAGAGGCTCACCTTTGAGGGCTCAAATTCAGCCTCAGATACTTATTGGTCTGTGACCCTGAGCGAATCACTTAAGCTTGTTTGCTTCAGTTTCCTCACCTGCAAGATGAGCTGGAAAAGGAAATGGCCAAGCACTCCACTATCTTTGCCCCCCAAAAAACCCAAATGGGGTCACAAAAAGTCAGAACATGACTGCAAATGACTAAACAAATGATTAGCAACAGGGATTTTGAGATGGCCATGGCATCTGTATGCTGTGATTTGTTCTTAATGGTGCTCTTTGGCTTAAAATATTAAATCAAAGGTGAAAACAACTTAAATGGAGATCATCCTCGCTATTAAAAAATGTTGAATACTAGCTTTAATCTAAAAGAGAAAAGAAATTTAAGGACTTTTGGGAGGAAAGTCAAATCAGGGAGTAAAATGTGACTCAAAAATACTAACAATTATCTTTTAGCTTGGAAGCATAAATAGAAGGATCATTTCTTTAAAACTATTAATGGTAGTTTTCTTGCTCAGACATTATCTTCTGTTCTGTCTTTAACTATACAACCCCAGTGCACGAATATGCACACACACATATGTTACTCAGCACTTCTCCTTTAAAGAGGAAAACAAAATCCCAAGAAACTTTCCTTGATTTTAAAATGTTCATTTACTTCTTATCAATGATTGAATGCTATACACAGTTCTCCCCTTAATCTGGTGGGGTTGCTAGGCTGTGTGGGAAATATTAATTATCTGATGCACCTGATAAATGGGATGGGGTTGGTGGAAGAAAACGCGCGTGCGTGTGTGTGTGTGTGTGTGTGCGTGTGTGTGTGCGTGCACTCGTGCATGTTGCTGGGTATGTGTGGGGGTGGGTGCGCCCTCACACATTGTGCCCTCAAGTCATAACATAAACTATTGATGTCAGTTCCTTTAAAAGGCAATTAATCCAATTACTAGCTTGTTGGATCAATACTAATGCAGTCTTCCTATAACTTGCAGGTTTTGACAAGCCAGGCTGCTAGCAAATTCGAGGTAGGAAATTTTCTCTCTTTTTTTTTTTCTGGTTATTTATGTGAGGGTAGGATGTTTTTTGTAATGGTTTTCTTTTTGTCTTTTGGTAAAATGGGGCTCTGGGTTGATAGCCTTGTTAAGTATGATCTGTTTGCAGTTTGGAGAGTATTTTATCAGGTGGTTGGTTTCAAGTGCTGAATGTTTGACTGCTGAGGATACTTGGTGCTACTCCAAAATGGCTCAGAGAGTATATTGAAGGTTAAGGTAAAAAGTATTAGATGGCTTTGAAAAATGCATTCCCTTCGGCAACACTGCAGAATTTCCCTAACAAAAGTATATACTTTTCTACTGCCATGGTGGCTGGGTTTTTGTTGGTGGTGGTGGAGGTTTGTTTTTTATTGGAGCAGAAGCCTTGCTTTGGCTTTATAATCCAATCTGTCTTTTTACTGCCCTGCCTAACTCTCCCCTGCTTCCTTATAACATGATAGCTAGTCCCCTCCTTGAAAGTTCCATGAAAATGTGGTCTGATGCTGAGAGCAGCAACAGCTGGAATGGGGAGTTTGTCAGAGGCCACTAGCAGCACATACTGTACTGTCAGTATAGGCATACTAGCCCGCTCACTGTGTGGTATAATTTAAGGACTGCCAGGAAAAGCCTACCTTCCTATCCTCCTCATTAAAATTCTCCCCCATCTCTTAATCTTGGTAGCTTTTGTTACTTCCCTTTGCCTTCTTAGAGAGCAGAAAGAACTCTGTTATCACTCCTTCATCTCCAGCATACCCTGGGTTTATGTACATGGCTACATCTCTATAAGAAGAAGGTGATGGCATTCAGAGATCAGTCCCCTCCTCTGCTGCCAGAGTGTTCTGTTCTCTCTATTTCAGTCTAAAGGACTACAGGAACAAGGTTTGTCTATATCATCTCAGTGCCAGGAAAACAAACACAGGGCTGTGGGTTCCTTGACAGTTCCTTGCCTAGAGACCTTTCTTCTGTGTTGTCACTGGAGGTACAGGCAATGCTGACAGATGGTGCTGTGGGGCACCTAATCCATTGAGGGGATCACAGCAAAAGCTGACCTTCCACCTCCCCCTAGGGTTTGGGTAATGTATTACTTGTATAAATAGCCCAGCTCAGTGCATCCTGGAAGAACACACTTCTCAGGGACAGCTCTGCTTTTGCTCATACTGAGATACCTATACTGAGGCCTGTTCAAGGCACTCCTGCAAAGATAGATTGTAGCTTAGGCTGGTGGGGGAGTGGTTCTACCTCTTGTTATTTGGTGTTGGTGGCCTGGTGTTACCTTATGCAGAGGTGAAAGAGGGAGTTGCCCATAAGGTATAGCAGGGCAGACTCCCTTCTTCCCCAGATTATCTCCAGGTGTCACAATTCCTGATGGTCTACTGTGATAGATTTAACATTGCCCTATCCCTGCTTCCCTGTTTCAGAAAATGAATACTTGAATTGGAAGAAGAGGTGAGAAAATGTATCTCTCTGTCTCTTTTTCTGTATCTGTCTGTCTGTCTCTCTTTGCAGAAGTTGGGGACAATGGGTATGAAATTTGGCATATGCCTTCTTTCTCAGTTGATATATTTGATTAATTTTGCTGAATTGCCTTTTTTTCTTTTTTTGTTCTGTATTTTAAGGGATGACTACCTGGGGATGGGGAAGAAAGAAGGATATATTTGGAAATTAGAGTGATATAAAAACAAAAATATCAACAAAAATTAAGAATCAGAAAACAAAAGATAAATGCTTTTTGGAGGAGTAGAAAATTGTCACCAATATTTTAGTATAAATGAATTTATGAGCTCAATTTCCTCCCTTGGCAGGAGGCACCCAGGACTAAATAAAGAATCTGGATTCCCCCCAACAGGTAGGGGTACTGTGTGCATAATCAATCTATCAACAAGTATTTATCAAGCCTCTGCTATATACCAGAAACTGTCATGGGCTTGAGGGAGAGGAGATAAGATGGGAAAAGATAAAAGAAGCAGAGACAGTCGTGGTGGGCAGGGGCACTTAAGGCTAACGTTAACATTATTTTGGTTCAATTCCTGTCTCCAGAATGCCTTTGTTGTTACGTCTTCCTTCTCCGTGGCAATGCAGATAGCTCTGCAACCTTCTTCTAATATTAATTACTTCTCTTTTTGTATCAGTTCATTAGATGGTAAGACTAAAAGCTGGGAAGGAACCTAATCCCAAGGGGTTAAACCTTTGGCCTTCGGGCATCCCTACAGTACTCCCAGGTGCCCCGAACTGGACGAAAATGTAATTGGGAAATATTTAACAAAATAAATAAAACTATGATTGACATATAGACAATATTATGTTGAAAAACTAAGTCAGTATGTGCCCCTCAGGGATCATTAAGTTTGGATTAGTAGCGCCTATTTCTTGTGGAGTTTGACACCATTTAACTATTTCAACCATCTCATTTTAATAGATGAGGAAACTAAATCTTGGAGAAGGGAAGTGATTGGCTCAAGGTTATACATGTTAGAGGTGAGATTTGAATTCAGGTGATATAATAGAATCATAGATTTATAGTTGGAAGTGAGTTCAGAGTCTGTCTAGTCAAATTCCTTCATTTTAGAGATGAATAAACTGATACTTGAACAAGTTAGTAAGGAACAAATGTGGGAATTTGAGCCCATGTGAGATTTGAGTTCTGACCCCAGAGTTAGTGTCCTTTTCATTGTACAATGAAGTCTCACCTATCTAACTTCTGCAACTCTACATATATATTCTTATGTTTGTATAGTGAATAGAGCACCAGCCTTAGAGTCAGGAGGACCTGAGTTCAAATCTGGCCTTAGACACTTACTAGCTGTTTGACCCGGGGCAAGTCACTTAACCTTCATTGCTTTCCCCCTCACCCTCAAAAAAAATCCATCAGAGGCAGTGAACTGAAGTAGAAAGAACACTCAAAGAGGAATCAGGAAATTTGGGTTCTAGGTCCAATCCTGCTCCTAATTAATTAACTTCTACAGGTTCAAGTGTCTTTATTCATAAAATAGTGGGTCTTGACTAAATTAGGGATTTTTAATTTGGGGTCCATGAATTTGCTTTTTTAGATGTTTTGATCACTATTTCAATGTAATTGTTTTCCTCTATAATAGAATGTATTTTATATTATGAATTTAAAACATGATTTTGAAAAAGGGACCATAGGCCTTACCATATGGTCACCCCCAACTCAGAGCTCTTTGGTAAGAGCAGATGAAGGAATCGAAGAAGACAAACTAGCTAAGACTGAAAGAACAAAAACATCTGTGTTGCTTTCTTTTAAATACACTGAACCTCAGCTGAATATCCTGAATCTCTGAACCTGTCGAAGAAAAGGGCTATGTCTACATGGGTAAACCGAATCAAAGAACTGAATGAAGTTTTCTAACGAGTTTAACCAGTAGAGATACCCAATTTGAAGACTGTTAGCAAGAAAAGTCTCCTTTATTCACACAAACAGGTATAGGTTTTTATTTTGGTCTTAATTACCTGGATAATTGCCTTCAAATCTTCTCACTTTTTTGTAAGTAAGATTCATTGCTACATAGTGTTCTCAGTACACACTATTAATCCATGTCTGTGATTGTGAGGGGTGGCTAGATGGCTAGGTGGTGCAGTGAATAGAGCACTGGCTCTGAAGTCAGGAGGACCTGAGTTCAAATCCGGTCTCAGACACTTAACACTTACTAGCCATGTGATTGACCTTGGCCAAGTCACTTAACCCCCATTGCCTGCCTTCCCCTCTCCAAAAAGGAAAAAAAAAAAAGAAAAAAAGTGACATTTATTGGTTAAAACACACTGAGCACTTTACTCCAGATAGGTCTGTGCTATTCAGTTAATTGTTCACCAAGAAGTCAAATTTTAGAATTATTTCTGACATGATCATCTCTCTATCTCATTGTCTGTGAAATTTCTTCTCCGGGTATAAAGCACATCCATCACAGATCAAGTGACAGGTCTTTAAAGGACATTGAAAATTAGCTTGAGCACTGCTCCATACTGTAAAATGTCACCTCCCATTAAACCTCACAACTTGCCAGCCCCACAGAAGTTGCCAACTCTGTTCTGACAGTGGTGGATGAGATGAGGAATGAGAGGTGGCTATTTATCTCTAGAGTTTCGGTCTCTTGTGATGTTCACCACTTTTTATGGCACAGAGACTAGTTAGCGGCAAACTAACGGTCAGAAAGACCTGAGTTGGAAACTTGTTTCTAGTACTTGCTATCTGTGTGATGCTGGACAAATCGCTTAATCCCCCTGAGTCCTGGTTTCCTCATCTATAAAACAAGGATTATAACAAGTGTAATAATTCCCTCATAAGATTGTTGTGAGACTCAAAGGAGACCATAATTTGTATGGTGGAAACAGCTCTGACATCAGGGGACCTGGGTTCAAATCCTGCCTCTCTATTTTTTTTTTCTTTTTTGGAGTGGGGAGGGCAGGGCAATTGGGGTTAAGTGACTTGCCCAAGTTCACATGGCTATTAAGTATTACATGTCTGAGACTGGATTTGAACTCAGGTCCTCCTGACTCCAGGGCCAGTGCTCTATTCACTGTGCCACCTAGCCATCCCCACCTGCCTCTTAACACTTACCTTCTATGTGACCTTCATCTCATTGGCCCTCAGTTTCTTCTTCTATAAAGTGAGATGGTTAGACTAGATGATTTGAGGTCCCTTCTAGAGCTAGAGCTATGATCCTATAACCCAGGTTTCAATCCCACTTCTGATGTTTACTACACACTACTGTGTGGCCATGCGAGGTGGCTGGACTAGCTAGTCTCTGAGGTCCCTTTCTGCGGTCAACCTCTGATCCTAGGTTAGTTACCATTATCATTCCTATTATTATTCTTTAGTGTGTATTGCCTTGTCATAAAATTGTTGTCAGAACAAGATGATGCAACATGACAATTCAGCATCTCTATGACAGGCTTATACCCTTTCTTCTCCTAGGCTACTTTCATTGGGAATAATAAAGTACTCAGGGTATTTAAGTAAACTGGAATTCCATCAGGAGAGAGTTAGAAAAGAAGTTTAGCAAATGGGAAATGGAAGGATAGAAAAGTGGAGAAAAAGACAGATAGGCCAACAAGCAGAAAGAGAGATAGGGAGGGAAGTAGAAAGAGAAAAGGAGAGACACAGAGACAATGAGACACAGAGTCGAACAGAAATAGACAGACAGAAACAAAGACACAGAGTCAGACAGAGAGAGGAGAAAGGAGGGAGAAAGAAAAAGGCAGAGAGGGAGGAGGGAGAAAGAGCAAGAGGAGGAGAGAGGGAGGGGGAAAGGGAGAGAGAGAGAGACATAGAGAAAGACAGAGACAGAGAGACAGACAGAGAGAAAGACAGAGAGACAGAGACATGGAGAGATACAGAGAGACAGAGACACGGAGAGATACTGAGAGACAGAGACAGACACACAGAGAGAGACAGAGAGACAGACATAGAAAGAGAGCCAGAGAAGCATTTGCATGTGAATATTGGGTGCACAGGCACACCCTAGGAGAATCACACATCAAAGTGACCTACAAATGAGTTTTTTATGATCTACCTAGAAGCATTCTACCAGCCTCCTGCCCAGCTGCAACCGACTTTTGCAAACTCTGTTGTCTTTGCTTGTGACCATTATGCCTGAGATAAAAAATAATTGCTGCAGCTGTAGAAATTTTTATGCTACTGAAGGGAGGTAACCTTTTATTAATTGAATTTCTAATGGAAATTCATCAAAGCAAGAGATCACCATTATTTAATGGGTGATCCATATTCACAGTGCACACCATTATGTAAATAATAATTTGACACCCCTGAATGTATCCTCTCAGCACAGACTGACTTTCTTATTAAGTACAGATAAACTTGGGCAAATCTTGAGAGTTTTCTGTGACATGTACCCATGCTGTGTGTTGGACATAGACTAGAGGGAGCATAAAGAAAATATGTAGATTTGAAATTAATGAGAACAAAGGCTTTTATTTTATTTCTGTTTTAAATGCTCCTCAATGAATATAGGAATAACATTTGCTAAATATGGACTTGATAAACATGACAGTAAGCTATTTTTTTGCCAATAATTTTTCATGACACACACTCTCCCCAAACCACACACAATTTTAATAAGATAGCACATGGAGTTTTTGAAAATATTAAACCTTGCAGAAGGAAGAGGTTTATCTCCTGACCAAATTCGGCCCGGCAATGTTTATGACAGCTGAAGAATTTATCTTAAATTCCCTCTGCTAGCAGCAAACCACATGGTCTTTTTTCCCCTAGCTGCCTGCAAGAACCAAACTAAGATGTCACATACATAATATAACAGATAAATGGCCCAATTTCCATGTCCACATGATGAATGGAATGCAAGTTCAGCACACACATATTTGCACATTAATTGGCACTGCATGATTCTATTCTGTTCTGTGAAGTCGCTACTGTATGTCCTGTAGACTATTTCCCCTTCAGAATCATTAAGCCTGTTTTATCACACAAACGCATGCACATTTTTTCCTATTTATCTTCTCACAGCTTGCCCTGCTGAGAGAGAACAGAGTTACCTGGGCGCTGTGGTTGCATTGAAAATTCGTACACTTGGTTCTTCCTCCTACCCCCGTGGGGTCCCACCCTCCCCCCATCACATTAACATGAAGATCTGAGGAAGAGGCCCAAGGATGCTGAAATGACAACAAGACAAAGAGGTTGCAACTAGGGAGGTTTGAAGGAGCAATTTCTTTTGTTAGCATTCAACTTCTCACCTCACCTTAATGATTTCCTGTTGATAGTTTAATGGAAAATAGAAACCTGGTGGAGGGCCACAATTTTGACAAATTGGTGCGCTTGTAATTCATGGCCAAATAACTGAGCTGAGATTGATTAATATTACATCTCTATGATCTCTCACAATTGTAATATCAGAAACACAGGCAGCAAAACCCAAAGGCCTTTGGGAGACAAATATAAAACTAGACAAGAAGAAAAAAGGCAGGTCTTGCTCTGCCACACCCTATTTTCCTCAAGAAGGAATAACTAGGCAAAGAGAAGTTTGACTTCAAATGAGTCAAGCCTGAAGCTAGGGTTCCCACTGTAGATACTATGGTCTACCTAGGACAGCTTATCTACTCACTTGCTTGTAATTCAATGAGCAGTCTCTTTGTCTAGAGCACTACTTAAGACCATTCAAAAACCAATTGAAGAGTCAACACATTTTTCAAAAAGGCACCAGCGCTGATATCAAGTTGCTTCTCCCTTGGACTAAGTGGTATGGAGGAAATGGAAGACTGTGAACACTGTGATCTTGGGGGAAACACCTCCCCAGAAAAAGTCTTCCTTAGTGGACAAATAAAATTCTCTCCTTTCAATTTGTCTATTCACTTTTTGTCCTGTAGTCTTGCAATCTAATGAATGAAATTCTCTCTGAGCTCTCCACGGAACCCAGGTTGGGAACCTCCCATAATGACATCAGGATATAGAGAAATGTGAATTCATCAGAAAATTCTAATGGGATATTTGTTTCTCAAACCCTCTCTCTGATGACCCTGAGAAGTGGTAGATCTTTTTTTTAGAGTCTGGAAGACCTAGGCTCAAATGACACCTTTGACACTGGTTCCCTACATAAATCTCAACCTGTCTGTGCCTTAGAAAGCTTCCAGAATCTATCTACTAAGCTGAATACTGATTATCTCATATCAGGAATTCCCCATGTTTCCTGTTAAGTCAGAGCTAGTAGCTTAACTACTCTTTACCTTTCAGTTGGGTTCATTTGGCTATTTGAAGGAAGGTTACAGGAGTAAATTTCTGCAGACAGATCACCAAAACTTCAAATGCCTGTTTGTTCATTTGGTTTGTTTTCATTTTTCTTTTCTTACATATTTACCTAAGGATCAGTCTTCTTTCTCCCTGGGGCTGCCTTAGCTGAGGAGTTCCTAAAGAAAGTCACATGAACTGAAGGAAGGACCTCAGAGTCTTTCCTCTGGAACCACAGGCTCATAGAAGTTGAGTTTGGTAAACATTTAATTCGGGCCTTAGTCTTGTTTGTATTGCCCAGTGAACTAGAGGTTTAGAAGCATGCATGAAAGAGTGAAGGAATGGGGTCTTATGTAATTGAGACCCCTGCTGGAACCAAGGAAGAGTCTTTATGCTTTACTATCTGGTGATATATGGTGATCTTGAAAATGGGAATGACATCAAAGCTAAGATTCAGCCAAGTCTTGGGATCATAGGTTATACTGCTAGAAAAGTCAAGAGATCATCTGAATCAGCACCCCACCTTCAGGCAAGAAGCCTAAGATCACAGAATTTTAGGGAACGAAGAAAATGTATAGGTCACGTAGTCCAGACTCCTCATTCAACAAAAGAGGTGACTGAAGCCTTGAGAGCCGAAGAGATTTGTTTAGGTAGCAAGTAGCATCATTATACCTATTTTATAGATGATATGACTGAGGCCTGTGAGGTGAACAGGCTTTATCAGTGCCATGTGGGAAGCCAGGAGCATACTACTCATTTTACAAATGAAGCAACTGAGGCCCAGACTTACCTAAGGCCACATAGCTAGATGGTGGGAGGAAAAGCTAGAGTCCAGGTCCCAAGATTCTTAATACAAATGCACTTTCCATTCCATCCCCGTGACTTCAGGAGCAGAGTGTTTTGGCAGCATTTTGCTTCAGGAAAATTAACTGTCATTGGAAAAGGTTGGGTTTTCTTTTCCTTCCTTCCTTCCTTCCTTCCTTCCTTCCTTCCTTCCTCCCTTCCTCCCTTCCTCC
>CM053590.1:127183494-127228751 GCA_028646515.1 Pseudochirops corinnae
TAAATTCTTTGAGTTCAGGTACTGGATTTCTTTTTGTTAATTGCATCCCCTACACTTTGTGCAGAGTCTGGCAGCTAGTAGGCACTTAATAAATGGTTATTGGATTGGATTAGATAGAAAGTAAAAAAAATACTCCTCCCATTTAAGAGCTTACACTGTATATACTTGTAAAACTCTACCATATCCCTCCACAGATCAGATCCAAACGAAGTGATATGAAGCATTTGAGATGTTGGAATGAGGTTAAGAAATGGCTTTGATTCTATGTCTTCTGGCAGGGCTGACTTCAGTAGAAGATTATTGAGGACATGGGACTATTTTTTTTATGTTTTGTATCCCCAGTGATCAGTACAGTTCCTGGCATATAATAAACATTTAAGAAATACTTCTTATATGCTGAAATGAATTCTGTTTCACCAGGAATCTCTCCACCAGACTGAGCCTTTCTGAAATCTGTATATTGACTATAGTAGATTATCATCAGTCAATCACTGATAATCTGTTGGTATCTGTTGCCACCAATGACAATTATCAGGGAAGGAAAAAATCTTTTCCCTCATAAAAGAGCTGGTTTTAACTGTGTTAATTTTTCCAAACTGTTTAATAGCAACTAACATTTCTCCCTTTTCTAAGCAAAATTCAGTGAAGGATTTTAGACATTCATTTCTGAAATATCCATTCAGTAGATCACCAAGTTTCATTTCAATTAGTAATTAATATTATAGTTAAACTATGAAATGTAAACTCCATGTAGACAGGGATTTCTTTTTTTGTTTTCTGTCTTTGTATTTCAGGTATAGAACACAGACCTTGGCTCATGATAAAAGCTTGTTGAATGACTTATTTGTTCACACTGAGATATAATGGACTAATAATAGTTTAGAGTGTTGGTATTTTGTTGTTGTTCAGTCATGTCTGACTCTTCATGAATCCATTTGGGATTTTCTTGAGAGAGATACCAGAGTGATTTGTTATTTCCTTCTCTGCTCATTTAACAGATGAGGAAACTGAAGCAAACAGGGTGAAGTGACTTGCCCAGGGTCACATAGCTAATAAGTGTCTGAGGCCAGATTTGAACTCAGGAAGATGAGACTTCAAGTCCAGCATTTTATCCAGTGGATAGTGTGGGTAGAGCACTAGGCTTGAAATCAGGAAAACTCATCTTCATGAGTTCAAATTTGGCCTCAGACACTTATTAACTGTGTGACTTCAACCCATTTGCCTCAGTTTCCTCATCTGTAAAATGAGCTAGAGAAAGAAATGACAAGCCACTGTAATATCTCTCCCAAGAAAACTCCAAATAGGATTATGAAGAGTCTGAAAAATATTTTAGGGAATTAGTTAAAGGATAAAGTTCTAATGTGATGATAGCAGTGAGGTAGGATAGGCCATGGAAGATACCATTGAGTACCCTTGAAATCATATCATATCTGCAGACCATCAGAGGTTGCCGTCTGCCTCTAAGAATATCATGTAGAAATACTATATGACCTTTAACAGTGGCCTGCCTGAAGGCAGAATGGCCAAAAGTCAGAGCTGGAAGATTTCCAGAGGCAATTCTACTTATAGCTATACAAAGCAGAAGAGAAAAATGAAAATGTAGTCAGCACTTAGCAAAGCTCTTTAGAAGTTGTGCCTAAAATAAACATTTCCTGCACTCCAGTTCATCTGCAACCTCCCTATAGGGGCATAACCTCAGAGACCTGCAGGATGGAATGTCCTCATTCCTTTTGGTAGATTGTGGATGGAGTTTACCACCAAATAAGTGATCATAAGGGAGAGAATATGAAAAATCACAGCCCCTGAGGATTTGAGTATAAGATTTACTTTTATTAAATATGCATATAGTCTCCAGATGAAATATGTCAAATGGAAAGTAGATTAAAGTGTCTTATTAGTCAGTTACTATAAATTCAAACGAATACCAAAATTTAGCATTTTTTGCAAAGAGACTAGATATATAGATTTTTAAAAATTAGTAAGAGACCAGAGTCCTCTTAAATTCTCCTGAATTTCAGGTGTCAGAATTGGAAAGACCTGAAGAGGGAAAGTAGGTGAAAGTGAGAAGTGAAAATAGGCTGAGGGAATTGTCAGGTATCATTGTTGAAGCTGGATACCCAGCCAATCACACCTGCTGAGCCTTCCCTTGGACAAACCATTCAGTCAGCATGGGTATAGGTAAACCACTAACCCTAACAATCTAGGGGAGATATTCCCCTTTAAGAAATAAGGGAAGAGACTTCTGGGAGTCAAAATGGTCAACTAAGCAGTAAATCACCGTAACTCTCCCATATTCAGCTCCAAACAGTCATATAACAGCACCTCAAAAACAAATCCTAGAACTACAGAACCAGCAAAAAGATGGTGTGAAGCAATCTTTTAGCCCAAGAAACCTGGAGGATCAGCAAAAAAGGTCTGTCTCACTCAGGTAAAAGGGGAGGTAAGTCCAAGACAGGAAGCATCCCGCCAAGCCCCACTTTAGCAAACCAGGGGGAAATCCTGAGCTCCAGTGTGGCAGAGCAGGCAAAAGGCAATACCAGGACCCTTATTCCCCACCAATGTACCTCAATAGTTCCAGGGGAATGGGCAGATTCCAACTCCTAGAACTGCCATGTGCTTCAGTGTAGCCTTGGGAAACACAGAAACACCCTACTGGCCTCAGTATAAACTAGACACCACCACTAGGACCTTGGTTCAGCACCAGTTAAACTGCCTGACCCCTATGGCCTCCAGCAGTGCCAGCCACCCACTCACTGCAGAGAAGGATCCCCCAAGGGCAAAATTAGTGCAGCAATAGGTAAATAGCCAGAGCCTGCAGCCCCTGGCACAAGAAACCTGAGACACTGCCCTTCCAAAGTGGGAGCAGAACTCAAATTTAAAATAAAGGAAAAAGGCCAAAAAAGATGAGCAAAAAAATAACAAAAAAGATTCTGACTATAGAAAGTTATTATGGTGACAGGGAAGATCAAGGCACAAACTCAGAACAAGATAACAATGTCAAAACACTTATGGGCAAAACCCCAAAATAAAATGGGAAGTGATCTCAAGCTCAGAAAGAACTCATGGAAGAGTTTTGTTTTTTTTTTAAAAAGGAGCTTCAAAATCATATAAGACAGGTAGAAGAAAAATTGGGAAAAGAAATGAGAGGGACCAAGAGAATTATGAAAAAAGAGTCAACAGTTTGGAAAAAGAAAACTGCTTAAAAAGTAGAATTGATGAAATGGAAAAGGAGATACAAAAAAACCATTGAAAAAAAACAACTCCTTAAAAATAAAGTTAGCTAAATGGAAAAGCAAATTCAAAAGCTAACTGAGGAAAATAACTCCTTAAAAGTTAGAATTGGGCAAATGGAATCTAAAGACTCTTTGAGACATCAAGAATCAAACAAATTTAAAAGAAAGAAAAAAATAGAAAATGTGAAATACTTTATGAGAAAAACAACTGACCTTGAAAACAGATGCAGGAGAGAAAATGTCAGAACCTTTGGACTACCTGAAAGCCATAATCAAAAGGAGGACCTGAACAACATGTTTCAAAAAATTATACAGCCCTGATATCCTGGAATTAGAGAGCAAAATAGGCATTGAAAGAATCCACTAATCACCTTAGGAAAGAGATCCCCAAATAAAAACTCCAAGGAATATTATAATCAGATTTCAGAACTATCTGGTCCAGGAAAAAAAAAATTGCTAGTGTCCAGAAAGAAACAATTCAGATATTGTGGAGCCACAATCAGGATTACATAGGACTTAGCAGCTGCAACATTAAAGTATCAGGACTTATAGAACATGGTATCCTTGAAGGCAAAAGAAGTAGGACTACAGCCAAGAATCACCTACCCAGTGAAATTAAGCATAGAAGGGGGAAAATGGTCATTCAATGAAATAGAAGGATTTCAAGCTTTCATAAGGAGAAAACCAGAATTGAATAAAAAAAAAATTTGATCTCCAATATCAAGACGCAAAAGAAGCATAAAAGGAGAAAAGAAAATATAAGGGATTCAATGGAGCTGAACTGCTTACATCCCTAAAAGATGATACTTGTAACTCTGAAAAACTGCACTTAATAGTACAGTTAGAAGGATTGTACAGAGAGAGAGGGTATGAGTTTAAGCTGAATTTGAGGGAATGACATAAAAAAATAATTAAAGGACAAGAAAGAGTAGTACACTGGATGCAGAAGAAGGTGAGAGGTAGAATAGGGTAAATTAGTTCACATGAAGAGGCAAGAAAACCTTCTATAGTGGAGGGTAATATGCAAGGGTGGGAAACAGGCATTACTTGAAACTTGCTGTCATAGGTATTGGCTGAAAGAAGGAATATTATACACAGTCAGTTGAATATAGAATTCTTTCTTACTGGACAAGAAAATGGGAGGGAAGGAGATTAAGTAAAGGATGTGTGTGGAGGGACTGACAGAAGGGAAGGCAGATCGGGGGAGGTGTTAGAAAGAAAACACTGTCTAGGAAGGAAAGAGTGAAAGGAGAGAGAGGACAAACAGGAGGAAAAATAGGATGGAGGGGAAAACCCAGTTAGTAGTCATAACTGTGAATGTGACTGGGATGAACTCTCTCCTAAAACAGAAGCAGATAGCAGAGTGGATCAAAAACCAAAATCCTACAATATGTTGTTTACAAGAAACATACTTGAAGCAGATACACACACACACACAGTAAGGAACTGGAGTAGAATCTATTATGCTTCAGGGGAAGTAAAAAAAAAATTTTTTTAAAACAGGGGTAGCAATCCTGATCTCAAACAAAGCAGAAGCAAAAATAGACCTAATTAAAAGAGATAAGGAAGGAAACTACATCTTGCTAGAAGGCACCATAGACAATGAAGTAATAGAAATACTAACTATATATATATATATATATATATATATACACTAAGTGGTATAGTATCCAAATTCTTAAAGGAAATGTTAAGTGAGTTCCATTTACATGACCAAACAGATTAGAGAACATTACAAAATAGATCATTTTGATTATATTAAATTTAAAAAGCTTTTGCACAAACAAAACCAATGCAACCAAGATTAGAAGGAAAACAGAAAGCTAGGAAACAATTTTTATCGCCACAATCTCTGACAAAGGCCCGATTTCTCAAATTTATAGAGAACTGAGTCAAATTTACAAGAATACAAGCCATTCCCCAATTGATAAGTGTTTATAGGATTTTAACAGATTGTTTTCAGATAAAGAAATTAAAACTATTTATGTTCTAAATCACTTTTGATTAGAGAAATGCAAATTAAAACAACTCTGAGATACAACCTCACACTTATCAGACTGACTAATGTGACAAAAAAAGGAAAATGATAAATGTTGGAGAGGATGTAAAAAACTTGGACACTGATGCAAGAAGGATATTGGTGGAGTTGTGAACTGATCCAACCATTTTGGAGAGCAATTTGGAACTATGCCCAAAGAGCTATAAAACTGTGCATACTGTTTAGTCCAATAATCCACTGTACCCAAAGAGATTACAAAAAAGCAAAAGGACCTATGTGTACAAAAATTTTCACAGCAGCCCTTTTTGTGGTGACAAAATATTGGAAACTGAGGGGATACCAATAAATTGATGAATTGATTATGGTATACAAATGTAATAGAATATTATTATTGCACGATAAGAAATGATAAACAGGCAGATTTCCAGAAAAACCTGAAAAGACTTGTACATATTGATGCAAAGTGAAATGAGAAGAACCAGAAAAAACATACACAGTATCAGCAACATTGTGTGATGATCAACTATGAATTACTCAGCTCTTCTCAGCAATACAGTGATCTAAGACAAGTACAAAGGACTCAAGAAGGAAAATGCTATCCATATCCAGATAAAGAGCTGATGGACTCTGAATGCAGATCAAAGCATACTTTGTATTTTTTTCTTTTGATCTGTTTCTTTTTTCACAACTGTGACTAATATGGAAATATGTTTTACATGATAACACATGTATAACCTATTCCTACCATTTTAGGAAGGGGGGGAGAGAGAAAAATTCAGAACTCAAAATTTTATAAAAATGAATGGTAAAAATATTGTCTTGACATGTAATTGGGAAAAAATTTTTAAATATCTTTTTTAAAAAAAGAAATAATGGAAAACCCACAGTTGTCTGGAGAGGTTAGGAATCACAGTTAAAAACCAGACCACATAACAATAATCTTCCTTACTTAATAGCCTTGAGTTTATGTTCTTTTTAATAAGCCTGGCAAAGGTCCTTTCTTAGGTTGATTTTAATTACTCTACTCTCATGGATCCTGACTGAAAGGCAATTATACAAAACAGTGGAACAAGTTCTGGGTTTGGAGTCAGAAGAGCTAGGTTCAAATTCAGCTCTGCTACTTACTTAAATCACTTACCATCTCTGAGTTTCAGTTCTCTCATCTGTAAAATGAAAGGGTTAAAACTGAAAATCTCTAGGGTCTCTTACAGCTCCAAGTTTAGAATTCTATCATTCTTTGATCCTTACCTCCAAAAAGTAACTATGTAACCTTTGACTTTGTGAAAAGAATATAGGAAATGGTATTAACATCTGACCAAAAAAAAAATACTATTAATTTTATAGCAAAGATAGAATCCTGCTCTTTGTTTTACTTGATGTAATATGGAGGCACTGGAGTGGCCCTGATATTGACAGTGGAGGGAGAGAATAGTAGTAGCATATTTCTTCTATGTAATGATGTCCCTCCAAATGAGGGGTTCTTAATCTAAGTTTCACAAACCCCCAAGTGGTCCATAGATATATTCCAGAGTCTGGGAAATTGGATGGAAAAAAAATTATTTTAATATAATTGATTTCCTTTGTAATTTTTTACATTTTGTTTTATTAATTTAAAATATTCTTAGAAGGGGGTCCATAGGCTTTAGCAGAATTCCAGAGGGGTCCTTGACACAAAAAAGTTAAGAGCTCCTGAACTGGGTGTTGGGATCTCAAAGGAAGTAAACATTCCCCTTCACCAGCTGAGTCGCCCTTCTACACATACCTTAGAGTTCTGTCACTGTCATGACCTTCTGCCAGTGGTCACATCTTCCCCTAGCACCGTGCTAATGCAAATGCCACCCACTTAAGACAAACTGCTCATAGACTTGTCATGGGGACTCATACTATATGGGACACTCAGGAGAATAAGTGGTAACAGTAGCAATCACCAACCTTGGCAGGTCTTCCCATCCTCCACCACAATCTTAATTTTGTACAGCATCTAATTCTCTTCTTTACAGCTCTGGTGTTATACAAATTGATGGCACTTGTGATTCCTTCCAGAACTGTTAACACACTTGAATAAGGATACCCCAGAATGTTGTTTCTCTAATCGGAGCTGCAGGATTTATGATTGCAGCTCAAAATTCCAGTGATTACCTCATACCATTCTCCAAAGTTCTTTATCCAGCAAAACAATCCTCAATCATTTTAATTAGGACTTCCACTCAGGTTCTCTACCCACCTACCCCCCTTCTCCCCAATGTCATTACTCTCATGAGTACAGTATTTCTGTTTGAGGACATTTTTCCCCCAAGCAAAATATTAGAGTAGTGACTGATCTTGCCAGAAGCAAGCTGTAAAAACACTTTTCAATTCATTTGTGGCAGCTCACTCCTCATTCCCCAACTTTAGAAGTTCTTCTGTTCTTGCCCCTTTTGTATCTCCATGCAGCAAGGAGTTTGGAGAAGGGGGAAATTGCCCTTCAGGGAAGGCTACAGAAGGCTTTGAAGAAAGAAAGCTCTCTAGTAGAAACAGGCAGTTACCAAAGGCATAGGAAAAGCCAGTCCAAGTGAAGTCTGTTTGTGGAATCTGAAACACGTAAAAGAGCCCATGAGCTGGGTCTCAGAGATTATTGGGATGAAAGGAAAGCACCAGTCTCTGTTCTCAGGGAATAATAACTCTTAATGTTGCTTCCCAGCTTACCTGAGTTTTATGGATGGAGGGCAAGCACAGTGGAGAGCTGAACTGATGATCAGAAATTCAGGGCAGAAAGACCAGATGCATTTTGCATGTGAGCCATCAGAATGTAAAGCATGGGAGACAAAACAAATTATAATAATAATGTTCATCAAATTATATGGACATGTGGTTTTAAAGTTTACAAAGCACCTTCCTCATAAGGACCCTGTGGGATAAGTAGTACAAATTTTATTAACTTCATTTCACAAATGAAGAAGTTGGGACTTAGAAGAGGTGGAGAAACTTCTCATAGTCTCAGAGAAAGCATATGAAGCCAGGTCTCTTAAATCCAAATTAGAATCATAGTATCTCAGAGTTGAAAGGGACTTCAAAGACCACCTAATCTAGCCCATATTTAAATAAGAATTTTCATATATGTATATATATATATGTATATACACACACATCTACACATATCTATGTGTGTACATCTATACATCTATCTAAACTCTCTCTCTCTCCCTCTCCTCTCTCTCTTTCTCTCTCTCCTTGTATGACATTGACAAGTGGATAGCCAGCAAGCCTTGTACAAGACTCTACAAAAGGGGAAGCTACAATTTCTCCAGTTCTAATCGTTAGGAAGTTATTGCAGTGAGTCAAAATATACCCTATCTTAAACTTCCATGAGTTGTTCCTAGTTCTGTCCTCTGGGGTCAAGAAGAATAAATCTAATATCATTTCTACATGATAGCCTATTAAGTCCACGACAGCTGTCATGGCCTCTGCCCTGCCTCCCCAAACCGAATCTACTCCTTTCTAGGCTAAATACTTCTAGTTCATAAGAACATAGATTTAGAACTAAAAGTCATTAGAAGTCATGAATTCCAATCCAGTTTTACCAGTGAGAAAACTTACATCCAGAGAGACTGAATGATTTATCTTGTGACACATAGCTAGTAGATATTGAGGAAAGATTACAACCCAAGTCTTTCTGACCCCAAGACCAGCTCTCTATCCACTATACCATGTTTCCTTCAGGAGCATTTCTATGGCATGGTTGCTAGTTCTTTGATCATATTTGGGACCCTCCTCTGGCCTCTCTCTAGCTTACCAATATCCTTCTTAAAATAAGGAATTCCACACTGAACACCATTCTCTAGATGTAGTGTGACCAAAGGAGAATTGAGCAGCCCAGTCACATCATCTAATCTGGACATTATACTCCTGCTAATGCAACCTAATATTGCATTAGGTTTTTTGGCTATCATGTCAGTTTATAATAACCTTGAAATTTGCCAAACCTCCAAGTTCTTTTCCACAGAACTAGCTATTCCTCCCCTAAATTGTCTTGGGGAGGTGTATTTTGGAGCCCCAAAGTAGGACTTTGTATTGACCACCATTAAGTTTAACCTAAATACATTTGGCATTGGCAGCTGGATGGCCCAGTGTCTAGAGTTCTGGGTCTGGAGTCAGGAAGTCTCATCTTCATGAGTTCAAATTTGGCCTCAGATACTTAACAGCTCTGTGATTCTGAGCAAGCCACTTAACCCTGTTTGCCTTAGTTTCCTTATTTGTAAAATGACCTAGAGAAGGAAATGACAAGCCATTCTAATATCTTTGCCAAGAAAATCCCAAATGGGGTCATGAAGAGTTGGACATGAATAAAAAACAACATTATATTTGGTGCATTTTTTCTGGTCTATTGATATTTTTTCTGCTATCTCTCCTAGTTTCATGTGGTCTGGAAAGTTGACAAACAAGTCACTTCTACCTTCTTCAAATTCATCAATAAAAATGTTAAATAGTGCAGGGCAAAGGACAGATCCTTGGCTCACTTTGCTGGACTATACAAGTCAATGGCAAATAATTAATGACTATTCTTTGGATCTGGTCACTGTACCATTTCTGGAAGCACCTACTTGTGCTACTTCTTCATCTTCATCTCTGCATCCTATGAACAAGAACAGCATGGGAAACTTGGACAAATTCTTTGCTGAAGCCTAATACTTATTCCGACACATGGGTTTTCATGATCAAGATGGATTTATACTAGGGATGAATACAAGGATGCCCTGACATTAGGAAAACAATCAATATAATTAATAACATTCAAAATCAACATATGAGTTTATGTTCACTTTTAAGAGTAAGATGTTTAATGCTTGCGAGTTCCTCATTTCAGAGTTCACTTACTAGCTCAGGATTTTTTCCTTTTCTTTTTTGCTCTAGTAACAGACTTTCCTTTGTAGGATTGTTTTCATTGTTGTTGGTGGTTGGATTTGAACTCCAGTGACATAATGTATTTGAATAAGAAAGTCACTCTGATTAGTGATTTTCTTTTGGATTTGTTTCTTTTCTTTCATATTTCATGGCTTAAATGTTTTATGAAAATGTTTTCTTTCAAAGTGAGCTAATATTGTGACTTAAATAAAGTAATTTGAAAGAAGAAACACTAGTATTTTCCTCCCAGAGGGAACTACACATACATATTCTTAGGCTATGTGATAGAATTATAGAATAATAGTGCTGGCAGAGGCAGAGAAGGAACAGGAAAGGGACAGCGAGGCCACAATCAGTTAATGCGACCTTAGGAGGTATAACATTACATAGAGTAAAGAGCACTGACTTGAGCATCAGAAAACCTCAGTTTTAATCCCACCTTAGTCACTTATTTATATGACCTTAGAGCTTGATTTTAACTTATGCATTTCTGCCCATAGTTAAGGCCCTCATCACCTTTCACCTGAACTATACAAAAGCCTTCTGCCTGAATTCTGTGTCTCAGGAATTTCTTATCTCAAATTCATTCTCTATACAACTATATATCAGAGTGATATTCCAAATGCACAGGTCTGACCATGTCTCTTACCTGGCTCAAGAAATCTCAGTGACTCTCTAATTATTCGGTCAGTAAATATTTATTAAGTGCTTACTATGAGCTGAGCACTTTGTTAATTTCTTAAGATACAAAGAAAAGTAAAAGTCAGCCCTACTCTCAAGGAGTTCAGTGACTATGGGTTAAATAAAAACTCTTCTTTGGCATTTTAAGTCCTTACCATTCTGCTTTCAGCCTACTTTTCCTTTTTTTTTTTTTTTTTTACACATTATCCCCCAGCCCCACCCCACTCCCACACATACACTCCTACCTTTTAGTCAAACTCCCTTATTTGTTGTTCTTCCCACACAACATTCTATCTCCCAACCTTTATACCCTTGCCCAGGTTGTAACCCATGCCTGGAATGCTCTCCCCCCTCACTCGTTGGAACCCTTAACTCCTTTCAAAGCTAAGTCTAATTGCTATCTCCTATAAGATGACTTTTTGGATTCATCTGATTGCATTTCTCCCCAACCTCTAAGACATAATTTTGTACATATTTGGTTTGTGCTTTGAATTTACCTATCAGTATACATGTTATCTCTTTCAAGTAGAATATAAGCTCCTTAAGGGCAGGGACTGTTTTGTCCTTGTATGTCCAGTGCCTAGCACAGTAGTTGGCACACAGTAGGAGCTTAAATACATGTTGAATTGAATTGAATTAGATTGAATGAGCGGCCTTCATTGTCTCATCTACAAAATGAGAGGATTGGATAAAGTGATCTTTAAAGATACTTCCAGGTCTTAATATTTTTTTGATTCTGAGAACCAAAATAACCTTCAGTTTGCATGCTTTTCTTGCCATTAAAACAAAACTGCATTAACGTAAAGAGGGAGAAAAGTGAAAGAAAGGGAAAGGAAGATAGAGAACTGAAACCAGACTCAAAATTCCTTCCTTCTTTCCTTCCTTTCTTCTTTCCTTCCTTCCTTCCTTCCTTGTTTCCTTCCTTCCTTCCTTCCCTCCCTCCCTCCATTCTTTCTTTCATACTCAGCTTATTGAGGAAAATGCTACTGGCACTCTTCTCTACCCAAACTGGCCTCATTTTGGTGAATCTTAACCCATTTGTTTAATTTTTTTTAACATTCTGCATACCTGACCTCTATCAGTTCTTCTTTTCCTAATTCAGCACCAGCAAACTCCCCATTTTCCTAACTAAGCATGTCTGAAAGGACACCTTTTTGAGTTTATTGTCCCTTGCTTCAAGCTTCCAACACTGTTAAAAACTGGTTCCTTGAAGGACTAGATTTAACACAGCTAATGGTCAAACACAGATTGTGTACCGTAGCTACGGACTTTCTACAGAGGATTTGAAATACTGGATTTATACAGCACACGCTCCTGTCTTAAATTTAAATATTTGCCTTTTGATTCAGTGCTTAGCTGTGTCCATTGCACTGATGAAATTGAAATTAAAGTCCTTTTGAAATCTTCCTGTTTGCTTTTGTACTTAACCTGGAACCAGTAGAATTGAAATCCAACAATGGGTGCCAGCTCATTGTGTTTGGACTGACAAGGGCATCTTTCCCAGATGGAGAGTCAGATGTTCTCTCCTCTATCCTTTGGGGTCGGGGTGAGAGGATCAGTGTTTGGTCATTTCACAGCTTCCCATTGGTAAATAGGGAGAGATTTGGGGTTGGAATTTTCATTTTGGAAGGGGTCTTCAGCTCTTGAGGCCCCTGGGGTCTCACTGAACTCATTGGATTAGCACTTCACCACCATTTCTCTGGAAGGTATAAAGGAGGGAGTAGGTAGGCTACCAATGGGCCAGTTGTGTCCTTAAATACAGCAATATTTAGTAAATTAGAATATTCTCAGTGCTCAACAAGGGCTTATTAACCTTAGAGGACTGTACCCCAGTACTTACCCACTTATGAAGTGATTGATATGTGTATCCTGTTAACCTTCTCTCTCTCTTTCTCTTTTCCTCTTTTCTTCCTTCTTTCTTCAAATCATTCATGATTTCTCCTTCTTCTTCCCAAAATTTTTCCTCTTTTCTCTTCTTAGTCTCTTTCATTCTTTTTTCTCACTTCCTTTAGCATTTTCTCTCTTTCCTTTTCCTTTCTATGTTTTTCTTTTTTCCTCCCTTTGTTCTCTTTTTCACTTTGTCTTGTCTTCCTTTCTCCTGATCTTTTTCTTTTCTGCTCTATCCCAATTTGGAAAGAAGAAAGAGGTCAAGTGAGTTTCCTCTGTCTCGATGTCTTTTTTTCAGGGGTCTTTTGGGGCCATCTGAAGAAAACCACATTTATTTTTCTTAACGAGAGAGAAGTGAGGAGCTAGGTATTTCAACTTGTCTGATTCCATGTTAGGCAAAGACAGTGGGCATTATTTAAAAGGTTAGTAGGGTCTTCCAGCTGGGTGCATATTTATGTGATATACTAACCAGAATAGACTTCTTATATCATTGAAGGAGATGTCATGTGCTAACAACATAATGTTATGTCCTCACTCAGAATGTCATACCAGAATCCCAAAGGCTTGGGGAAAAAAAAATTCAAGTACATCAGTGAAAGATTTTTTTTAAATAACCCCATCTGCCATCTTATCCCCAAAAAGGGAAATGCTGGTAAAATATCAAATATCAAAGTTAAGGAAAAAAAAATTTGTTGGCTAGAAATGTGAACATTTGCAATGTGTATTTTTGTTATTAGCATTATATACTCATATATATGCAAATATAGACAACTCTTGGCTTCACCCTCCATATCCCATAATGCCTAACACAGTAGCTTACCTTCCATATCCTATTATGCCTTATACATGGTAAAGGCTTTATAAATACTGTTGTATTGATGTGTTAATTCCTTTGATATGTGCAATTTTAATCTGAGTAGGGGCAATATGACCTTGGGTGAATCACTCAAATTCTGTGGTCCTCATTTCCTCATCTTTCAAATAAGAGGGCTGGAAAAGATGACTCCCAAGATCCCTTGCAGTACTAAATCTGTGATAATAGAGTCCTTTGACTGCAATTTCCCCTAAAATTTTTAGCTTCAACATTTTATAATTCAATGATCACATGATCCTGATATTTCCCTGCGGCCTAGGGAATGTATTTTCTTTGAGACAAAATAATGAAGCAAATTGTGTGTAATTCCAATTGCCTAATTTCTATAAAAGCACAAAGAGATGTCCTTAGCTATGTGTGGGGAAACACCTTGGAAAAACTAAGTGGACTTTGGACAGAGAGAAGATGATCTCAAAGGTGTAGAATGGGACAAATCTTTTGGACATGGACAGTATAGGAATTTGTTTTACATGACTACATATTTGCTACAAGAGTCTTGTTTTTCTCTTTTTTCCCCCAATGGAGAGTGATGGGAAGGAGAAATATTTGATTCTTGTTAATTTTTTTAAAGAAAAATCTGATTATTAAAAAACTCAATAGAGAGCATAAGGGTCTGAAAATTATATACTTTGCCTTTTTGTCCCTGGTGTGCCACTGCCGAGTTACAATGTATCTCTAGGCTTCAGTTTCCCCATCTGTAAAATGAGGATTAGATGATTGCCAAATTCCTTCCTAGATCTAAATTGTATTTTTATACTTCTAGGGATTACTTCCTTTTCACGAAACCCCTGAAGTTTACTTCATCATGGACCAAGTAGGAATCCAATGACTGCTCCCTGACTGACTTGCTAGGATTGGGGACCATTCCACAGCACATGGCTGGCATGACTCAAAGCTTGCTCTTTAGGGGCTTAGAATTTTCTGCTTTCTTGTCATGTAATTTGGTTTTATTGTTCATAAATGCACAGGGAAAGACTTTTAGGGAAATGTGGCATATGTGTAACTATAGGGTGGCTGAGTTTAGGATGCTTCCTAGGATTCAAGGAGCCTGAAATATTTACTGACCCTTGAAAAGCATTTGTCTCATAGCTCATTATTACTTTCCCTGACAATAACCAGCATCTCTCTCTGATATTTGAGGTACCCTACCAAAGGCGTTAGAAAATATCAACGATTTTAAAGCTCAAGTTGCTTTTTACATAAGTGCAGTGATAATATCAATTACTCCCAAATATACAACAATTGGTTGTTACAGAGCATATTCAATGTAGAAAACTCAGTTTGAAACTGTCTTCCATTGAGGGAGACTGGCAACTTGTCTGTAATTTATAGTTTCAGAAAATAGTCTTAGAGATCAAATTACTTGCCTATGGTGACATAGGTAGTATGTGTCAGAGGCAAGATTTAAACCTATGTCTTCTTTACTCTAAGTATACCATGTTATACACTCTACTACACCATGCTACAGTTCTTAACGTATTATCCTAAAAGAGGAGAAAACTTAGTTTCAAGAAGATTGCTCCTTGGCGGTAAGAACTGCTTATTGTTGTTGGTTTTGTCTTTTTATTCTTGCAAATAGTAAATACTTAATAAATGCTGACCAATTTATTAAGTGACTTGTTTAAATACACCTGGATAGAAAATGAGAGCTTCAAATACAGATTTTCTGTCATCACATACAAGACTTATTCCCCTGCTTCATTGCTTCTTCTTTTGGGGTCCTGACATTGTTTAATAATATAAACTCCAAGTATCTAATTAGATACATAATAATTTTGTGCCCATGGGGCAAATCTACTATAATGTACCGAAATGTGTTATCCTTCATATATGGAGATAATGCTACTAACATATTGTCAAAAGGCTATGGACTTTGTATTGTGTTTTAAGTAAGAATGGGTTACCTTAAATCATCGTAACTCCCTTTCTTGTTCCTTTGTGATGGTGAATTACATGAAGTTGAAAATAACTGATTAATGTTATACATTTGGCTGCAAATTTATCACATATGGAAAAAATGGACCCACTAACTCATGGGACAAAATGATTACATATTCTAACCAGCTAAGTGGCATAGCATATAGAGTGAAGAATTTGGAGTTTAAAAGACTTGAGTTTGAATTTTGGTTGTAATAGCGGTGTGATCCTAGACAAGTCATTTTATCCCTCTTAGTGTTGGTTTTCTAATATGTAAAATAGGGATGTAGTAGCATTTACTTCCCCAAGTTGTGAACATAAAATGAGGTAATAATGTAAAGTACTTTGCAAACTTAACATTGCTACAAAAATGTCAAGTAGTAGTTGTAGTGGTAGTGGTAGTGGTGGTAGTAGTAGTAGTAGTAGTAGTAATAGTAGTAGTAGTAGTAGTAGTAGTAACCAGCTGAACTAAATGGCTAGAGGTACACTGCTTTAGGTAATGCTTACATCTATACACATACACACATGAATGTGAGCAGGACATAGTGTATAAACAATGAAAAACAAAATTAAAGATATCATTAGAGAAATATAGCATAGGAAGAGAAGATGGCTTGTATATCTGATGAAGATGAAGAGATAAATGGGAGAAAGGCCAGAGTGTGCCGCTAGTATCTTTGAAATGTCAGATGAAAGCAAGGACAACATCCAACACTTTGGATGTACTTGTGGGGAATATATGGGAGAATATGGATATCTACAAGATGGACAGGCATGGATGGGTTACAATCTGCACCTTTGGAGAGAACTTGCAACTTAATAAAGTTATAGGTCCATTTGGGTATTTGATTATTTTGAACACACATATCATCTCCTCTCCTCCCTCTCTCTCTCTCACTCTCTCTCTCTCTCTCTCTCTCTCTCTCTCTCTCTCTCTTCCTCTCTCTCCCCCTCTCTCTCCCTCCCCCTCTCCTTATCCCTCTCCCTCACTCCCTCCTTCTCTCTCTGCAATTGATATATATGCACATACATTTCCATATGAGCATTCTATATCCAGCATATATGTGTGTGTGTGTATACATATACATACACTAATCAAAGATAATTAAGTCCATATAGAGGAATCAAGAAAGATCAAGGAGCATTTAGGAGTAGAATCTGAAGAGATGAAGTGGTAGGTAGGTGGCAAAACAAAGCAAATTAAGTAAGAAAAATAAGTGGAATAATTAAATGATTAAGCAAATTATTAATGTGGGACAAATTGGTTAAAAGAATCAGATGCAAGACTAAGGAAGAGATGGGTGTGGCTGTGGCTCTGGTTGTTGAGCCACAGGAAAGGAATTTAAATGGGATTGTCCAGTTATTAGGATATGATAATTTTCTCTAAAAAGTTTTAGTCCAGAGTTTAGGGTTGGAATACAAGTATCTACAAGTAGATTTGGGAAACAAAGCTGAAAATATCAAATATTATGGAGAGTAAGAGCAATTGTCTAGACTTGTCTCATGTGCAATGCTTATGACATAGCCAAGTGACTGCTATCTGTGTTCCAAGTGCAGATGGATTTCCCTCCTGGAGGGATGGTAAAGGAATTAGAAGAATGACCCTCTATGTTCCAGGTTGTTAGGGAGAAGGGAGCATTCTTAAAGGAAATAGGAGATAGGTTTCATTCAATGGTGGGGGTCGACTGGGAGGAGTGTAACTTAACCCTTGTTGGGGTGATGGAGAATGGAAGAGCATTTCAGAGGTGAAAACAAAAGATGTAGTTATAGGTTAGAGCTTTAAAATATATTTGAGGATGTTCCTTAAAGGAAGATAGATGCTCTGGGGAGGAAGCTGCTGATTTTCTTCCCAAGAATGCTATTTTAGGGCCACAGAAGCTGTCAGGGAATGGCTCATCCAATAGAGGGGAGAAGACAAAGAAAAGAGTGATAGTAGTTGATGATGCTCTGCTTAGGAGTCATACAACAGTTCTTTGTCCATCTGATAGCACTACCGAGATCTGTTGTCATCCTGTTCCCAAGACATAAAAGAGAGCTTCCCAAGACTTACCAAAATCAATGACAACTACCCATTTTGGTAAGTCATGTGAACTCAAATGACATTACCAGAGAGAACCTAGAGAGTTTCACCAATGATTATGAAGAAACTGAAGTCCACAGTGGCATAAATTGTCTATTTCTTACTTATTGCTCATGGAAAGCAAGGGATGCAAAAGAGGAATGAACTGCATTCTGAACCCCTGAAAGAAGTGGCAGCTGTTGTTGCTGAACCTCTGTCAGTGATATTCACAAGATTATAGAAAACAGAAGTACCTGAGGACTGGAAAATGGCAAATTGTCCCAATTTTCAAAAATGAAGATAAAGGAAGAGAAGTCTCCCAAATCTAGTGCAGTGAATTTGATGTTGATTCCTGAGCAAATTCTCAGATGATCATTCTAGATTAATGTTGGGGAACACCTAGAAAAGGATGTGAAGATTGTAAAAAATTACCCTGGCTTCATTAAGAACAGGTCAATTCAGAATGATTGGGAAGCCAGGTAGAACACCAAGATAAGAAATTATGGTATAGTAGTTGATCAAAGATCCCAGTCCCCTAGAAAGGATATGTGGTTAAGAAATCAAGAAGCATGGATTTATGTTTTAGCCCCACTTCCAACATAAACTATGCGACCATGAGGAGGTCACATTACATCAGGGGAGAGGGGCTTAGTTTCCTCATGAATAAAATGGGAGCAATAATACCCACCTGGACTGCCATTTGGGACCATTTGTGAGGATCAAATGAAACCATATGAGAGACATTTTTGGAGGAGGGAAGGTAAGGCAGTTGGAGTTAAGTGACTTGCTCAAGGTCACACAGCTAGTAAGTGTCAAGTGTCTGAGGCTAGATTTGAACTCAGGTTCTCCTGTCTCCAGGTCCTGTGCTATATTCACTGAGCCACCTAGCTGCTCCTATGTGAGAGACTTTTGCAAAAATATTAAGTGCCACATGAAGGGAAACTTTTAAGGGACTTAAAGATATAAGGAAGCAAAAATAATGGTTCCCTGTCTAATACTGTGGAACAGACTGTGTGGGTGATGGGACAGGTTTTCCCACAGGTGGCTTTAGCTCAAGGCTGGAAATGATTAGGGAGGGGATGGGGGATATCCTTGGTCTAAGACTCTTAATGCTCTTTCCCCCAGATCAGGTTCCTACAATGCCATATAGTCTTCTCTGCACAATACTTTAATTTACATCTTTTAATAACTTCAGTTGCCATGGAAGCATAGAAATTCAGTTTTAAAATAGACAAACTAATTGTTCTAGTCAGTTTGGGTATTTGCTGTCAAGGAAACAAACAGCTTTTTCCTTCCCTCAGAGATGCTGCCTAATTGGATGTGTGAGGCAGCAAAATGGTAGAGCAACCCGCCCACCCCCAACCCCCAGGGGAAAAACGTCAAGGAGCTGTCACCCAAAGTCTCACAGAGGCCACCAAGATGATGCTCCCCCAAGCTAGGATTGCTTCTGAGCTAATGAAGAGAGACCTGAGTGGGAGAGAGGACATAGATGGCCCCTAGGAAGACTGAGAAGCCCTGGGAAAGAGTGACCAGCCTAGAGACATTCTGTCCAGCAGAGGCGCTGGAACAGACATACCAGGATTTGCATAAGCCAAGAGCAGTTACATAATTGCAGCTATTTTCGCATCCTCACTCTGGTCAGTCATTCAGTCTTCTGGCCCCAGCTCTAGCATTCCTCTGGTGACAAGACCATCTGCCCTTATCTCTCATCTGGAGAGAGAGTCAGTATGATACATGATGGAAAGTGTTTGTGTTCTGAGTAATGGGTGTTCCTTCTTGATCGGTCTTGAATGAATCATTAACTAAGATGAGCCATTATGTAAAAACATCAGGGATGCCAGAATGGATCAGCCCCATGTCCTTCTAGCCCAGAATTCTATTTCGGACAAGGGCACCACAGAACAATTTATGGGAGGGCATAGTCATTTTTTTAGGATCACAGAATTTACAGCTGGAAGGGACCTTAGAGATTTAAACCAACTGCTAATTTTATGGATGAGACCCTAAGAGAGGAAATTACTTTCCCAAGGTCATATCAATTACATGGCAGCCAGGATTCAGATAGACCAAGTTTCCTGATTCCAAGCCCTGTGTTCTTTCATTACATGATTTTAATTTTACTTGTCTAAGGATATACCCTTGATAACCTAATAAAATATTAATACTGCAAGGAATTATGTATACCTGGCTCTAACTCCCTCAGAGAGGCATTGCAATACAATGGAATCAATACTAGATTTGGAGTCACCGGGGGATGTAGGTTCACATTTGCCCTCTGCATGTGTGATCTTGGCAAGTCAGTTAACTGTTGCAGGGCCCTACTTCCTCATCTTTAAAATGAGCTGTTGGATTAGAAGGCTTATAATTTTCCTCTTCCAACACCAGATATTTGATCCTATTATTTTGCAAATGTGGAAGCAGAGGCCTAGACAACGTGAAGAGACATGCTGAGGTCCCATCTCACACTTACCAGATTGGTTAATATGATAGTTGTTAGGTCCTCTGATCACTAGAGCGGGGTGAGCTTCATTACACAGGTTTGCTACCAATGGATAGTTTAGGGGTGGGCAACCTGCAGCCTCGAGGCCACATGTGGCCCTCTAGGCCCTCAAGTGTAGCCATTTGACTGAAACTTCTCAAAGGGCCACATTTGATGACCTAGAGGGCCACATGTGACTTCAAGGCAGCAGGTTACCCACCCCTGGTTAGGTATATCATAGTTTACTATCATCACCCAATCTATACAAGCCAGATTTTTTTATAACCTCTCCCTTTTACTTAACCTCCATATGAAACTCTTATCTATAAATACATCTAAAATCTGCCTTGAATATGATTTTGTGACTCTGACACCTTTGGCAACAATGGACTCCAGGGTTGGTTCTTTTTTTTTTTTTTTTGTGGGAGGGAGGGGCAGAATTGGAGGACATGAAAACATTTTTTCTAACCTTTTTTTAAACACAATTTAGAACATTAGCATTTTCTTTTGACAGATAAAATGCAAGGTAAAATCTTTTGAAATCAAAATGACTTATTCCTCAGTACAGATATCCCTTCAAGGTGTAAGTAGAGGTCTAGACCTTCCCCCAGAAAGATGGAGGGTCCATCTAGAGTAAGAATTCTTAACATTCAACTTTTATATCTTGAATCCCTTTGGCAGTCAGGTTATACCTATGGGCCCCATTTCAGAATGTTTTCAAGTGTACAATATAAAATACGTAGAAAAATAAAGGAAATAAATTACACTGAAATACAGATATAAAGTATTAAGAAAAAAAAAAGATAAGAGATTCCAGATGAAGAATCCCTGGAAAAGAACCTAAAGAAAATGCTGGAAGTTCTGTCCAAAGTACCCTTCAGTACCTTTGATAGTTATTATAAAAGTGGATCTCACTGTCTCCCCCCACATTTAATAATTTTTTAATTTTTTTCCAATTACATGTAAAGATTGTTTTCAACATTTACTTTTATAAGATTTTGATTTCCAAATTGTTCTCCCTCTTTCCCTCCTCAACTCCTTCCCAAAGATAGCAAGTAATCTAATATAGGTTATACATGTACAATCATATTAAATATATTTCCACATTAGTCACGTTCTAAAAAAAGAATCAGAACAAAAGCGAAAAACCACAAGAAAGAAAAAACAAAAACTAAAAACTAAAAAAGGTGAAAATAGTTTGCTTTTCTCTGCATTCAGATTCCATAGTTCTTTCTCAGCATGTGGATAGCATTTTCCATCATGAGTCTTTTGGAATTTGGATCATTTTATTGCTGAGAAGAGCTAAATAGTTCATAATTGATCATTGCACAGTATTGCTGTTACTGTGTGCAATGTTCTCCTGGTTCTGCTCACTTTAGTCAGCATCACTTCATGAAGTCTTTCCAGGTTTTTCTGAAATCGGCCTGCTCATCATCTCTTACAGCACAATAGTATTCCATTACACTCCTTTACTACAAATTGTTCATCCATTCCCCAATGGATAGGCATCCCCTCAATTTCTAATTCATTGCTACCACAAAAATGCTGCTATAAATATTTTTATACATGTAGATCCTTTTCCTTTTTTCTTTGGGATACAAGCCTAGTAGTGGTATTGCTGGATCAAAAAGCATGCACAATTTTATAACCCTTTTGACACAGTTCCAAATTGCTCTTTAGAATGATTGGATCAATTCACAACTCCACCAGCAATGCATTAGTTTCCCAATTTCCCACATCTCCATCATTTTCCTTTTCTATCATATTAGGCAATCTGTTAAGTTTGAGGTGGTACCTCAGGGTTGTTGTAATTTGTAATTCTTTAATCAAAGTGACTTAGAGCACTTCTTCTTATGCCTATAGATAGGTTTTTTTTTTTAACGTAGCTTTAATTTCTTTATCTAAAAACTACTTCTTCATATCCTTTGACCATTTTTCAATTGAGAAATTATTTGTATTCTTATAAATTTGACTCAGTTTTGGAAATGAGGCCTTTATCAGAAACACTGACTATAAAAATTGTTTCCTACCTTTCTGCTTTCCTTCTAATCTTGGTTGCATTGGCTTTGTTTGTGCAAAACCTTTTTAATTTAATGTAGTCTAAATTATTCATTTTGCATTTCATAATGTTCTCTATTTCTTCTTTGAGCATAAATTCTTCTCTTCTCCCTAGATCTGACAGGTAAACTATTACTTGCTCTCCTACTTTAATTATGGTATGACCCTTTATTTCTAAATCATGCGCCCATTTTGACCTTTCCTGGGTATACAGTGTGAAATGGTGGTCTATCCCTAGTTTCTGCCATACTGCTTTCCAGTTTTCCCAGCAGTTTTTGTCCAATAGTGAGTTCTTTTTCTTTTTTTTGGCTTTTTTTTTGGAGAGGAGAAAGGGCAATTGGGGTTAAGTGACTTGCCCAAGGTCACATGGCTAGTAAGTGTTAAGTTTCTGAGGCTGGATTTGAATTCAGGTCCTCCTGACTTCAGGGCTGGTGCTCTATTCACTGTGCTACCTAGTCACCCCTCAATAGCGAGTTCTTATCCCAGAAGCTGGAGTCTTTGGGGTTATTAAATAGTAGGTTATTATAGTCATTTATTACTGTGTCTTGTGTACTTAGCCATTCCATTGATACACCACTCTATTTCTTAGCCAGTATGAGATAGTTTTGATGATTGCCACTTTATAATATAGCTTAAAATTTGGTATTGCTAGTTTATCTTCCTTTGCATTTTTTCCCTTGATTGCCCTGATATTCTTGACCTTTATTCTTCCAGAGGAATTCTGTTATTAGTTTTTTCTAGCTGTACAAAATAATTTGGTGGTAGTTTGATTGCTATAGCACTGAATAAATAAATTAACTTGTAGAATTGTCATTGTTATTATATTAGGTTGGCCTACCCATGGGCAACTGATATTTTTTCCAATTGTTTAGGTCTGACTTTATTTGTATGAAAAAGGTTTTGTAATTGTGTTCATATAATTCCTGGGTTTGTCTCAGCAGGTAGAGTCCCAGATATTTTATATTTTCTACAATTATTTTAAATGGTAGTGAATTCACCTTTTTCATCCTTGATACTGATAATTTGGTTTTTTCATTCTTTTTTTTAAATCAAATTAACCAAAGGTTTATCTATTTTATTGTTTTCCCCATAAAACCAGCTCATAGTTTTGTTTATTAGTCCAATAGTTTTCTTACTTTCAATTTTATTAATTTCTCCTTTGATTTTTAGAATTTCTAAATTTGGTATTTAATTGGGCATTTTTAAGTTGTTGTTTTTCTGGCTTTTTTTTTTTAGTTGAATGCCCAATCCATTGATCTCCTTCTTCCTGATTTTCTTGATGTTGTCTCATTATTGTCATTCTCTTAAGGTGCCATTACTGATTGTTTCTATAATTTGTTGTTTGAACCACTCATTCTTCAGAAATAGATTATTTAGTTTCCAGTTAATTTTTAATCTATCTTTCCATGGCTCTTTATTACACATGATTTTTATTGCATCATGATCTGTAAAGGATGCATTTAATATTTATGCCTTTCTGCACTTGATTGGGAGGTTTTTTGACCTAATACATGGTCAATTTTGTGTAGGTACCATGTACAGCTGAGCAAAAACAAAAAACAAAAATATTCTTTTTTACCCTCATTCAATTTTCTCCAGAAGTCTATCATATCTGACTTTCCTAAAATTCTATTTATTGTCCTTAACTTCTTTCTTATTTATTTTGTGATTAGATTTATCTAGTTTTGAGAGGGGGAGATTGAAGTCCCTCACTAGTATAGTTTGCCATCTATATCTTTCTATAGCTCACTTAACTTCTCTAAGAATGTGGATGCTATACCACTCGGTGCATATGTGTTTAGTACTGATATTACTTCATTGTCCATGGCACATTTTAGAAAGATGTAGTTTTTCTCCATATCTGTTAGATCTATTTTTGCATTTGCTTTGTCTGAGATCAGGATTAGCACCCCTTTAAAAAAATTTATTTTTACTTTAGCTGAAGCATAATATATTTGGCTCCAACCTTTTACCTTTACTCTTTCTGTATCTCTCTGCTTCAAATGCATTTCTTGTAAACAACATATTGTAGAATTCTGGTTTATCATCCACTCTGCTATCTGCTCCCATTTTATTGGAGAGTATTCCCATTCCCATTTGCAGTTATAGTTACTAACTGTGTATTTCTCTCCATCTTACTTTTCTCCCTGCTTCTGCTTTTCTCTTTACTTTTTCCATGTCGCTCCTCATCAGTGTTTTCCTTCTGACCATGACCTCTCTATCAGCTCTCCTTCCTATTCTTGTCCCTTTCTCCTCCTACTTCCCTATAAGGTAAGATAAATTTCTACACCCAACTGAGTATATATGTTATTCCTTCTTTGAGTCAAATCTAATGAGAGTAAAGTTCAAAATAGGCCTTTTGTGCCTCTTCATGTGATATAATTTACTCTATCCTGCCTCTCCTTTTCCTCTTCTCCCAGTACAAACATTTTTTCATTCCTTATTTTTTTTTATATCATCACATCAAAGTCAACTTATACCCATATCCTTTCTCTATGTATACCCCTTCTAACTGCCCTAACAGAGATATAGTTCTCAAGAATTACAAGTGTCATCTTCCCACGTAGGGATGTAAACAGTTTATTGAATAACATGGTTTTTTTCCCCCCCTTTTCTGTTTACCTTTTTATGCTTCTCTTGAGTCTTGTATTTCAAGAGTGATTTTTTTTTGTATAGCTAAGGTGTTTCCATTGGGAAAGTTTGAAAGTCCCAGTCACTGGATATCCATCTATTCTCCTGAACGATTATGCTCCGTTTTGCTGGGTAGTTGATTCTTGGTTGTAATGAAAGATTCTTTGCCTTCCAAATATCATATTCCAAGCCCTCTGATCCTTTAATGTAGAAGCTGCTAAATCCTATGTAATCCTGACTGTGACTCCCAGGTATCTGAACTCTTTCTTTCTGGCTGCTTGCAATATTTTCTACTTGACCTGATAATTCTGGAATTTGATCACAATATTCTTTGGAGTTTTATTTGGGGATAGCTTTTAGGGGCTGATCAGTGGATTCTTTCAATGACTATTTTAACCTCTGGTTCTAGGATATCAGGGGAGTTTTCCTTGATAATTTCTTGAAAGATGCTGTCTAAGTTTTTTTTTTTTTTTAATGTCTTTCAGGTAGTTCAATAATTCTTGAATTATTTCTCCTGGATTTACTTTCCCAGTCAGTTGTTTTTTCTAATGAAGTATTTTACATTTTCTTCTACTTTTTCATTCTTTTTATTTTGTTGGACTGATTCTTGGTGTCTCACAGAATGATTAGCTTCCACTTGCCCCTTTCTAATTTTTTTTTTTCTTTTTGGAGGGGGAAAGGCTGAGCAATTGGGGTTAAATGACATGCCCAAGTTCATACTGCTAGTAAATGTTAAGTGTCTGAGGCTGTATTTGAACTCAGGTCCTCCTGGTTCTAGGGCAGGTGCTCTACTCACTGCACCACCTACCTGCCCCTCCCCCTGTTCTAATTTTTAAGGAATTTTTTTCTTTGGTTAGCTTTTGCGCATGCTTTTTCATTTGGCCAATTCTATTTTTTAAGGAGTTATTTTCTTCAGTGGATTTTTCCCCCAATTTGGCTGATTTTATTTTTTTAGAGAATTGTTTTCTTCAGTCAATTTTTTTCCTTCCTTTGCTAAGCTGTTGACTTTTTTTTGTATACCTCTCATTTCTTTTTCTAATTTTTCTTCTACCTCTCTTATTTCATTTTTAAAATCCTTTTTGAGCTCTTCCGAAAGGTTTTTTGGGCTTGAAACCAATTCGTATTCCCCTTTGAGGTTTTGCATGGAGGCATTTTGGCATTGTCCTCGTCTGAGTTTGTGTTTTTGATCTTCCTTGTGACTGTAGAAGCTTTCAATGGTTAGGGCTCTTTTCTGTTTCTTGCTCATTTTTAAGCCTATTTAGTGGATTTTAAAGTTGAGCTGTGTTCCTAGGGCACAGGGGGCATTGTCTGTATCTTCTTGTGCTGGGGGTCAAGGACCTGGTGACTGGCCTTCTTCACCAGGGCTTCAGGTGCTGGCAGCTTGCCCACTGTCTGGGGTGGCCTAGCCTAGTTGGGCCTGTTCTGGCCTGGGTTCTGTGACTGGCAATTTGCCTTCTGTTCTGGGGCTGGAGGCCTCACAGCTGGCCTGTTTTGTCACTGGCCTGCTAAGCCAGAACCACAAGGCCTTGGTCCTGATCTGTACTGTGGCTACAAGTTTCCCACTGACTTGCTCGGACACCATCTGCCTTGGGTTGCACTCCCCTTTTACCCAAGTGAAACAGATCTTTCATGAAGTCCCTCCAAGTTATCTTAAGCTGGAAAATTGTTTCACGCTTTCTTTTTATAGGTTCTGTTGCTCCATAATCTGTTTAGAGATTTGATTGAACTTTTTTCTGAGGGAAACTGGGGAGAGTTCAGGCAATTCCCTGAACCATCTTGGTTCTGCCTGGATCTCATTATCTTAATAGAAAAAATAGAGCATAGTAGTAAGAGTGCTAGCCTTGGCATCAGAAGCCTTGCATTTGAGTCCTGTTACAACATTTACTCTGGCCAAGTTGCTTAACCTCTATGAGTCCTAGTTTCCCTATCTATAAAATGGAGATAATAAGAGTATCTACATAAGATTGTTGTAAAGTCACTTTGTATACCTTAAAGAATTATTTAACTATATGTTGTTGTTATTATTATTATTGTTATTTTCAGACATCAGGCAAAAATACTCTGTGAAATACAGATAAACTCAACTGAATTTTGTAGACCTCAGAGTTCATTTTGGCCCCACATGGAGAAGGGTACAGTGACTGCACAAAATAAGAGCTTAATAAGTGCTTGGTGATGGATTGATAACTGAATTATTGTGGTCTTTCTCCAGTTGGAACTTTTTGCTGGGACCACCAGCTTGCTTTAGTCACTGTCTGGTGTGGCCCATCCTCTCTATCCTCTCACAGCTAGGGATTTCTTTCATAGTCTTTCACTTTCTAAATTTCCCTTGGCTCCCATCACTGGCCAGCTTGGGTATCATTTAGGATAATTTTTTAAAAAATAAGCTTCCTTACATGAGAGAATGTAAAAAAAAAGAAGAAAAGAAAAGGAACTTTCAAGAACCTTGAACTGTGTAATGACCTACTTTTCAAACTTTTGAGCAATGAATTATTTAAAAAGATTTTTTTTTCCAAAAGTGCTTTATTAAAAGGAATCTATGAATTGCTCATTCCAATCCCACCTAATCAGAGAGTTATCTTTGAAATGCAAATTTTGTTATGTGTACCCAGAACCTGTCTTTTAGTTTCAGAATGTTGTTAGGTTTCTCCCCTACCTCTTAGTTCAGCCAAACTGGAAGTTGACTCTGAAGTGGGAGACCTTTGGAACCTATGATAGGCCTGTGGGAGGTGGGGTATTCTCTAACAATCCATTTGTAGCAAGTATCCTACAGTGAAGCAGACATTGCCCTACCAGTAAGGATACCTAGATTCTCGTTCCTGGATGGCCCCATTCTAAATATCTTTGTGGTCAGAGCCTCAGCATTTATTCCCTTGGGAAAACCAGATCTCTAAGCCACTATGGGTATATCTTGAAAGAAAACTTTCAAGAAGAGAAGTCTTAGGCCTCGAGGTATCTTAGCAAGGAATGTGTGAACCTGAGAATAGAGAGGAAATGGAAACTGCCTGCTCAGGGCATTGCTTAGAGCATATTTACTGAACTATATCAAGGATCTGTGATCTCACCTACATGACTATTCCTTCCACCAACAAAAATGAAAGCCTTCTATGACTTGGTAAGTGATAATCTGAGAGTTACTGTGCCCCTCCCCCCAATATTCATCACTCTGCTGCCAACCTGATTCTGAGTCTTTCAGAATTTAGTCAGGCTATTCTCAGATGAAAGACATCACCAGGCCCCTTACTCACAGCTTTTCTAATTAAGTAGGGTTTGCTAGAACTTATGATCCATTGGTGTTATCTTCCCAAACACAAGATAACCACCAAGAGAGGGTAAATTGGGATTTTGCCTTTAAATCAGCAGAGCTTTATTTCTAGAAGTTGGAAGGGGATAGAGAAAGTGGGAAGTAAACAGCTGAAGAACAGGGTTTTAGAGGAGGCAAAGTATGCAGGAATAACAATAAATAAGGATCAGACTACTGCTTTGCTTTCAGCTACAGTCACAGCATATAGGACTGGGGTACTGTTCTGCTAGCTTCAGTGATCAGAAGTTATCAACAGATGTATAGAAATGGGGAATTTCAAGGCATTCCCCTTCTTCTATCTACCTCCTCAATACTTAGTGGAACTTGCTCATTGAAAGGGCTTTCAGAGATGCTAGATTGTACTTAAGGAAGAAGGAGCTGGGGTAGGGAAGGCTCAACAACTGACTGAGATACTCTGCCCGATGACTCATCATATATTCAAGCTGAGACGTCACAGACTTGTATATTTAATTCTTCCTTTCCATGATTATGGTATCTATTATTCTGTCCCCATTTTGCTGCTTGGTAGTGTGGGGGCAGGAGGGAGGGCACTAGAGAGTTATATCTATTCAGTCAGGAAGCTTCAGATGATTCAAGTCACATCTTAAATACTTACTAGCTGTGTGACTCTGGGCAAGTCACTTAACTTTCAAAGCACTTAGCCTCCATTTCATCATCAGTAAAATGGGAGTGGTTAGGGAGTCTAGGTGGCATAGTGAATAGAACACCAGTGCTGGAATCAGGAGGACCTGAGTTCAAAATTGGCCTCAGATACTTAACACTAACTGTGTGACCTTGGGCAAGTCACTTAACCCCAATTGTCCTGCCTTCGCCCCTCAAAAAAAAAAATGAGGTTGGTGGTGGTTTGGCTCAGTGCATTAGCTGGTCCATTCTAGCTCCAAATCAATGGCCTTGTGAATATAAGTCAGTTAAATGAACTTTTTTAAAAAAATAAATATTTTTAAGCACTTTACTATGTGCTAAGTACTAGAGTGGACACAAAAAGAGGGAAAAGACAGCCTCTGCCCTCAAAAAGCTCACAATCAAGTAGGGGAAATGAGAAGCAGCAAATATGTACAAACAAGCTATATTCAGGGCATGTAAGAAGTACTTAAGGGGGAAGGCACTAGAATTGAGAGATTTTTGGAAGTGTGTTGATCTCATTAATTATCACAGTAAGTTAGGAGCCTGGACCTGTGGTTTCATTGAAATTGGGCAATCCCAGGTCTGGGAACTGCCAATGCATCAAGTTTTGCAACTTACTCTTTGGGAGTTGACTAGACAATGAGAGGTTGAGTGATTTGCTCAGGGTCAGATGGCAACTATATGTGGGTAGGGTGAGGGTGGGGAGTTTAACTCGAGGCTATCTCTTTATCCACTGCATCTCAAGCATAATACTATTTTTCATTTAGCCAGTACTTCATTTTTGAAGAACTTGTGCATTTATCAGTTCACTTAATTCTAACAATGTCTCTACAATAGGCAGCATATATATGTATATATATGTACATATATGTGTATATACATATATGCACACATGATGTGTGTGTGTGTATACACGGAGAATATTATATATACCCATTGAAGTTAGTCCATGTATTTTCTCTGCTACTTAGACTCTAGAAGGGTCATTATTGATAAGCACCAAATGGATACATGACTTAAATATTAAAAAGTCATATCATAAATGAAAAGGACAAGGAAGAAATTATATTTTGGATCTATAGATTGGAGATGAGCTCATGACAGGTGATAAAGAGAATTAGACAAGATAAAATGGACAATATTGGTTATATAAAATTAAAATGTTTTGTACAAACAAATCTAATGAAATAAAAGCCAGGAGTAAAACAGGTAACTGGGAACTAAATCTTTGAAAGAAGTTTTTCTGATAAAGCTCATTTCAAAGATATATGAGGAACTGATTAAATTTATGGATATGAGCCATTCTTCAATAGACAAATGGTCAAAGGATGTGAACAGTTTTCTCTTTTTTTGTAATCTTTTTACTTTAAATTTAAATACAAAATGAGAAAAGAAAGAAAAAAGAGCATTGCCATGCACACAGCAGCCTATGAGAGGTTTCAACATAAACAATCAATTTCCATTTTAAGAAAAGCTATATAATAAATACTACACATTGTTTTCAAAGCTACCCGGCTTTTATTTGCTTCCTTATTAGTTTTCTTTTGTTCTCTGCTGTACAGTTTTTACTTTCTTTTTCCCCTTCCCTCCTCTCACCACTCTAAAGAAGGTTAAGATTAAGTGTGGATATATATATGTATACATAAGTATCTATAAACATACACATTTGTACACATAGACACTCTTACATATATACATAAGACCATACTATGCCTATTTCCTCCTATAATTTGTTTCTCTGGAGGTGGATAGAATCTTTTTTTATAAGTCCAAGTCTTTCCATGTTCTTCTAAATCAACCAGCTCATCATTTCCTACAGCACAGCAGTATTCCAACTCAATTACATCCTGTCTTAGGGATGAAAGTTTTCTCCCTAATATTCTGCATTCATTTTATTCTTGGCTACATAGGTTTTATTTATACAAGAAAATTTCAATTGAAAATCATTGAAATTATCCTTCCTATACTTCAACAATGCTCTCACCTTATAATATGGTAATAATTAATATAATATAAGTAATGTAATGTAATACATCTTTTTTCCCTCTTTTTTACATCTTTTCCCCCCTGGTTTCTTTGAAGTTCCTGACTCTTTGATCTTCTGAATCAACTTTGTTATTATTTTTTTTCTGTCGGTAAAATAATTTTTTAGTAATTTAATTGGGATAACATTGAATAAATAGATTAATTAGATAAATCTGTCATTTTAAAAATTATATTGGCTTTACCTACCCATGAACCATAAATATTACTTCAATTATTCAGGTCTGAGTTTACAGATAGTTTTCAAAGGAAGTAATTCAAAGTGTTAACAATTAGATAAAAATGCTCTACATCACTGATAATTAGAGAAATATAATTTAGGCAAATTCGAGGTACTACCTTACACTTCTCAAATTGGCAAAGAAGACAAAACAGGAAAATAACAGATGTTGGAGGGGATAATAGGTACTTTTGTATTTTGTTGGTGGAACTGTGAATTGATCCAGTCATTCTAGAAAGCAATTTAGATTTCTGGCCAGAATGTTACTAATCTGTGCATTCTTTGAGCCAAGTATGCCACTTCTGAGCATCTACCAAAGAAATCAAAGAAATAGGAAAAGGATCTATATGTACAAACTATTTATAACAATTCGTTTCATGGGAGCAAAAATTGGAAACTGGGGGGGACGGTGTCCCTCTCTTGAGGAATATGGGAACAAATTGTGGCAGATCAACATAATGGAACATTATTGTGCCTTAAGAAATGATGAAATGTAAAATTTCAGAGGAATCTGGGAAGAACTTTATGAATTGATGCAGAGCAAAGGGAACTGAACAAGAACAATTTCTGAAATAATAGCTTTAAAGGGAAAAACAACTTTGAAAGAATTTGGAATTCTGATTAACAAAATGATAAACCACATGTCTAAAAGAATGAAGATGAAACATGCCCCTCACCTCTAGATGGAAGGAAAGAAGATACAAAGTGAATTTAAAATGTAGAAAGAGACATACATTTTTGGACATGGTTGATGAGGGGATTTATTTTCCTGGAATATGTAGATATATAGAGGAATTTATTTTTAAATTGCTTAATTGGGGTAGTGGGGAGAAAAGTGATAAAAATGTTACTTGAAAAATGTAATTTAAAAATACAGGGGAAAAAAAGGCCATTATTCTTAGAAAACAAAATGGGGTTTCCTCCTAATATTAGCATAGCTATATTCCTGGGAGGTAGAAGAGGTAGGGAACACTGAAAAGGATGGGAGAGAGTAAGGCAGAAATGAGGAGAGGGGAAAGCGGAAAGGAGGGAAGAAGAGGGAAGTGGAGGGGAAGGGAGAGAGAGAATATGAGTAGGTAGCTGAAAAGTAAGTGCCCTGAGGAGGTATAATGATAATGGTAATTTGAAGATCTTCCCTGCCCCTTAATAAGCCTAAGAGAATTTGAAAACCTTAGCTGATTTGAATATCTTCCCTGCCCTCTAATAGATTGAATGTAATCACATGGAGCTTGTGGTGAGAGGAGTTTGCTGAAGAGTAGAGCAGAGCCCACCGGAAACTGGGATTCACAGTAGTTAGAGACTGAGGGAGGAGAGGACACATCCAGGCAGACAGTAAATGTTTTTTTGTGGGAAGGATAAAGGGTGATATGGCTTTATGTTGTGTTATGGCTTATTAACTTCTTTGCTACTATGATGGATTTGATTTTTCTGGTATTAGTATTTGGCTATATGAAGAATCTGCAATATTTTGCAATTGAGCACTATGCTGGCATATTCACAGTCACCGTTGGCACTGTGAATATTTCATTGGCACTGCATAAGGTCAGACAAACATAAAGCAAACAAGAGAGACCTCCATTATTGGAAAATGGCTAATTAAATTGATACATGTGGTACAGGAACAAAATGGAATACTGCTATGCTATAAGATATGATAAATACAATGAATACAGGGAAGTATGGGAAGAGTCACATAAACTGATGCAAAATGAAGTAAGCAGAGCCAGGGAGAAAAATGTGCACAATTATTACATTAATGTAAATATAATGATCACAACCAAAAAAAATGTGGATTTAAAAAAAAATTGCCCCCTAAGAAAAGATATGAGGACACCTCTTGCTCCTTTGGAGAGATGTGGGGTGCTTAAGTGTAGAACATTGCATATGACATCAGATTTTTCAATGTATTGATTGATTCACATATACCTCTTTTTTATTTCTTTTTAAAAAATCCTTTATTTTAAGAGATTAGCTCTCTCAAAGGGGTAGGGATGACATGGGAGGGAAGAGGAGAAACTAAAGAAGAAAACAAAAACAAAAAGTACCCAAAACTATTTTTAAAAAAGAATGAGCAGCAGAGAGAAGCAGGGAGGCAGGCAAAGAGGCAGAAAATGATCAACAGCCAAGACATCCCCATCTATGTGAAAGTGAGAATAACCACTCTACCCAGGTCTCAGTTCCACCTTAGAAAACAGGGCTCATGGGAAAGCTCTGCATGTCACGTCCATCTTTGTAAGACCCAATTCTGGAAACAGCCCTGTGTATGTGTGTGTGTGTGTGTGTATATGTGTGTGTGTGTGTATTAGTATAGATAAGTATATATAAGTTCATGTTTCCCCAGCCCTGAAAAAACGTTTGTGTCTATGACTTTAAGTCAGAAAACAGAAATGTAACTCCTTCTTCCGAATTTCTCACCCCCATAAGAAGTCCATCTGGAAATCAACAGAGTCCAACGCACAGCCTAGGCTGACTGGAACGGTTTATTTGCGCTGTCATCTCTCTGACTGGGCTGGCTCTTCCTCATAGATATTCTGGGCAGGCCACCTCTCTAGCCTAGCGATCTGTTCCTGTCCTCCTAAGAGGCTAATAGGACAGAAACAAATCATTACTCTCCAGACTTTCACACGTGCTTCTCTAGGAGGTTACTGTTTGTTAGAGTTTGAAGAAGAGGATTTGAGGGGAGGAGAAAAGCGAAGAATACTGAACAAGCCTGCATCCAGCTGCAGAGGCAGGAAATTGTTCCAGGGATATCTCAGTGGCCACAAGATCATACAAATACCCTGGTTCTCGTTATGAAAAGGAGTAATAGGCTAGGTTTGTACAATTCCAGTGAGAGGAACAATGGAGAAGCAACAGGCTGAAATATTCCCCACTGAAATATTCAAATAATAAAAAGGCATTTCACCTTTGTGATATAGAAGTGAATGTCTATATTATCCAACTCACCACATGATTCCTTTTACATAGTGCTATATTGCTCTCTTCTAGCAGCATTGGACTATCCCATTTCCACAAAACTCAACACTTATGGTAAGTATTGAGGCAAACTGATACTTATATTGATTAAATCAGCCTTAGTGGAAAGCTGGTGTCAGATTTGGGGATAGAACCTAAGAGTCGTAGCCCTAATTTCTAGATTTCTGCCCATACTGCCTCAAGACTAAATGATGTTTGAAATACTGTGGTCCTTGTCTTTTTCACTTGCTTTGTTGGTCATTATCTCTAATAGTCTTTCATCTACAAAAAGAATGCTACTTATCTACCCTCAGTGAGTCTGGTTAAGATCATAGAATTGTGTAGCTAGTGTTAAAATGGACCTCATTTCACAGATGAGGAAGCTGAGACCCAGAGAGGTAATATCTTGCCTAAGATCTCATGGATAATAAATAGTAGAACTGGGATTTCAACCCAGGTCATTTGACTCCAAGTCTAGGATTCTTTTACTATTCTTGTCCAGTTGTGATAATTCTTCTTTGCCCAGACCCATCCTTTGTCTTTTCCCCTTTTGTGATATAGGGCATTTCCATGATGGCAAGTCAAACCTAAGGTGTAATCTTTCATTCTGGATTCAATTAAAGGTAATTGATCCACATAAGAAGCAAACCCAGAACACACCCCATCTATGCTTCTCTAAAGAAGTGAGCTGACTGACAACAAATGCTGATGAGAAAATCCTAAATATCATCATGGAATGTATTGCTACTCACCTTCTGGAACATCTCTAGGGACCAGTTTAGTGGCATAGTTGTGTGTTTATAAGAGGAAAAGGTTCAAATCCCGATTTGAGAAAGTTGAAGTCCCTTACATTCTAACATTCTATGATTCTGTGATTCTCCACACAAATTCCAATGCTGTATCCCTTTACTTCCCACCAAATATTTCTTTGTATCTTGGAAGAAAGGCATAGGGCTGTTTGTCACACTCCTCCACCTCCACTTTGCCTTTGAGAGCAGCATCAGCATTACAACTGGAGGGAGAGTGGGAGTTCTGATGAGGGACCCTAGAGACCATTCAGTGGTTCTCATCTGAGAGTTCATATTTTATATTATGATCTTTATCCTGCATTGGAAGGAGCTAGAGAATCCAACCTAGAGCAAAGGTATCACAGGGACCCCACAAAATTCCTCAGTGTCCTAAACCAGATTAAAATGTAATTAGGAAATGTTTAATAAAAATGAAAATACAATGAAACACAAATGATGTTAATTTGTGATTTTCTAAGTTAAATGCTATGGACCACAGGGACTACTCAAGTTTGACCACACTTTGGTCATGACCCTAAGACTTTTTTCCCACATTTTTATGTGTGCAGGGTGTCAATGAGAAGGCATAGGAGTAGGAAGAAAGTAGTGACAGCTAGGTGTTCAAGTAGATAGAGCCTTGAACTTGGAGTCAGGACGACCTGAGTTTACATTCTGCCTCAAATACCGACCAGCTGTGTGTACTTGGGCAAGTCATTTACCCTGTTTTGGCTTACCTATAAAATGGGGGTAATAATAGTACCTATTTCCCAGGATCCTATGAGATAATATTTATAAAACACTATGAAAAGCTTAAAATGATACACAAATGCTAGATGAGGAGGAGGAGGAGGAGGAAAAGGAGGAGGAAAAGGAAGATGTTACCAGTCCCTGGAAATCATATCTGAAGATATTCTTCCTAAATCCTCAGAAGCTTGCCTGGAACTGGCATCAGAGGAATTTGTTCAACTCTCTAATCATAACAATTCCTTAAGCTTATGTATCATTTTACAATTTAAGAAGTACCTTCACTTTGCAATTAGAGCAAAAAGTGATTCAATGACAAAGTACTTCACATATGCACACACACACAATTATATTATTTGATTCTTATGACAAATCTGAAGTAGGTGAGCTAGGGCTTATTATCATATACTGTTTCACAGATGAGGACACTGGGCTCAGAAAGGTCAAGAAATTCTCCTAAGAGCATTGGGCTAAGGAGTAGCAGTCAGTGTTTCATAATGGATAGCATATTGAACTTGGAAGTTAGGAAAACTTGACGCTTCCCAGTAGTGTGACCATGGGAAAGTTACTTAACCACTCTGAGTCTCAGTTTTCTCATCTGAAAAAGGGAGAAAATGATTTCTGTCCAAACAACTCACAGGGCTGTTGATACTTGACTAGCGTAATGTACGTGAAAGGACTTTGCCAATATTAAAGTATTACATAAATGTGGTTCTATTTCCATTAGAGCACATTGCTTTTTTTACAGAACTTGTTGGACCAGGAAATGCTGGGAACATCTGGTAAGGTATGGGCCTTCGTCCTTACTAAAAGGATAACATGATCATTTCTACCTCCATGACTTTCACCTCACTGTTCTGTATGCCTGGTATATATTCTTTGAGACTCAGCTTAAAACATGGATGCTATCTTCATGAAAACGTCCCTGAATGGAGTGCTCCAAGTCATTTAGTGACAAATGTTCTTATGTGTCATGGAGACAGATAGAGATTAAGTGCATACTGTGTGGTGTTAGGCACTATGGTTACAAACACAACCAACCAAGAAAGACAGTCCCTGTCCTCAAGATGCCTACATTCTATTAGGAGAAGAAAACATAAAAAGAGGTTAAAGGATATGATATGGAGACCCCTAGGAAGTGGTGAAGAGGCTTGGTTCCTGGCAAGATAAGGTAAAGACTCTACTAGCAGAGCCTGGGAGGCTTGAAACTTTTGAGGACAAAGACCAGGTTTAAACTTTCTTCTATGGCACATATCATGATGCTTAGAGCATGGTAGGTATTCCATAAATCAAAGGTTCATAGTTTTAGCAGTGGGATGAGCTCTAGTGACTCTCTATTTTCTCCAGGAACAAAGGTAAATTCTGAATTTCTAGATCTACCTACCTTTTTTGTCGTCTTATACTTTTCTTCTCTACCTATGCTATCCAGCTTGCAACTGTTAGTCACACACAACACTACATCACCCTACTCCAGTGGTTCTCAACCTTCCTAATGCCGTAACCCTTTAGTACAGTTCCTCATGTTGTGGTGTCCCCCAACCATAAAATTATTTTCATTGTTACTTCATCACTGTAATTTTGCTACTGTTATGAATCGTAATATAAATATCTGATATGCAGGGATGTATTTAAATTGAACATAACTCACAGGTTGAGAACTGCTGCCCTACTCCATGCCTTTAGACTGGCCTAGCATCCTAGTCTCCTTTCCTCTGCCTCTTGTTTTCCCCAGGTTTCTTCAAGACTCACCTCAACTTCCTCCTTTTCCCCTAGTCCCCCTACATACTAGTGCCTTTCCTCTGAGATTACTATCTCCTCTATACTATATATTGTGTTGCCTAGTCATTTGCATACATTAAACTGTGAGCTTTTTGTGAGAAGGGACTGTTTTTGCCTTTCTTCTTGCCTTCCCTGCCAGCCCTTCCCCCTGGCCCCCCCCCCTCCACAAGGCTAGCATATAGCAAGCACTTAGTAAATGCCTGTGGACTGACTAACTGCCCAACAGTCTCCACCATTTTGATCAATTGGTTAAAAACAGAAATGGATTGTAGCTTTCAAGCTAGAAGGTATCTTAAAGAAAATCAAGTGATGCTCTCATTTTCCTAATGAGGAAATTAAAACCTATATGACTGAAGTGACTTGCCCAATGTTATGCAGGTAGTAAGAAGTAGATGGTGATCCATGCCCCTATTTCAGTCAGTACTCATTCCTTCCCACCCTGACCCCCCATTCCCCACTTCTTGTGCTAATGGAAAGATAGGGAACCATCAGTCAGTGAATGCAAAGAGAAGGAAGTTTGCAGCAAGTTTGCAAAGCAGTCAGGTTGAAGGACAGTGGCCCAGCAGCTTGCCCCTTAAGCATAACCTACTGGCTCCAATCTGAGCTCAGAAGTCAGCCTGGAATCCAGGAACAATTCATCACCTTTAGCACATAAATCCTGGAGGCTTGTTTTCTGGGCTCTTAGAAGTAAAACCTTTATGCTCTCAGCCTCACATTCAAGTCACTGAGCAGATGTCCTGCATTCCTTGTAGTGGGAAGTTGATAGAGGCATATTTTCCCTATAGATCTGGGCATATGTCACCTTCGGGCAAAAGATGAGCTAATAGAATTGAAATTAATGTAATTGGCAGAAGGTCAGCCAGGGAGCCATGTGTGTCTAGGGCTTCCCGAAAAGCCCAGCTTGTTTCAATGTTCCCCTAACGCTTGATTAGTATGCAGGTAAGGTGATTGTGCCTCAACAGAGTAATTGGATCATTCAAATATCTCCAAGCCCTGGTGTATGTACAAAGCCTGAACAGTGATTAGATCCTGCCCGTTCATCTCAGCAAGCCTTGAAATTCTTCCCACTGTGAAAAACTAATTTTCTGTGGGAATTTATTAAATAAGAAATCTGCATGCCACTTTACCTTGTAAGCATAGCTATCAGAATACAAAGATTCCCCTCGACTTTGATGTATGCACTTGGTGAGGCTTTTATTTCACTGGGGGGAGGGGCATGGGAGGAGTGGCTGGAGTTTTGTTGTTTTTTTCCCTCTCTTTCTTTTCCTCCTCCCCCCCCCAATCAAGTTGTTACTAGTGGTGCAATCAATGGACACTCTAGGAATGAAAAGGTTTCTGAAGGGGCCTTGGAGTTTAAATTCCACTGTTGTTACAAACTGTGTCACAGCAAGGGAAAGGACAGAAGGGACATACCGGGACTGTCTTTAAAATGCTCCCAAGCTTTTAGAAACAGAGGAGCTAAGAAACTTCCAAGTTTCCACATCTCGCCCATTCCATTCCTAGATATCCAGTTTCTTATTGATGCCCGGTGAATTAATGGAACTCACTTCTAAAGCCATATGGCCCTTGGGGATACTGCTTTGGTGTTGGAACACAGATCTTCTGGGAGGTCATCCCACTCGAGGAGCCACCAAATCTGGAAAAACTTTAGCAAATATTCTGGCCTAAACCCCCACTTCTGCCCTATGTCATGTCCTGGTGGGGTTCAGCCAGGCCACAGAACAGGGAGGCTGCTTTCTTTGCTAACTTCTCTGCTGAGATGATGAATGCAAATTGAACTGTGGCTAATGAGCACCTTGGTTCAAAATGTGAATGTGAAGCAGGGTCAAGAGAGCCACTGTTCAGCCTGGATCTCCCCATGCCTGCAGCCGGTCTCCATGTGCTGTCCACACAGAATCCTAAATTAGCACCTGGCAGGTGTTAGGAGTATCTCTGCCAGCTCCCTGGCACATATCACAGCATATACAACCCAGCCCCTTCTCCCCACCCACCAAAGAGCAGACTGAGAGTTATGGGGAAGATAATGAGCTTAAAACTTGGAACCTCAGGATATTTTCTTATTGTCTCTAAATCCTCAGCCTCAAGGGCCCACTGAAGGTCAATGTATATATATATATCCTCTTTAGTTTAGACAGGTGGAAAGATTGCCAAGGAAGGAGATTTTTACCACCTCTAGAATCAAGAATTTGCTGTCAGTAGTTAATTTAGTATTTTTAATTAGTACCAAGAAGGTGCATTTCTTAGTTCTAAGTATTTGGAGTCTATACTTAATAATAGTTGTGATAAGAAACTGTCCCTGCCTCTGCCCTTCATGAATTAGGATACCTAGATTTAGCAACTAAGCCTTGAGGCCTTAGATTCTTCTTTCATAAAATAAGGGCTTTGGGCTAGATGAAAGGGTTTTAACCCCAGGTTCTTGGACACGGCCTCCCCCCTTCCCCCGCCAAGGGCCAGTGGATAGATTTCAGGATATCTGTGAATTGGGGGGATCACATCTTTATTTCATTGTCATTGGTTTTCTTTGTAATCATATGTACTTTATTTTAACATATGCTTGCCAAAAAAAGACTATTTTATGGAAAACTCATACAGGGCAAGCGCTCACATGGTGGTTGGAAGAAGTGATACAGGGACATTCTCAAGGTCTCTTTCAAGAACTTTGGAATTGATTGCATGGCATGGGAGACACAGGCACAGTTCAGCTTGGCGTGGCGTGCACACATTAGAGAAGGCGTTGTGCTCTATGAGCAAAGGAGAATTGAAACAGTTCAAAGGAAATGCAGGATGCACAAATTTGGAGAATCCACCCCAAATGTTCACCTGGACTATTTGTGCCTGACCTGTGGTAGAGCCTTCCAAGCCCGTATTGGTCTGATCAGCCACAGCTGGACACATTGAAACTTGACTTTAGTGTAGTGATGTCATTTTGGACCTCTTCAAGAACGAAGGACAACAACCAACCAACCACTTTATTTTATGCATTTAAAACATTATTCTGAGAAAGGGTCTATACTTTTGGCATAATCTCTAGGCTTTGCCAAAGGTTTCAAAGAACCCTTAGGCTAGATGATCTTCAAAGGTCCCTTTTAGCTCTCAACCACCTAATCCAGTGGTCTCTGTCTTTAAGGAATTTATGCAACTCATTCAGGGGGAAAACCTGAGGATCATAATAGAGCTTACCTATCAGAGGTAGAGGTGAGGATGAAATGAATATATATGTAAAGGATTTAGCAAACATGAAACTACTATATAAATGCCGGCTATTTGGATAGTCATCACAAGAGAATGACCAAAAAAAGGCAAGATTTGAGCTGGGATTATATAAACAGATTGGGGTGCTGATCTGCACTTCCTGGAGGAGGTGGCCTCAAGGAAGAGTTGGGATAGTAATATGTGCCTATGTGGCTCCTTTTCTAATACGTCCCCTACAGTTAACCTCTGGCTTTGCATCTATCCTAGCTTGTTGATTTTGTAAAGACTGAGAACTACACTGCAAAAATTGGTATGTGTTTCTGCAAGTGAGCAAAGCAAGTTCCTTCCCCATCCTCCATCCTCTCCCCACCCCTTCGCCTCCAGCCCCTTCCATTTTGTCTTTCATTGCTAATCACTGAACAGCACTCAGGAGTCTTTTCAGACCCCAGAGCCTAAAGACTGTTGCTGTTGTCTCACACACTGCAGCCTGTTTTCTCCCCAGCACCCCTTTCTTCCTTTCTGTTCCAACCCTGGGCTTATCTCTTCAGGGGAATTTCACCAGATACTTGTTGAAGATCTGAAGCACACTAGAGATCCCTTTCCCCTTATCATGTGCTGCAGTAATATCTTCAAAGACCTCTAGCAGATTTTGATAAGCAGAGCTTCCCTGGGGCTCGGTCCAGGCTGACTCTTCTTAGCTGCTCTCCTGGCCCCAGAGTGCTGGCTACAGGTTCAGACCCTCTCTTTTGAAAAGACGATCATTCCCTTGAGCTAAGAGGCTAAAAGATTGAACACTGCTTTTCTGCCCTCAGGATCTGGGGGCTCTTTGGGTGGTACCAGAGGCCAGGTCTCTAAGCAAATCTAAAGAGACACCTAAAGGCATCTTTCACTTCGACCCTGCTATACTTTATCACAGATCTGTGATTTCATCCACCTGGGCATTCTCTCCATGGGTGCAGATCACAGCCTATCCTGGCTTTCTTATCCTGCCCACTTTTTGGTAAACGTTTCTAGGGAAGACAGGTAAAATACCTACTTTCCTTTCTCTTACTTGGATGCTTTTTTTTTCCGTCAGCAGGGGCATATAGCAAATCCTTGACATGAATACTGGCTCCTGGAGCTCCTCCACCCCAATTCTGTGCCTTTTGCCCCCTCAGTGGTATTTTCACCCCACCTCTCCCCATCTAAAACCCCTCAGGAAAGGATCTGAAATTCATTCATGCTAAAGTATAACCCCTGGTAGCAGCTTAACGTATTCTCTCTCCCAAGAGCGTTCCCATTTAAACAGGGATCAAAGCCTTAAGCTGAGGGAAAGAAGCTCTTACCAGAGAGTTTCAAGCATCAGTGAGCAAGGGCAGGTGGGAGGGAAAGAGAGAGAAAGAGAGAGGAGAAAGAGATAGACAGACAGACAGAAACTGACTGACTTTGGGGGCAGACAATTCTTCCGGGACACCTGAAATCACCTAACAAAGTTGTCTACTGCGTGTAAAGTCCCCAGTTGACTCTTCAGCAGGGGTAAACACTGTCTTCTTGTAGAGACAATAGGATCATAGTTTTAGAGCTGGGTCATTAGAGGTCCTCATTTTATATAGGTGAGGAAACGGAGACCCACATAGATTCTGACTCACTCAGATCTACTAAGATCTTGCTCAGTCTTGTTTAGACTAAGTGAGTTAATTCAGATTTTCCTTATTCGAACACCAGGGCTCAGTCCATTCCACTGTCCTCAGTGCCCCAGAATACTTTTCCAGATTAAGATTTTTCAAATTATAGAGACTAAGAAAAAAGTGATTTTCTTACCTCCTTTCACCTAACACCAATTCCTGTTATGGCAAAATTCCCAGAGAGAGATTTCACTTTGTTTTGAGCCCTATTTGGGAAATCTCAACTCTCCTAGTTAATTGCCTTGCTTGAAGGAATCATTTTTGCTAACCAGTTAGCATTTTCCTTTGCCTGTGAGAAACAGCATGTAACAGTGGGAAAAGTGTTGGATTTAAAACAAAAAGACAAGTTCAAATTCTAGTTTTGTAGCTTACAACCTGTATGAATGGGGGAAAGTCTCTTAACCTTTCTGAGCTTTGGTTTCCTTATCTGTAAAATTAGACAGCTGGACTAGATGACCACCTTCCTCTTACTGATTTCTTGATAAACCAGTTCAGCTCTACACTATCCTCTTCTCTTCAATTTTTTCCCACTTATATTATTGAAGGAAAACTTTAGCCTTGGATTAGCCCTTCCCACATTTTATTGCCTTCACTCCTACTCTGTTGCAGCTGAAAAAAGCTGGAGAAAATCATGAACATGCTGAGTGAATCCACTACAAATTTGTGTTATATAATTTCAAGGTTGCCCTCACTGTGACAAGGTTATCTTTTTATACCTCCCTAATTGATTCACTATCTCATTCACCACAGAACCTTTTCATCCCTCTTCAAAATTCCCATGTTTTCCCCTCCCCCACCCTCTCAGTTGAGAGCCTTTCCTCACATTTCACTTTGCAAAAAATAAAACAAAACCAAAAAACATTCACTGAGAGTTCCCTTTTCTCCTCTCCTCCTCATCTCCCATTGCTCAAATACTTTCTGCAGTTATTTCCTCCTTTACTCATATCACTTGAAGAGTGGCCCTTTCCCTTTTTGCTAAAGGTAACCCCTCTATATACACCAGTAATACCATTCCATCCCATCTTCTCTAATATATTTTGTCCCCTATTATCCCTCCATTCTTACTAATCTTTAATCTTACTGTATCTACTGATTGTTTCTCAGCTGCTCAGAAACATGTCCATGTCTTCCTCATCTTCAAAACAAACAAACCGAAAAAAAACAACAACCTCTTCCTTACTCCAACTATCTTTACTAAAAGTTATCCTGTATATTTCCTCCCTTTTGTAGCTAAACATCTTCAGTAGATCATCTACAACTGGTGCCTATACTTTCCTTTCATTCTTTTCAGAGCTTTCTGAAATCTCACTTCCACCTTGGTGATTCAAATGAAACTCTTCTTTCCAAAATTAGCAACGATCTCTTCATCACCAAATCTTTTTTTTAAAATTTTATTCATTTTATTCTGAACTTAAGAAATAAGGGAAACATTTCTATAACTTAGCAAAAGTGAAAAGAGATTGCACATGAAATTACAAATTATGTACAACTTGCTATTCCTTTTAAATATATAATAAAGTTATCATGTAACTTTCTTTTTCTTTTCTTTTTTTCTCCCCCCCCCACCCTATAGAAGGCTACCATTAGACACAAATATGTGTGTGTGTGTGTGTGTGTGTGTGTGTGTGTAACATCATTCTACATATATTTCTATTTATTTATTCACTTCTTTCTCTGGATGCAGATAGCATCTTCCTTCATGGGTTCTTTTTATAATAGTCAAAATGGCTTTGTCTCTTGAGGTCATTCTTAAAACAATATTGCTATTCCTGTATACAGTGTTGTCTCGGCTCTGCTCATTTTGCTCTTTGCTATTTCAGGTAAGTATATATTTGATTACCCTATCTAAAGACCTCTTCTCAGTCTTCATCCTTCTTGACCTCCCTGCAACCTTTGACAGTGTCATTGGCCTTTTTCTCTTTTATATTCTATTCTCTCTAGATTTCCATGACACTACTTCTCCTACTTCTCTTCATATCTGTCTAACTCATCTTCTGAGTTTCTTTTGCTGTATCTTCCTCTATGTTATGCCATCTCACTGTGCATGTCTGTAGCAGTAAGCACCCTAACATACCCAGGACAGCTGCTAGCACAGGTTCTTAGATGTGCTTTTCTAAAGAAAAGCAACTCAAAATGGGTTAACAATCTTACTTTAATCCAGTGGTTCTCAACCTTCCCAATGCCTTGACCCTTTAATACTTATATGTGGGCGTATCTGCATGTGGGTGGACCCACCCCACCTGGAGACAGATAGAGGAGCGGTGTCTTGGTTCCTAAGACCATCGGAAATATGTGTTTTCCAATGGTCTTAGGAGACCCCTGTGAAAGGGTCATTTGACCCCCAAATGAGTCGCAACCCATAGGTTGAGAACTGCTGCTTTAATCAATCATATATCATTTATCTAGTTTGGGGGGAAAAGGTCAGGACCCCAAACTTCAGAGAATACAAGCAGAAGTTATGAGCAGACAAAAAATACAGACAGAAAAATAGATCAGCAGACAGGGCTTCCAGCTGTTTGACCATTGCATCCATACCTAGTCAGTTACCAGAGAGGGAAGCACCAACATCTGGGTTTTCAAAAAGAGGGGGTGGGGGGTGAGGGGTGGGGGGCTCCATGGCTGCCCAGAGTCTCATCTGGCCAAATCATACAACTCTTCCCAAAGTAAGCCCCAAAGCAAAACCTCACATCAGGATATATATAGCCTTCTCCTGGATCAGAGAATGTCACAGTCCTCTTGACCTACTGCCCAATCATAAAGTAACAAGGTATGGGCATTCTTGAAAAACAAGCTTCCTGCCACAGGCTCCATGTGACCACATTCAGCCTATTAGAGGGCAAAGTATATTTTCAAATCAGGGAAGGTTCTCAGAGTCACTTAAGCCTATCAAGGGGCCAAGGGGCAGGGAAGATCTTCAGATTCTCATAACAATATCCCTCAAGGATCCTCTTTTCTACTGGCCCCTCTTTTCTACTACCTTTCTCTTCTACCCTCTTTCTCTTGCTGCTCTCATCAGCTTCCTTAGATTCAATTAATAGATCTACTTGTCCAGCCCTAACCTCTCTAATAACCTCAGTCTCAATCTCCACCTATCTCTTGGGCATCTTGAAACAAATGTCCTATAGACTTCTTAAACTCAACACATTCAAAAATGAACTCATTAGTTTTCCCCCTCAAGCTCTTTCCTCTTCCTAACTTTCCTAATATTGCTGGTGAACTGCCAT
>CM053590.1:127228851-127248039 GCA_028646515.1 Pseudochirops corinnae
AGAGAGAGAGAGAGAGAGAGAGAGAGAGAGAGAGAGAGAGAGAGAGAGAAAGAGAGAGAGAGAATTGATTCTTGATTCCTGAGATGGTTCGGAAGAAGGTTAAGGGCAGGGATGTGCTGTGCTGGTAAATATTTAATAACTGTTTCTCTGAAAATGCACAACACATATTTAAGCTTAATCTGCATTATTAATATTTTTCCATCACTTTTTAAAATATGGACAATCAACAAAACAATAAATGAAGCCTTGATGTGTAGTGCTTGCCAATTTCCGAAGTGTAAATGCTCACACTGAAAATTTAATAATTGCTCTCTCTGAAAGCAAGTTGAGCTGACTCCAGCACCCCCTGGTTAGGGGACACTTCCAGATTAGAGAAAGGGTGCAAAAAGGATTAGGAAGCAGGGAACTGAAAAATAAACTTTACCTGCTTTCTAATTTTGCCTGGGGTTTGGCCTGCCCTTGGGTTCTAAAAGTCTCATAGGTCTTGGCCAAGAATGAACTCCCCTGAAGCCCCATCCCTTCATTGCCGAACTATAACAGGCTTTCCTTTGAATTTCAAATGATCTTAGCAATAGGAAACAGAGCTTCCAAAGCTAGTAGGAGATTTGTGGCTCCCTTGCCAAGAATCTTTCCCAGAGCCAAGGCTCTTCTTTAACTGGGAGATTGTTTAGACAACCAAGTTTATTGAGAGCACCTGTTCCACTTAATTACTTGCTTTGTTAACATCTCTGTTTCCAGCCTGGATTTAATTTACATGGGTCTATAAGCAGGGCTAGCCCTAGGCAAACTCCCCTTTCTTCACTTTTTCTCTTTTCTGCCCTTTTCTCTTGTAGTAGCTTTTTTTTTTCTCATAGAGAAAGCCTCTCATAAACCTGTCCATATCAGGGTGACAGAAATGCCTACCCCAGGCCTCCAGGAATTTCTTTTAAAAGGAACTCAGGGATAAGGCAATGAATCTATCCAGATAATTAGAACAGGAGCCCTAAGACTAAAACTCATAGAATTATAAAGCCAGAAGTGGTCTCAGAAATGATCTAGTATAGCTGTAAATAGTGAAACTGAAGGCATTGGGATACTTGGATTAGGTTATATTTACATTTCCTCTCAGATTCAATTTAGTTCAGTTCAGTAAATGGAAACATGCATCAACTATGCACAAGGTACCATTTTTGGAAATGGGTATAAAAAAATGACCACTCAGTCAACCAGCAAATTACTATAACAACAATAACAAAAGCCAATAGTCCCTGCTCTCAAGGAGCTTCCATTCTATTACCTACCATGTCTGGTCTACCAGTCAGTCAGTATTCATTAAGCACCTATTCTATGCCAGGCACTATGCTTATCATATATAACACATCACAAAACTTTGCCCACAGGGACCCCATTTGTAACCCTCATATTTAACTACATGTGGTTCCAAGAAGATCTTGAGGTAAGGCAACTCTGTTTAGGCCCTTACTTGGCATCAAAGATTTTATATTTGTCAATAACATTATATACTAATAACAACAATAATAAGAGCTAACATTTATATAGAATTTCAAGGTTTATAATGTACTTTACCTATATTATCCAATTTGATAACAGGAATAGGGACAGAGACAGAATAGGGAAACTCGGCAGTTTCTTAGTTCCTCCTGAGTCATTAAGGTCTCCACAGGTGTAACAATTTTGTGAAAAGAGAAGAGAATTATAAAAAATTGGAGAATTTTCATGACAAAATTTCCCTCCCCCCCCTCTAGATTCCTTATTTTTATACAGAATGTTGCAAAACTTAATAGGTATCTGGCAAAACATCAGAATCTATCAAGATAAAATATAATTATTTCCTATTTACTTGCTGGGATTTTCAAATCAGTGCAGTAATTTAAACATGACTCTAGAAAGCTTACAATAAGGTGTTTTGATTGGTTTGATCTCTTTTGTTAAAGAAAATAATGACAGTGAAATAATTAGAAGTCTTAGAGTTGACACCAGATTAACAAAGCTGGCCTAGAAATGTAACTGATGGTCTCCAGGAAAGGCGCAAGAAGACAAATTTGTCCTCCAGTTCAAAAGTCAGGTGACGCCCTAAAGAATGGCAATAGAAATAGAGAAGGCTGGGCTGGGCTGGGCTGGGCTGGCAGAAGTCAGCCTTAGGAAGTGTGCTTTTTATTAGCGCTAACAAATTTGCCAGCTGGGCACCTTACAGAGCACCTAACTCAGATGGTGGATCAGGTACTCCATATAGGGAGATTTCACTGAAGTTCCCACTAGGTTGCAAGCTCTTTGAGATCTGGGAACAAATCTTTATATCTTTTCCATTCTTTCATTCAACAAATATTTATTAAGTGCCAATTACATGGACAGCATTAGAAATAAAAAATAAAGATAAGGCTGACAGCTAGAAAACAAGAACATACTAAGTGTTTGCTGTGCACTGTGCTAAGCACTTGGGGGGGGGTATAATATAAGCAAAAAGAAAGGTAGTCCCTGACCTTAAGAAGCTTCTATTTTAATGGAAGAAGATGGCACATCAAGGGGAAATGAAAAGGGGGAGTTTGGGTACCAGGTTGGAGTGTGTGCTGGAGTAAAATCCTTAAAGTCAGAATTACAGCCAGGAGAGGAATGAAATGTGGCCAGCCTGGGTCTGTCCCAAAAATGGAAATACTGAAATAATTCATCAATGGGAGAAGGGAGCTGGTGTAACAGAAGGATCTTCTGGGGTAAGAAGGACCAGGCACTAAGAATAGCTCTAGGTCATGTGACAAAATCCTAAGAGAACCATTTACTGATATTTTATTGAGGAAAACAACACCTATAAAAAAAAGGAGAGAATTTATGCAAAGTAAATATAGATAATTTCTGGGGAGGGGGAGGGCACTAGCAACTGGGAGTTAAGGAAAGGCCTGAAGTAGAATATGTCACTTGAAGAAAAGGAGTACAGCTTGTACAAAGTTAGAGACAGGAGATGAAATGTTGTATACAGGGAACAGCAAGGAGGCCAATTTTGCTAGATTGGATTTCATGGATTTCATGAAGAAGAGAATGCAGTAAGCTGGAAATAGATACTAGAGCCAAATTGCTAAGGGCTTTAAATCACAAGTAGAGAAATTTGCATCTCATCCTAGAATCAAGATGGAGTTCTCAAAGTTTCTTGAGTAAGAAAGTGAGTTGGTCATAACTGTCTTTTGGGAATGTTTAGTTGGCACCTGTATGGAGAGTGGATTAGAGAGGGGAGATATTGGATGCAGATCAATTAGGAGGTTACTGCAATAATCTAAATGAGAGGAGATGAGAACTGGAAAGAAGGAGATGGCTATGAGAGGGGAGAAAATGGGATGGACTTGAAACATATTGGGAAGGAAGAACAGATAAGACTTGACAACTGATTGGATATGAGGAGTGAGGCTATGAATCTGGATTACAGGAAGGAGAGAAGTGTCCTTAAAAGAAATGAGGAGAGTTTGGGGAAAATAAGAATAAATTTTGTTTTGGACATTGTCGATCAGAAGAATGAACTTCAAAACATGAAATAAGTTTTGGAAAGAAATTTGTTTGGTTATTTTGCAGAGGAAAGAGCCATAAGAAGGTGTAGCTCTCTTCCCAAGTCTTTGTGAGGTTACATTATATAGAGTCCTGACATAAGGACATGTTCCTAATTACTCTCACATAGGCAGTAGGGATTCTACAGAGAAGGGTTATTAGAGACTTTCAATCTAATTTGGGGAACCCAAAATGCAAGTTTTGGGTTGAACCTCACAAGTTTTGTGTTGACCCAAAACAAGACCTGAATAGAAACAAAAATGAGCACTGGGTGTTATCTAAGCATTGCTTACAGCAAACTGGCTTCCTTGAAGCATCTCTGAGGTCAGCCTGACCTCTACAGTAAGCTTTTAGCTTAGACTATTTTCTAATCATATAAAACTAGATTCAAACAATATCAATAAATTATAATAAAATATTTTCCATAACATACTGAATTTGAGATACCTATGGGACATTCAGTTCAAAATGCCCAATAGGCAGTTGGTGATATAGCATTGGAAGTCAGAAGAGAGGTTGCATAAATAAGTCTGAGAGTTTCTACATTAAGATGACAATGATGCAAACTGATAGGATCACCAAGAAAGTATGAAAAGAAGAGAGGAGAAACCAGGAGAGGACCCTGGTAGATACCAAGATATAGGGAGCAGAGCATGATTCAAAAAAGAAGACTGAGGAAGAATGGTTAGGTAGAAAAACAGAGAGCTTTAGCATGAATACTTAAGGAGGGGAGAGTATCTAGAAGGAAAGATGGGTTAATAATGTTAGATACTTCCGAGAGGTCAAGAAGAAACTGGAGTGGCAAGAGATCACTGGAGGAAACAAAACAAAACATCCAATCTGGAAAGTTAGATAACATTAGTATCTTTGGAGAGAATAGTTCAAGGTTAGTGATGAGGTCAGGAGTCAGATCGTCAGAAACTGAGAAGTGGGTAAGTGTCTAAGGCAAGGTAGACAATTAAAATGTATAACACATTTTCTAGAAGTTTGGTTGTCAAATAGATAAGAGATATGTAACCCCCTGGTTCATTAAATTCCAGTTGCTTCCTATTACCTCTAAGATTAAATATAAAATTATTCATTTAGTGGTCAAAGTACTTCTAAAACTTGGCCTTTTCTACATTTCCAGTCTTCTGACACTTTATTCCCCTCCGTGTACTCAAAGATTTATCAATATCGGTCTATTTCTTATTGTTCACAAATGACACACCATTTCCCCACTTTGTATATTTGTACTGATTGTCTCCCAAACCTGAAGCAGTCTCTATCATCACATCCACCTTCTAACTTCCCTGGTTTCCTTAAAGACTCAGCTTAACTTCCATCCTTCTGCAATAGGTCTTTACTGGTCCCCCCCAAATTCTAATGCCTTCCATTTAAGATAACCTGTCATTTTCATGTTTTGTATTATATATGTAACTAGTTATTTTCCTATCTTCCCCATTAAATATAAGCCCCATGAAATGAAGGACTGTATTTTTTTCTTTATTTATATCTTCAGATCTTAGTGTGGTGCCTGGCATATAGTATTAATATTGACTGACAGCTTGAGAGGTTGGTAACATTAATAGAAGGGGATTTTTAAGGATGGGGAAGATCTGAGAAGATAAATAGTAGGAAAAGATCCATAAAATAAGGTGAAATTGATATTATGGAAAGAGGGAATGGAGTCAAGTGAGAAAAAGTATTTTTGCCTAGCTCACCCAGCATACTTCCTCCACAGTGACTTAGAAATTGTACCAGACCAAATTCTTATCAGAAAAGTCAATAAAAAATTCAAAGTGAGTCATTTTTTTCCCCCAACCCAGAGCATTTTAGGTGAGGTCTCTGGACACTGGGCATAAGGGCTGTTCAGAAATGTACTTAGTGGCTATGGATGGGGAGCATTCCTGCAACCAGGGACAGAAAGGGACCTGAGAGAGAATACTAGGACAAGAAGCAATGAGGCAGAAGAGATCCCATGTGAACTCTGAACTAGCATTGTGTACAGGTAATTACCATCTGGCAGGTCTGTAACCTGTTACTTAGTTCCAGTATCTCAGATCCAGGGCAGAGAGGAAGAAAAAGAGAATAACTTGAAAAATATCTACAAGCAAAGCCTCAAAGGAAAAAAAAAATGAAAATTGGACACAAGTCCAACAAGATTTACCACAAGAGTTAAAGAGAACCCCCCCCACACAACAAATTATAGTAAAAATGGGAAAAGAAATGAGAATTATGGAAGAAATATATGAAAAGAGAAAAATCAGCTTGATCAAAAGAGGTATAAAACATTACTGAAGAAAAAAAATCCCTGGAAAATTAGAATTGTCCAAGTGGAAGCTAATGATTCCATGAGATATCAAGAAAAAAAAAAGTCAAAAGACTGAAAAATAGAAGAAAATGTGAAATATCTCGTAAGAAAAACAACTGACCTAGAAAACAGATCAAGGAGAGAGAATTTTAAAAAATCATTGGACTATCTTAAATCTATGAAAAAAGAAAGAGTCTAGACATTATATTTCAAGAAATCATAAAGAGAAACTTCCCAGATACCATAAAACTGGAGGGCAAAGTATAACTGAAAGACACCCCCAAATGAAAATTCTTAGGAATGTTATAGACAAAATCTAGAGTTCCCAGACAGAGGAGAAAATACTTCATGCAGCCACAGTGTAAAAAAATCAAAATCACATACTGCAGAAGCACAGTCAGGATGACACAAGAATTGGTCATTACTATTAAGAAACATAGAGCTTGGGATAAGATATTCTAGAAGGCAAAGGATCTAGTATTAAAACCAAGAATAAATTGTCTAGAAAAGCTGAGTATCATCTGAAAGGAGAAAATGGATCTTTAACTAAGTAGAAGAATTTCCAGCATTCCTAATGAAAAGAACAGAGTTAATAGAAAATTTGACATTCAAAAGATTGGAGTCATGTGAAGCTAAATATGAGTGAGAAATCATAAGATACTAAACAAGATTAAACTCTTTATATTCCTATATGAGGAGATTATACCTATAACCCCCTCAGAACTAAAGGATATATAATCTGACAGAGGGCACATTATTCTATTCTATTCTATTGTCTTTGAATGATGTTAAAAGAAGAATGGAAAAGTGGGTAAGAAGAATACACTAAGAGGGGGGAGGAAAAAGAAAAATGAGAAAATTTATCTCACAAAATGAGGTGTTTAGAAAGTGTTTATCTAATTGAGGTGGCAGTGAAGGGAACAAATGTCACTTGAACTTCTCTCTCATCTGAAGTGGTTGAAGGAGGAAAGCATGCACATGTTCAAAGAAATTTTTCTTACCCAACAGGAAAGTAGGAAGGAAATGGGTTAAGTGAAAAGAGAGATAAGAGGGAAGATAAATTAATGGAGATAGTGGTCAGAAATAAAATAGAATCTTAAAGACAGGGCAGAGGAGAAAAGAGAAGAAAAAGCATAAAGGCATAACATAAAGGGAAGTACAGTTAGCAATCATAATCATGAAAGTGAATGGGATGAACTCACCCTAAAATAGAAGAATACAGCAGGATGGCTTAGAAACCAAGATCCAACAGTATGTGGTTTAGAAGAAACAGACTTGAAACAGAAAAAAAATACAAGAGTTAAAATAAGGTGTTGCAATAGAATTTATTATGCTTAATTGAAGTAAAATAAAAGGAAGGGTAGGAATCACAATTTGAGACAAAACAAAAGCAAAAACAGACCTAATAAAAAAAGAGATATTAGGTATAGAAAGGAGGTCATTGGAGGAGCAATCCACCAAAAGAGCCAGGAGGGCTTGGGCTTAAGAGCACAAATAGAGGGGTTGGCGATATCATTGAGAAGGGTCACCTCTTTATTAGAAACTGGAGCGACAGATTAAAGATGAGGGAATAATATTCAAATAACATAAATAATATAATTTGGGAGAAAGGGGTCTTTACAAGTGATGACCTTTTTTTTTTTTCAGCAAAGAATGGCAATCTTCAGTGAGATACTCTCCTGAGAGGTGGTAGAGTCACTTTGGTAGAGAAGAGAAGATTTGAAACAGACAAATAAAGAGCAGGATAGACAGTCAATCAGGCAAGAGCAAGAAGATTGGAGAGCAGCAGGGAAGGCATTTTTCATCATTCAGCACTACAGGTGTAGGAGTAGAGAGGGTAGATGGTGGAAGTAATTCAAAGTTGATTTTTCAAAAGGGATGAGCAATGACTGAACAAAAGGACAATGGTAAGACAAGCAAGGTTTGATGACAGAGTAAAGTTGAATTTCATAACTACAGAGTCAATATTTTTAAGGAGAGGAAGCAAGGAGGGAGCAGAAGAGATTGCCTGAGAAAGTAGGGAGGGGTATAATGACTGGAAATTGCAGTGAGGATAGGGTAGAGGTGAGGCACTCCGAGAGATGAAAGGTCAGAAAGAAGCACGCAGAGAGATTTTCAGAGCTAGAGTCTATGAAGGAGGAACAGGTGTGGATGATAATAGAATCAATGATGTGACCTTACTGAAGGTGCAAATCATTAGAAAAGGTTGATAACCTGGGAACTGAGAATATTTGAAAGGACAGTAGAATGTAAGCTGCTCAAGGGAAGGAGCTATTTCATGTTTGTTTTTAAGGTTAACTCCATTCACATATATCCAGACCTTGGTGTCTATTCTCTACAATCTCCTTGGTCATTATTACCACTATCACAAAGAATTCAATAAGTAGATCAAAATCTCTCCACCTCAACCCCTTAAATTTATATTAATCAAATAATTATCAATCATTTATTAAGCACCCATTATGTGCTAAGATAAAGGAGTTAAAATACAGGGAGGCTTGTTAACAATAAGAGTTCCACAGGGCACAATGTGGGGAGTAATGGCATAGAGTGAGATAGGAACGTGGAGAGATAGTGATGGGAAGGATCTGTGTGAGTGCAGCAGATGGTCATAGCTAGAGAAGGAAGCTTCTTGTCTAGGCCACCTATGGCTATGAATCTCAGGAATTCTGAGTGTAGCTATGGGACTATGGGTTGTGGAGACTTTCCTAGGCACAATGGCACTATCAATTTGATTATTATTCCTTAAGCAAAAAGTGAAGGGAGAGTACATATGTGCATTCAATAGTAGGGCACCTGACAAATACTTGGTCCTGCCTGGAGGCTGGCAGAGTTTAATGGTCAAAGACAGGGGTCATAGGTTACATACACCTGAGTCTAGGGGTTGGCCAGTTATAAGGAAGATCCTTCCCATCACTATCTCTCCATGTTCCTATATCACTCTATGCCATTACTCCCCCCATTGTGCCCTGTGGAACTCTTATTATTATAAGGAAGAGGAGGTAAGGTGTGGTTGCTACACTTAACTTCCAATCATCAGAGCAGCCCTGCCCTAGGGCCAGCTCTAAGGTCAAATTGATTATCTCTTTCTGGTTTAGGGATGTAGAGATAAGTAGTGAATTGACCACACTAGTCACTTAATGAATTTTTGTTGAATGAATGAATAAATGAATGAATGAACAGTATGGCATAAATGACACTTCTGGGTTTGCTGCTATTTATCTTGAGTACCATATGCCAGAAGAGGGTAAGAGGTAGAGGTCAAGATGGGGAAGGGGGGGAGAAACTGCTGCCCTAATTGAGAAATAACCAAAGAAAAATTTTGGAAATATTTCATGATATACAGTTTGAGGAACAAATTTAATGTCTCCTTTCTACCCACTGCACACCATCATTATTTTTGCATTCCATTCGGTATTATAGCTGTCTCTCGTTACTCTGAAGCATTTGGTCTAGACAAGGAAAACTGGATCCATTCTCTGTTTATTCCCCATTTTATAGATGTTTGGTATAGCTATGGTTTTGACTGAATTTAGGTCCCTTTCCATCAAGGATTCATGTTGTATAGAGAGGGTCAGGTCTTGAACCTAGTGGCCTAGTCTAGAGGCCTAGTCTCAAACCTCGGCACTGTAACTTTATGTCCCAAATACAAGGGAAACTTTCTACCAGGCTTGGATGACAGGCTAGAGCAGCTTTGGGGCTTAAATCAAAATCCTCACTAATTGTATCTCAGCTCTGCTGGTGTTTGTTGGTGTTCCTGCCTCTTGTCCCTTGGAAGACAGCAGCTGGTTCAAGATAAGTTCCTTTATGAGGAACTCTAAACTGGGGATAAGGGTGGGGGGTGGGATGCTGGGTAGCGATAGACCTCTTGTCAGAAGATGCAAATGCAGAGCCCAGCATCCTAGCTGCCAAGACATCTGAAGAGTGAATGTGTGTAACAGGCCTTTGTGACAATCAGCCTGGAGCTCACATCAGGCATCCTTAAGATAGCCAGAAGGAGGTGGGTGGCACTCAGCATTGTTTTTATGAAAAGTCAGGATAATTACCAAAGAGGGAGGCAAAGGGAGGAAAAATCAACAGTTTTTTGTTAGCCTCACTCTAGCATTTTTCTGCTGGGTTCTGCCTGAATAATGTGCTTACTCATTTGTTCCAGCCTGTGAATCAAGGTAGATAATGCCTGTTTTGGAGAAGCCAGACCAATCCAATTGCTTTGTCAAGTAATGCCTGTCTCAGGTTTGGCCCTGTTCCCTTGATGAGAAAAAGCCCCCCACTGAAAGCAACTTTTGCAGCAGGCCTTTTTCTCACCTTGGTCTTCCACTAATTGCCATATGGATAGTACGTTGCCTTGTCATGGGAATAGTAAATTACTTTGGTCTCAACTCTCTTTCTCCTCACTATTGCTAAGGCTTCACCAACTCAATACAATAAGGATTTATTAAGCCACTACCCTGTGCCAGGTTCTGTGCTAGAAACTGGGGACTTTTTTTAAGACACATCCTGTGATTTCGGTGATGTAGAGAACCCATAGTGAAAAAAAATAAACAACTTCATCTACAATTGCAGACTGGTTCATGGTCTACGACTTATAGTCTTAACAAGTTGCTCATGACACTGAGAAGTGACTTGCCCAGGGTGGTACAACCAGTATGTGTCAGAGGTGGGACTTTTTACCAGGTCTTCCTGACTCCAAGGGCAGCCCTCCATCCAGTCTGCTAGGCATTTTTTTCAGACCCTGGAGATAAAAAGACAAAAATGAAATTGGTACTACTCTCAAAGAATTTACATTTTATTTAAGAGGCTGTATGAAATGGTGGCCCGGGAGTCAGGAAAACTTAGGTTCATGTTCTGCTTTTGCTGCATACTAACTGAGTCATGCTGCAGAAAGCTTGTAATTGTTGAAAAGTTGCTAATTTACATTAGTGGAAGGAGTGAGCCCCCACATTGATGAAATCATAAATCCAGGCAGACCTCCCTCCCTGCTCTCTGCAGAAATGTCAAGGCTTAGTGGTAAGTGAACCCCCAAAGAGAGGGGCCCAGGTACATCATTCTAGCAAATTAGTTTGAACCTAATACCTAGGAGGAATTGTTCCCTTTGTGTCAATGTAGTTGCATTGCTTGACTTTAAACTCTGTGACCTCAGTTCAATTTCTTTCCAGGCTCACACACGAAACTAAATTTGAGGTTTCAATCTCTCTCCTGATAGAGGCATGAATCTTTTTTTTTCCTCCCAAGTCTTCCTTGAAAGATGATACAGATCACATTAGCTCTGCTCCTGGAAGTGGGGACCTGATACTGCTATGTTCCTCCTTCCTTTCCCTTCCTCTGTCTTAAAGGAGATAGAGAAAACAAGGTGACTGGACTGGAATTGTGCTACTTCAATAGACCAAGATGAAGGCATGGAGTAGGACTGGGCTCCATGGTCCACAGATCATCAGGCATATCACATCTACTCATTTCACTTGGGAATTTGGGCTTAGAGAGATTTCCCTGCCCGCACTCCACCATGTAGGCAATGATAGATAAAAGCTTGGGCCGATGAGTAAAACAGCATCTTGTTGACTAGGAACATAGCTGTAATTTCTGTGATTATTTCCATAATGCAATTCTTAAATGCAGTCATTCTTTGGAGAACAATAAAATTTCCATACCTGCCCACAGAGCTCAAATGACCCATATTAGATGACATCTAGTATAGTGGCAGGAATACCGTAGAAGGAGTCAGGGGTTCTAGTCCCACTTTAACCCGGCATATGCCCTCTCAGGGTATCCAAATTTGCTCATCTGTCAAATGTAGGGGTTGGACTCAGTCTTCAAGGTCGTACCAGCTCTGACATTCTGAGAGTTTCTCCTGCAGAAGGGGGTGAGCAAACACAGTAAAATTCCATAACAAGCACAACAAAAATTGTCTTCATGTTTAAAAAATTAATTTAGTTCTAGGGATGGAGAGGCCTTGAACACAAGACTCCATGTACAGAGCCCACAAGATACTTTGAAGTTACTTCTGGGGAGGGAGAAGACTATGGGGTTGGTCCAAGGAAGAATTTTCCTGTAGTACACTACAGTTCAGTAGGGTTATTAGCGTTCACCATCTCTTATCTTATTTTAGCTGATTATTCTTTTGTAACTAAGAGAGTAAACTCAGTATTTTTCTGCTTGTATACATACTGTCAGCACCCTCTAATTTCCAGGCCCTGGGAGAAAGCTCTCATTGTCCCACTCTAGTTAAGACTTTGGTGAGAACTCACAATTAAAATAATAATTGGTAGATATTTTTTTAAATGTAGAAAAAGCAAAGTAGAAAAGTCATTTATTTATTCCCTAATGGCTAGGCAGAAGGCCTGGTTTCATATAACCATCCTGTCACCCACCAAGATAGTAGCACCTACCTGATGTGGATAACTTACCATCGGCCCTTAATACTACCATTGCTCTTGGGAGGCATGTGGCCAGCTAATGGCTCCATTCACACACCCTGTGACTGCTTAGACCAAAACTTCCTTCCCTGGTCACCACTCTCCCATACAATATTCCTATTAGAATGTAAGGTCTTTGACCATAGGGACTGTCTCACTCGTTTTATTTTTGTCCCCAGCACCTAGCACAGTACCTGGAACCTAGAAATCAATTAATGCTTATTGATTTATCTTTTGACTGATTGATTTAAGGTCTAGTAGATGATAAATTAAAAGGAGAGCTGGGGTGATTTTTCCCAAATTCTGTGTCATCATGAATTCTTTTTGTAACCACAATGCAATGTCTGGGCAGATTTATCATGGGGGTACTTGAGAGACTGTTATCCAAGAGGCCATACTTATAACAAAGTTCTGTGGGCTCGGAAGCTAATTTGAGAAATTGACTTCAGATTGTCAGTGTTATAGAGAGTGCCAGTGACATCATAATCAAAGCTGAGAAAAGCCTCACTGTCATTGTTATCCATGTTCTGGAGTGGGTGTACTCATGTGTATTAGTTTTGATTCTGTCTCTCTTTCCTTTTGCTGTGTCTTATTTTGGTTTCTCTCCTCCTGTCTCTCTTTCCTAATTCCCATAGGATCAGAGCTGGAAGGAACCATCTAGTCCAAACCCATCATTTTATAAATGAGGAAAATGGAGACTAAGGAAGGTTGAGACTTGCCCAAGGTCATACAGGTAGTAATTATCAGAGGTGGAATTTGAAGGCAGCTATCTGATTCTAGAGCCTGTGTTCTTCCTTACTGTACAATGCAGCTGCCTGTGTTTCTCTAACTCAGTCTTTTTTCCCCACTCATTCTCTCTCTATCTTTGTTTTGCCCTCTGTGGGTTTCGGTTTCTCAGTTTCCCTCTCCTCTCTATCTGCCTATTCTCATTAACTTTAAGGTCTTTTGAAGAATCCTGGAATGATTTTCTTTGACTTGATTTCTGAGAAATGAAAAAACAACTTCTGAGAAGAGGTAATTCCACATACTGTCCAAGCCACAGAAGTGGTAGGAGTCATTGAAAAAGCAGACCGATTCTTGTTGGTGACCCCCATACTAAGAATCTTATTGATGAGATTTCTTTATGAGGTTTGACTTCCTAAACGCTCAGCTCATAGGTCAAGCCAGGGAGGCAAAAATGAAATCCTATCAATTGAGAGATAAATCCTTCTGGATGAGGAAAGGGCAGTTAATATAACCCAGCATGGTTAGTCCTTTCTGTCTTTCCTCCCTCCTTAAATGGACATTCAGTGCCATATAGTAGCTTTCCATTTGATGTTTCAATAATCAGAGCATTGGATTAGGAGTAGAGATGCAGATTTGAGTCCCAGATCTATGACAGATTTGCAGTGACCTTGGGAAAGTCGCTTAACATGTCTCTGTCCATTTCTCCATTTGTAAAAAAAAGAGAATTGAGAGCCAGCTGTGGTGTAGTTTATAAAGGACTGAGCTTGGAGTCAGTAAGACTTGAGTCTAGTCTTGCCTCTGACACATACCAGCTGTATGACCATGGACATGTTACTAACTAACCTCTCAGTGCCTGAGGTAACTCTCCAAGCCTATATACATTGAAGTTTCTGGTATGTGTCCATGAAAGGAGTTTCCACAGCATTTCCTGCATTGAAGAAATCAGAGTACTATCAAAGTGGAAGGAAGGAAAAAAGGAAGGGAAAAAAGAGAAGGAAGGACAAAAGGGATAAAGGAAGGAAGTCTCAGTTACTTCATCTATAACATGGGAAGAAAAAGAGTACTTACCTTCCAGAGCTGTTATAAAATCAACTGAGATAACATTTGTAAAGCTCTTGGCCATCCTATTATTATTTTCAGAAATTGAAGAGTACAGGTGCCAGTCATGCCATATCATCATTGTATAACACTGATTTTGTCAGTCAACATCATTCTGTGAGACTTAGTGAGTAATTATTTAAGACATCCAGGTGTCCCCACTTCCTGCTTCTAGTGAGTCATTTTTCTACTGAATCAGATTAGATTCCATTAGATCTCTAATTATCAACCTTTAAAGTATGGTTCACAGATCATGAGATCATAAAATTGGAAGAAACATTAAAGGTCATGGTCAAACTCCCACATTTTACAGATGAGGAAACTGAGGCCCTGAGTGATTAAGTGAATTGTCCAAAGTTACATGGGTGACTGAGCTAGGATTTACATCTAGGTCGTAGGATCATAGATTTGAAGTAAAAAAGGGAACTGGCAGACCATGGCAACCAATTTTACATACAGATGAGAAAAGTGAGACCCCAAAAGGTTTCACACTCTCACACAAGTAGTAAATGAGAGATCCAGGATGTGAACTTCTTTTTGATCTTCTAATTCCAGACTCTGTACTCTATCTACTCCATTTTACCACCTTTAATCAGAATTTATCAGGATCCTTCAGTTAAATCCCTGGGTAATAGAAAGAATGTGTAATAGTCTCTTGTTGAAGTCTTTAGGGTATAACAACGAACATACTTTGTATCTCTGGGCCATATTGCTATTTAGTCTATTATTCTTTGTGTTTCATTTATGAAAAGCAGTATTCACATCCATTATAGTGAATTTTCTTGGTGTGGCAAAGAGTGAATAGAGCAGGGGACTCAGAAGGTCTTTGTTCCTGCTTAAGTATTTGTAATCTAGCCTAGACCAGTCAAGCAAAACACAAGAAGAAAACTAAGAAAAGTGGAGAGGAATAGATGAGAGGTAAGCATGAGTATGACAAAGTGAGCTTTGCCACTCCGTGGCAGAATTTAATGGATTCCCCACAATGCAGAGCTTTGATTTCTTTCTTTTTTTTTTTTGAGAGGGGAAGGCAAGACAATTGAGGTTAAGTGACTTGCCCAAGATCACACAGCTAGTTAAGTGTCAAGTGTCTAAGGCTAAATTTGACCTTGGATCCTCCTGACTCCAGGTCTGGTGCTCTATTCCCTGTGCCACCTAGCTACCCCAAGATTTGATTTCTTGAGTGAAGATATAGCTCCAATTTTCCAAGGTCTCAAGTCATACTGAAAAAAAACATAAGGCATTTACTTTGTGCTCAGTATTATGATTGGTATTATTTGGGAAATGGTGGGAGGGGGTGGGGGGCATGGGAGGATTAAAAACCTAGAAAACAAAGTATCTGCCCTCAAAGAGCAACACTGGCATATTGAATAGAGCACTGGACTTGTAATTAGGCAGCCTTGAGTTCAAATCCTACCTCACACACTTTTAATCTGTGTGACCCTGGACAAGTACACTTACAGGCTCAATTTCCACATTTGTAAGTGGGGGATAATAATAGCTCCTAAGGAACCTCACAGGGCTATTGTGAGGACCAAATGAAGTCATTTGAAGGACTTTGTAAACCTTAAAACAGTATATGAATTATAGTTGCTATTACTGTAATTATTTATATTAATTGGAAAAGGAAAATGCTCATATATGAACCAACTAGAGTACACTACAAGAGAGTATATAAATTTTATTCATATTTATGTACTTAATATAAATAAAATTATATACTCTCTTGCATATGAACAGAGAGTAAGAGAGAGAGAGACAGAGAGAGACAGAGAGACAGAGAGACAGAGAGACAGAGAGCACCCTGATCTCTTGCTCAGGCTCCAGATCCACACCTTCAATTGTCTAGAAAATTTCTCTAACTGGATATTTTTTCAGTAACTTAAACCAAATACACCCAAAACTGAGTTTATTGTTTTTCATCCCAGTCCTACTCTTCCTTAGGACTTTACTGTTTCTGTCAGAATTACTCTTTGGAAATAGTAGTAATAGTAGTAGTAGTAGTGGTAGTGGTAGTAGTAGTAGTAGTAGTAGTAGTAGTAGTAGTAGTAGTAATAGTTGTAGTCATAGTCATAGTCATTGTAGTCGTAGTAGTAGTCGTGGTAGTGGTAATGATAATGATAACTCTTAAGCAAGCATTTAAATAGTGCTTTAAGGTTTAAAAAATGCTTTATAAATATTATTTCATTTACTCTCAACAATCCTGAGAGGCAGGTGCTATTATTATCTCCATTTTAGAGATAAGCAAGCAGTGGCAGATTTAAGCGTCTTCTTGAAGGTCAGATAGCTAGTAAGCATCTAATACCAAATTTAATAACTCTGGGTCTAGCGCTCTATCAATTGCCCCACCCACATCTAAGACCTTGGTGTTATCATTGATTCTTCCCTCTCCTTTACCTTTTATATTTGTTTATTGAAACCTATTAGTTCTATCCCTGAAGTCTCTGTCCCATTCATTGCCTTCCATAGAAACCACCCTGGTGTAGCCTTATGTCCACCTACTAAGACTTATAATAATCTTCTTCTTCCTACTCCTACTATCTCTCACTTCCAGCATATCCTTTATATTGCTGATGGAACTGATTGTGTGACATGGGAGACACTGGCAACGGACTGCCCAGCATAGTGTGCCCACATTAAAGAAGGCACTGTGCTCTAGGAGTGAAGCAGAATTGCAGTAGCTCAAGAGACATGAGATGCATAAAATTAGAGATAATCTCCACTCCAAATGTTCATATTGACTATTTGTGCCTGACTTGTGGTAGAACCTTTCAAGTTGGTTGGTCTGATTCGTCTGATCAGGACACACTGTACCTTGACTCCAACAGAGTGATGTCATTTTGGTCATCTTCGAGAAAGAAAGGAAACAACCAGACCAGATTAATAACTCTTGTCCTATATGACAGGTACTGGATATTTTCTTCCACCAAAACTCCCTCAAATGGATCCCTTTACCTAGCTAATTCAACTTGATATTCAAGCCTTTTCACAATCTGATGCTCTCCTTTCTGTCTAGGTTTATATTATTCTATTCCTTCTTCCATAAGCTCTTTGTTTTAAGAATCCATCATGTCCTATAAACACCCTGAATTTTGTTCCTATCTCTAGGACCTTGCTCACTCTGGTCCCTTTGTGTGAATTGCCCTCTGCATTTTTCCCCTGTTGAAATCTTCCTCATCCAGTAAAAGCAAACTCAAATGATATATATCCTTCATGAAAACTCCTTATTTCCCCAGTCAGAATTTTCCCACTTCAAACCTCACTCAGGATTTTTTCCCCTTTCTTATGAACTGATCACCCATTATTTTGTATTTTGCTTATATTTATGTCAAATCCCCCTACTAGGACTCTCAACACCATGGGGACAGATGATAACTCATATATAAACTTTGTATCTTCCCCATCACATAGTGTAGAATTCTTGGTGAATCTGTGACCCCACCAATTTGTGCACTTACCCTAAAGTGCAGACTGGTGCCCATGAAACCTTTTTTATCCTGTGAGACTCTTGTCTATGTCCTCCCATAATTCTCTACTTGGGAATCCACACAACCTGATGAATGACTTTTTCTAAATTTCTTGACATTGTAAGGTCATCAAGGAGAGGGACCATCTTTTGCCTTTCCCTGTGTTCCCAATGCTTAGGTGATTAATAAATATTTCTGGAATGACTGATATTTGATACTAATGGATCTCAGAAGCTATCCTGTAATACTTTGCTTTTAGCAAATGCTTGCTCCATCTCCTTTTTTAATCATACATCTTTTTAATGTACTCTTGTAAAGTTTTTCATTGGTTACTATGTTGCGCTCTACTCCCTCTCTCTGAATTTACTGGATTTTTTGTACTTTTATGTGGTCTACAAATTTAATTCTTCACATAATGTGGTATTCCCTGACTTACCATCATAGAGCATAACCAGAAGAATACCAATGTTAAAAAGATGAACCACTGTTTCGGAGGGAAGTCTTTGGTCATTAAAAGCACCATACAATTTCCCCATTGCAATCTAGCCTGTTAACATTCTATTCAGATTGTGCCCACTTCACTGCCCATCATCAGTAACAATACATGATCTATCTCTCTATCTATGTCTTTCTATATCTATGTCTGTCTATCTGCCTATCTATCTATCTATCTATCTATCTATCTATCTATCTATCTGTCTAAATATCTCCTGATAGATCACTTTAGGTTTTCTATCCATCTGTACAACATGGTCTGGACAATACGCATTCATTGTCTATTTAGTTATTCCTGTGTGGATAGTTAAGTTTTTGAGGAGATTATAAATGCCATTGGAGAAGCTCTACATTATTCCAAGTCTTTTTTTTCTTTATTTTTCTTTTATTTTTTTCTCAATTACATGTAAAAGCAATTTTAGCATTCACTGTTTTGAATTTTGAGTTCCAAATTATTTTCTTCCCACCTTGCACCCCCCTCCTTGAGAAGGCAACCAATTTGATATAGATTATATGTATGCAGTCTTGCAAAACATTTCTATAATAGCCATGTTGCAAAAGAAAGCAGGCAAAAAAACCCAAGAAAAATTAAGTTTAAAAAGTATCCTTTAGTCTACATTCAAACTCTATCAGTTCCGAAGGTGGATAGAATTTTTCATTATAAGTCCTTTGGAATTTTCTTGAATAACTGAATTGATGTGAAGAATTAATAAGTTATTCACAGTTAATTATTGTATAATATTGATTTCACCATGTACCATGTTGTTCTGGTTCTGCTCACTTCACTTTGCATCAGTTCACATAAGTTTTACCAGATTTTTTTTTCTTTTTCTGAAACCATCCTACTCATAATTTCTTATAGTATTTCATCAAAATCATATACCACAACTTGATGGGCATCCATTCAATTTCCAGTTCTTTGTCACCACAAAAAGAGCTGCTACAAACATTTTTGTACACATAGGGCTTTTTCCTATTTCTTTAATCTCTTTGGGTTACAGACCTAGTCATGCTATTTCATAGTTTGATAGCCCTTTGAGCATAGTCCCAAATTACTTTCTAGAATGGTTGTTTCAGTTGAAAACTCTACTGACAAAGCATTAGTGCCCCAATTTTTTCACATCCCCACCCACATTTATTGTTTTCCTGTTTTGTCATGTTAGCCAACTTG
>CM053590.1:127248539-127264082 GCA_028646515.1 Pseudochirops corinnae
TTTTCATGATTTTCTTGTATCATTCTTATTTCTCTTCCCAATTTTTCCTCCACTTCTCTCATTTGGTTTTCAAAATCCTTCTTAAGCTGGTCTCTAGCTTTTAGGCAGTCTTCATGTTTCTTGGAAGCTTTTGGTATGGGAGTTCTGACTGTGTTGTCTTCCTCCCATTCCATGCTTTGATCCTTCTTATGCCCAAAGAAGGAATCTAGAGTTTGGTTTCTGGTCTTACTTTGCTTCCTTTACCTGCTCATGGTTGGCCAGTCAATGATTTTTTAGCTTTGTGGAACTCTGCTTCCAGAGGGGAAAGCTCTGTCCCAAATCACTGAGGTTTTCCCAGCTTCCAGAGCTTTTAGGAGGCTGCTGCAGCCCCCAACAGCTTTGGCTCACTGAAAACACACCCCAGGACCCCCACCCAAGACCACAATCTGGATCCAGGCCACTCAATGAAAGAGTACTTGGTCTCTGAATGATCGCTTGGCCCCCCTGTAGTCTGCAGGCTGGCAGCTCTGAAGCAGCAATGTGGAGATGGCTGCAGGGCCTCTGCTTCTGTTGCTTCCTTGCCCTGGAGGCAGTTTGGCCAGACCCGCTTTTCTCCCCCAATTGTAGCCGAGTTCCACTGACCTTTCACTTAGTCCTTTTATCTTATGGCTTGATAATTCTGGAAACTGCCACAGCTGCCACTGATCCACTCTCCTGAAGCTCCAGCTGTGGCTCGGCTTGTCTTGTCCAGCCACCCCCAGGGCCAAGCTGTGGTTTCAGGCTGACTGGTTTTGGCTCCCAGCACTGAGATGGTCTCTTCAAGCCAAGCTGCCTTCAGCAGGAGGTTTTTCTGTGTGTGTTTTAGAGCCCTAGGATTTGTTTAGAGTCATATTTTATGGGTATTTGATGTGGCTGTGTGGGAGCTGCCATACCTTGCTGCTCCTATGCCGCCATCTTGGCTCTACCTCCGAGCATTTTTTTTTAATATGACTACCAACAGCTTTGATTTATTCATCTGAAAACTATTTATTCAAATCCTTTGACCATTTGTCAATTGGGAAATGATTTGCCTCCTAAATTTTCCTCAATTTTCTATACATTTGATAAATGAGTACTTTATCAGAGAAACTTGCTATTTTTTTTCCAGTTTCCTTCTTTCCTTCTAATTATGGCAGCATTTGTTTTGTTTGTGCAGAAGTTTTGTTTATTTTTTTAAATTTCGTGTCATCAAAATTTTCCATTTTGTATCCTCTAATGCTCTCTTTCTTTTGTTTGATCATAAACTCTTATCCAAAGTACTGACAGGTACATTTTTGTATGCTCCCCTAATTTGTTTATATCACACTTTATGTCTATATCATGCACTCATTTTGACCTTATCTTGGTATACTTTTTGAGATACTTGTCTATGCCTAGTTTCTGCCAATTTGCTTTCCAGTTTTCCCAGCAATTTTTGTCAGCTGGCAAGTTCTTGCTCCCAGAGGTAGGACCTTTGGACTTATCAAACACTAGTAATATTATAATATCCTACTATTTATTCTGTATCTAATCTATTCCACTGATCCATGATTCTATTTCTCTACCAGTACAGGTTGTTTCGATAATTACCATTTTATAATATAGTTTGAAATCTGGTACTGTCCTTCATATTTTTAAAAATTGATTCCTTTGATATTCTTTACCTTTTAAGTTTTTCCAGATGAATTTTGTATTATTTTTTCTACTGCTATAAAATAATTTTTTGGTAGTCTGGTTAGTATGGCACTGAATAAATAAACTAATTTAGGTAGAATTATCTTTTTTTTAATATTGACTTGGTCTACCCAAGAGCAATTAGTATTTTTCTGATTGAGATCCAACTTTATTTTGTGAAAAGTTTTTTGTAATTGTGTTCATATAGTTCCTGGGTTTTTCTTGTCAGGTAGACTCCCAAGAATTTTATGTTGTCTGCAGTTATTTTAAATGGAATTTCTCTTTCTATCTCTTCCTGCTGGACTTTGTTGGTAACATATAAAAATTCAGATTCTTTATGTAGATTTATTTTATATTCTGCAACTTTGCTGAAGTTTTTTAATTATTTCAACTAGGTTTCTTATTCATTCTCTAGGATTTTTTAAGTATTTGTTGCTGTTTTTGAGTAATTTTCAGTCATGTTTGACTCTCCAGCACCACTTTTGGGGTTTCTTGGCAAAGATACTGGAGTGGTTTGCTATTTCCTTTTCCAGCATATTTTACAGATGAGGAAACTGAGGTAAACAGGGTTAAGTGACTTACTCAGGGTCATACAGCCAGTATATGTCTGAAGCCAGATTTGAACTCACAAAGAGGCATCTTTCTGACTCCAGGCCTGACATTCTGTCTACTGTACCACCTAGCTTTCCCTTTCCTAAGTATACCATCATATCATCTACAAAGAATGATATTTTTGTTTCCTCATTGCCTATTCCAATTTCTTTTATTTCTTTTTCTTGTTTTATTGCTATAGCTAGTATTTATAATACAATATTGCATAAAAGTGGTGAAAATGGGAAGATTTCTAGCTCATCCCTAGTATAAATAATACTGATGGTTTTAGATACTTTTTTATCATTTTAAGGAGAGGTCCATTTATTCCTGTTTTCTAGCATTTTTACTGGGAATGCATATTGTATTTTGCCAGATGATTTTTCCACATCTGTTAAAATAATCACATTATTTTTCTTTTGTTTTAATTGATACAATTAAATTGATAGTCTTCCTAATATTGAATTAGTCATGCATTCCTTATATAACTCCCACCTGGTCATTGTGTTTGATCTTTATGATATATTGCTGTAATCTTGCTAGTATTTTACTTAAAATTTTTGCATCAATATTTATTAGGCAAATTGTCCTATCATTTTCTTTCTCTGTTTTTTTTTTTCTCCCTGGTTCAAATATAAGCATTACATTTGTATCATAAAGGGAATTTGGTAGGACTCCTTTGCCTATTTTTCCAATTAGTTTATATAGCATTTAGTTGTTCTTTAAATGTTTGGTAAAATTTACTTATGATTCATCTGGCCCTGGAGATTTTTCTCAGGGAGCTCATTTATGGCATATTCAATTTCTTTTTCTAAGATAGGGTTATTTAAATATTCTATTTCCTCTTCTGTTAATCTTGGCAATTTATATTTTTATAAATATTCATACATTTCACTTAGATTATTAGATTTATTGGTTTATAATTGGGGGAAAAAAATGACTCCTAATAACTATTTTAATTTCATCTCATTGGTGATGAATTCACCCTTTTCATTTTTGATAGTGGTGATTTGGTTTTCTTTCCATTTGTTTAATCAACTTAACCAATGGTTTATCTATTTTATAGTTTTTTCATAAAATCAAGTCTTACTTTATTTACTAGGTTGTTGGTTTTCTTACTTCCAGTTTTATTAGTCTCTCCTTTAATTTTCCAGATTTCTAATTTAGTGTTTAATTGGGGATTTTTAATTTGTTATTTTTCTCTTTTTTTTTAGTTGCATGCCCAGTTCACTGCTCTGTGCTTTCTCTGTCTTATTGATGTAAGCTATTTAGAGATATAAATTTCCCATTAAGTATTGCTTTGGCTGAATTCCATAAATTTTGGTATTTTGTTTCATTGTTATAATTCTCTTTAATTAACTTATCAGTTATTTCCATGATTTGTTCTTTGATCTACCCATTCTTTAGGATTAGATTATTTATCTCCCAATTATTTTTTAATCTACATTTCTATGACCTTTTTTTGAATGTAATTTTATTTCATTATGATCTGAAAAGAATTCATTTAATATTTCTGCTTTTCTGCGTTTGGTTGTGAGGATTTTATATGCTAATACATAGTCAATTTTTGAGAAGGTACCATTTACAAGTGGAAAAAAAAAAAGGTATTCCTTTCTGTTCCCATTCAGTTTTCTCCAGAGGTCTATCATATCTTACTTTTCTAAAATTCTATTAATCTCTTTAACTTCTTTGTTGATTAATTTTTGGTTAGATTTATCTAGTTCTGAGAAGGGAAAGTTGAGGTCCCCTAGCACTATAGTTTACTTTTTCCCACTGTAATCCCTTCAACTTTTCCTTTAAGAATTTGGATGCTATGCCATTTGGTGTGTGTGTGGGTGTGTGGGTGTATGTGTGTGTGTGTCTCTGTGTATATATGTATATATATGTTTAGTATTGATATTACTTTATTGTCTTGGTATCTTTTAGCATAATGTAGTTTCCCTGCTTATCTCTTTTAAATAGAGCTATTTTTTCTTCTTCTTTTTCTGAGATAATGATTGCTATTCCTGTTTTTTGTTTTGTTTTAGTTCAGCAGAAGCATAATAGATTCTTCTTCAGCCTCTTATTTTTACTCTGTGTGTCTTTCTATTTCAAGTGTGTTTCTTGTAAGCTACATATTATTGGATTCTGGTTTTTAATCCATTCTTCTCTCTGCTTCCATTTTATGGGTGAGTTCATTCCATTTCACATTCACAGTTATGATTACTATGTGTTTCCCTCCATACTATTTCTCCCCTGTTTATCCTTCTCTTTCTCTTTTTATCTTGTTCCTACTCAAAAATAATCTTTGCTTCAGACCACTAATGCCATTAATCCACCTATTCTACCAGTGCTTCAGCTTCTTTTATACCTTTCCTCGCCTGCTTCCTTATAGGTTTAAGATAGAGTTGTATACCCAACTGAATGTGTAGGTTATTCCATCTTTGAGTCAATTCCGATGAGAGTGAGGTTCAAGCATCGTCTGGTCCCCCCCATCCCCTCCATTGGAAAAGCTCTTCCTTTTGCACCTCTTTTATGTGGGATAATTTCCCCTATTTCTTCCTCTTCCTTCTTCTCCAAGTGCATCCCCTTTTTTCTCTCTTTGATTTTTTTAAACCATCCCATCGTAGTCAACCCATACCCATGACCTCTACCTCTCTATACTTCTTCTCACTGGCCTGATAATGATAAAGCTCTTAGGAGTTACCAGTATCATCTTCCCATATAGGAATGTAAACAGTTTAACCTTTTTGAATTTCTTATAATTTCTCTTTCCTGATTAGCTCTTTATCCTCCTTTTGAGTCTTGTGTTTGAAAATCAAATTTTCTATTCAGCTCTGGTCTTTTCATCAGGAATGCTGGAAAATGCCCTATTTCATTAAGTATCCATTTCTTCCAATGAAAGATTATACTCAGTTTTGCTGTGTATATTCTTGGTTGTATTCCTAGCTCCTCTACCTCCTAGGATATCATATTCCAAGCTCTTTCACTCCATTATTGCAGAAGCTGCTAAATCTTGTGTTATGCTCACTGTAGTTCCACAATAGTTAAATTGTTTCTTTCTGGTTGATTGTAATATTTTCTCCTTGATTTGGAAGCTCTGGAAGTTGACTATAATATTCCTTGGAGTTTTCATTTTGGGATCTCTTTCAGGAGGTGATTGTTTCATTCTTTCAATTTTTGTTTTCCCTCTGGTTCTAGGATATAAGGGCTGTTTTTCTGGATAATTTCTTTAAATATGATGTCTAGGGTCTTTTTTTAATCTTGGATTTCAGGCAGTCCAACAATTCTTAAATTATCTTTCCTTGATCTATTTTCTAGGTCATTTGGTTTTTCAATGAAATAGTTCACATTTTCTTTTATTTTTTTTCCATTTGTTTGTTTTTGTTTTATTGTTTCTTGATATATGATGGAGTCATTAACTTCCACTTTCCTGATTCCAGTTTTTTAGGAATTATTTTCTTCAGTGAGATTTTGTACTTTTTTTTTCATTTGGCCAATTCTACCTTCTAAAGAATTCTTCTCTAGCAGAGAAGAATTTTTGTCATTTAGCCAATTTTATTTTAAGGCAATATTTTCTTCAATATTTTTTGTATGCCTCTTTTATCTAGCTATTGATTCTATTCATAATTTTCTTGTGACAGTCTCATTTCTTTCCCAATTTTTTTCTCTTTCTCTCTCATTTTATTTTTAAAATCATTTTTTGCACTCTTCTGGGAATTCTTTTTGGACTTGTGCCTAATTTATATTTTTCTCTGAGGCTTTGCCTTTAATTGTTTTGACTTTATTGTCTTCTTCTGAGTTTGTGTCTTGATCTTCCCTGTCACCATCATTACTTGTTATAGTCAGGTTCTTTTGTTGTTGTTGTTGTTGTTTGCTCATTTTAAAGCCTATTCTGGACTTTTAACTTTATATTAAATTTTGGCTCTACTTCTGGGGCAGAATTTGAGAAAGTTTGGGGTTTTCCATGGTGCCATTTTCAAAGATAGTTCTGGAGGTCTGTAAGTTGTCAGTGCTTCCAGGGTGGTATGATATAAAGAGAGGTATGATTACTTCTCTCTTGGCCTGTGCTCTGGTCTATGGGTGATCATAAGCATTCTTCTTCACTCTGGAATTGTGATCGGGGCCCCTGCTCTATTCTGAGAAACCATATGCAATCTTTTCCACCCTGAAACCATGATCACATCCCCTGTTCCCCTGAAGCTGCAAGCACTAGCGCACCAGTGGCCCTCTTCACCCTAGGACTGCAATCCAGAAATGTATATGGACATTGCAATAGGGTCTTGCATCCAATGCTGACAAAATGCTGCATCTGATGCAGGTACTTCCAAGTTCTACTGCTGGCTTGTTGGTTTATATGGCATTCCAGACATCACTTCAGTGAGACAGACCTTTCCTGCTGACCTCCTAAGTTGTCTTGGGCTGGGAAATTGTCTCACCCTGACCTTTTGTTAACTCTGTCGTTCCAGAATTTAATTTGAGGCCTTATTTTAAAGATTTTGGGAAGGGAATTTGGGAGAGTTCAGATGAGTTCCTGCCTTTACTTCATCATTTTGGCTCTACTCCAGTCTCCCTTTCTAGGCTTATCTCCTGTTCAGGTCTTCTTGGAATGAATACAATATTACCCCCCAAACCAGAAGCATTTGAAGAATCTTATATTCTTGAAGGAATTCCTCACTTACTTGGACTGTATATTGGACATCCTTCAGGACAGTGTCAACACTCTTTACAAGCAAACATCTCCCTCTTGTATATCTTGCTTGATATAAATAATCACAGACTTGCTTAGCAAAATTATCCCTGTGGTTTCATCTTTCAAATGATCTTGTTCAATTTTAAAGTATGCATGGAAAACAACTTTTTGAAAGAGAGGTTATTTTTTCCTCAATGAAATCAATCTCTTTTTAGAGTTGACAAACAATGGTCCTTCAGAAAGAGTGCCCTTGGATTTTGCAAAGCTAGGTTTGATAAAACTCTTATCAAGCCTCCCAGTAAATGAATGCCGTGCCTTATTTATTTGACCTCTTTACACAAAGATAAATCATCTCTCCATAGTACTCATAAGTTTTAATTTAACTAGGGAGCCAGTCATGGACACCTCTGACTTTAGGCAGTTGTTGGAGGAACTAACCAGTCTCTCTAGTTACTAGAGGCTGTTAAGTGCAAGGTCCCTGATTCTGACCTAATAAATAGGGAAGATTCTAATGGGTTTACACTAATTGTTGAAGGATATGGCACATACACAAATGCAATTTACAAAGTGCTTACATGGGAGTAAAGAGGTTAAGGAAATTGAAGACAAACATAAGGGGGCTTCTCTATCTTGCAATGTTCTACTGCCTTAAAACTATGGCTTACTTCATTGAGCAAGTGTTTCATAAACTGAATTTCCTTGTTGCCTTAGGTGCTGGCTCTATGCTAAGAACTAGTCATATGTACACTAAAATTAAAATAGTTCCTATCTTCAAAGTGTTTGTCTTCTAATAGAAGAAGACAACCCATGAAGGCAAATGATGGCCAGGGAATATTATCCTTGTCTAGGAAACGATAGGGATGGTAAATGCAGTCATAGGACAATTGATTAACATTCTCTGTGTTGGATTGGTAATATTGATTTGTTACTGTTCCCAGACCAAGATGTTTTTTAGTTTTGAAGAAGAGAGGGGGAGTGAGGAAGAAAGGGAGAAAGAGAATAAGGGAGATAAGAAGAGAAGAATGGAGGGGGAAGGGAGAGGAATCTACAAACTATAGATCAGTGACCTTAACTTTAATTCCTGACAAAGTTCTAGAATGTGTGTTAAAGAGATGGCAATTGAAAGGTACATTGTGAGTATAACAGGCTTCATGATTTTACCAGGGATGACCTGAATATGAGAAGTAGCAATAAAGACATCAAGGACATGAAGTATAGTGAAAAGAATACTGCATTTGGATTCCAAGGAACTGGGTTCAAATTCTGCATCTGTCATATATTACCTTTGTGATCCTGAACAAGTCACAATTTTCTGGACCTCAGTTTCCCCACAACTAAAATGATGAGGTTAGATGATATGACTTCTTAAGTACTTCCTACCTCTAAATCTATGTTCCTGTGATTCTTTGTAATGATATCATGGGACAGCACAGACAACTTTTTTTTTCCTAACCCCGGTATCCATATTCAAAGTCGAGGAAGGTTTTCAACATCATGAGTAAATCTTCTTAAGGAGATTTCTTGAAAGACACAAACAAGAATCTTACTAGATGAAGAGCTGTGGATAGGTTACAGTTTGAATCAATGGAGGGCAAATCAACACTGAAGAGATCATGAACTTAATAAAGCATCAAAATGTTATCAAATAACATTTTACATACCATATCCAATTTAACCCTCTCAACTGCTCAATGAGGCAGATAGCATAAATTTTATGGGTGATAAAATTTTCTTTCAGGGAACTAAAATGACTTAAACATAGCTATAACTATAGGAACATAGATTTAGAGATGAAAGGGTTCTTAGAGGACATATCATCCAATCTCTTCTAAGAGAAGAGGAAACTGAAGTTCAAAGAGGTAAACCAAATGGCCCAAGGTAACAGAGATCCCAAGTCACGGAGCCAAGATCTGAACTCTAAATCTTCCATCTTAGTTCAACTCTCAAATCTATTGGGCACCACTCTGTCTCATTACAAAATGCCATCAGGGCTGAATTGGGCCTAACTGTAACATAAATGGAATACATTTCTCCATCAAGCAGGAGCTTAGGCATGCATTTATCTCCCTTGTACCCAATGCCAAATGTGGGACTATTTGGAGAGATCCAGATAATTAGTTAAGTTTTTCACCTTTTTATCTGTACATGTAGGCTGTGGGTAGAGACACAATCTGACAGGTAGTAAAAACCAAATGCATAGATCTCAGCTTTCAAAGCACCTGCTGAGATTGCTGAATGATTTGGGTTCTTCAAACTAAGGCAATCATTGCAAATTAAGCACTGGTCACATCCACTCCCAGTGCCTTGGGGTTGGCCTATTTGTTTTCTGTGTGGCTGGTAGATAAGTACCTATTTCCCAAGAATTGACTGAAAGCACCTCACATAGCAAGAAGACCAATAGTGAGGGAAAATAGATAGATGTTCTGACAAAAACCTGGTCCTTGAGAAGTAAGGTCTCCCTGAGATAAATGGATTTGTGTGTGGCCAAGAAAGAGTTGTCCTTCATGGGGATGTTGGCTTCCAAATTGCTCCCTCCAAGCATTTCAATTTTCAAGAATGATTGAGAGAAAAAAGGTACATCATGAAAATGTACAACACTGAAAAGCATAAATATATTTTCCACCAAATTGAATATATTAATATTTGTGATGTAAACCAATGAATGTGCTTTCTGACAGGCAGTATAACAGAGAAAAAGTATTTCTACTTTTTTTTCCTTTTGATACAAAGAAAGAGAGGTAGGGAAGGGCATGTGATTTAATGGATACATCTGGACAGTCCTGGAAGGTTAGAAATGGGTTCTATTAGAGGCTCTGCACTTTGAGAACTTGGTATAGTGGACAGAGGATTGGATTTGGATTCAGCATGGCCTGAGTTCAAATCCTGCTACAGATCCAGACTCACTGTGGAATCCTAAACAAATCACTTCAGCCTCAGTTTCCTCAGCTAAAAAATGAGGATAATGATAGCTATAGCAAAGTTGTTTTGATTGTATCGGAAGCAGTTTAAAGCCAGGACTTAATGATTCAGAGTCTGTCCCTCTATGTATGACCCACTTTTTCTTCGTGGTAAAGATGATAATGATGATGATAATATCTTCCCTTGTCCCAGCTTTCCTTAGTGAAATCAGAATGAGAATTTTTATCTCCTTTTGTTCCCTTTCAGGCTCAGGTCTGCATGTGGAGCAGTGATATTCTCCTAAACTAGGTGTCTTCTCCCTCTCCATTATAGACTAAGCACTAACCTGCAGAATCTGAATTAATCCAAATAATGCTATCCAAGATGAAGCAGACCTCATCCCATTCAGTGCATCAAACATTAACTAAGCCTCTACTTTGTTCAGACAGCCTTGATAAGCAGGGTAAGAGAGGAAGTCAAGAGCACCTGCCTCATGAAGCTTATAGTCTATTAGGAGGATAAAGCACTCACACAGAAAACTAGGAGCCACCACAATACATGGTAATGGTATTAGAAGGATTCAAAACAAAGTTTGATATAAGAGACAAGGGGGACAGTCATTGGATATGGTGACAAGAGAAATCAATAAAGGCTTCGTAAAAGAGGTAACATGTGAATTGTGTTTTAAAAGAGGAACAGTGTCTCAATAGGTTGAGGAGAAGAAGCCATTCTGGACACAAGGTGCATAATGAATAAAAGTATGTGCACGTGCACGCACACACACACACACACACACACACACACAAACCAAGGAGTAATATGACAGAAAGCTAGAAAGGTGAAATCATATTGTGGAAGGCAAAGGAATTTGAAATTTAGTTTGGCAGGGAAGAGCTCCTGAAGTTTTTTGAGCAGAGGAATGAGCTAACTAGATGTATGCACAAGAAAGATAATCTCATAGCAGAATGAAAAATTGGTTGAAAGAGGGATAACAATGGAAGTGTAAAGACCTATTAAAAGGAGAGCTTAGGAAGGTAGCAATGAGGGTAGTGACATTATGACAATAGCAATAAGGAAAGAGGGTATGGATGATAAGAAATACAATTGAGGTAGAATTTACATGGCATTTCTAAATGATTGCACATGAGAGATGAAGGAAGGAGATGAGTGAAAAAAATAACACTAGGATATTGAACATGGCAGATTATTGAAATAATGGCAAATATGACAGGAATATTGAAGTTAGAAGGAAAAGAAGGTTTTGGGAAAGGTAGTAAGCTCTTTTTTTTGTCAAGTTGAATTTTGGTGGGAGTGTCACTGAGAGATATACTGTGGTCACTGGGATACAGTTTTTGAGTTTGGGAAATAGATTAAGCCTATGGATACAGATCCAGATACAGATCCAGATACAGATACAGTAACTACTACATAAAGGTAGTAGTTAAACCTAGGAAGTGACTGAAATTGCAAAAGAAAGGAATATATAAAGAGAAGAGGTCTGAGGACAGAAACTTGAAGAAGCTATACCTTAAAAAATGCTACTGATTATTTTTTTCTTTATGGTAGCAAAGGACATCCAATAAAATGGTTGCCTATTGATTCAAGATGACTGAACAAACCATTATGTATAAATACGAGATTATCATTATGTTCTAAGAAACAATAAATACAAATAATTTAGACAAACTTGAGAAAAGAATTGTATGAGCTTATAGAGAGTGAAGTAAGAAGAAGAAGAATTTCTAGAATCACATAATAATGTAAAGAAAACAATGTCAAAAGATAGCAGGACATTAATCAATGAAGGAATCAATGTTGACATCAGAGGATTTGCAGGGAAGGATGGCTTCCTCCTCTTGGAAGAGAGGAGGTAGACCATGGAATGTGTGGAATGAGGCATTCTGTTTTAGAAATAGTCAATGAGGTGCTTTATTTTGTTGTACATATTTATTATAAAGGAGAGTTCTGTTTATGTAAAGGGCAATGTTTTAAAAAGCATCAATAAAACATTTTTAAAGACTATTGAATTAGGGGCCCCTAGTCATCTTTGAGTGAGCAGTTTTAGTAAGTGGTGGGGGTAGAATCGAGGTTGCAAAAGTTTGTGAAAGGAGTAGGTGGTAAAGGAATGGAAACATCCTGGTTAGACAATGTTTTCAAGAAGTTTGACCAGTGGAAGGGTAGAATAAAGCAGGATTGTAGCTGGATAGATTCAAAGGGGATACATGAAGGGTTTTTTTTAAAGGATTGGTGAGACCTGGGTATGTTTATAAGTAAATAGAAAGAAACCGGTGAAGAGGAAGATTGAAAATCTCTAAGAAAGGGAGATTTTGCTGGACCTAGGCTCTAGAAGAAGCAAGAGATGGATTAGCCTTAGGAGCAGGCACATTCATGTGCTTTCTCTGAGATAGGAGAGGGTGAATAGGTGAAAGTCAGGAGAAAAAAGGGATATTTCAGATGGTCTCAATCTTCTTACTCAAGTACTTTTGACAGAAATAGTGAGGAGAGGACCACTGACTGAGGAGAGAAATAGAAGAAGGTAGAAGACGAGGAGGATGAAGATATAGATGAAAGTGGGAATAGATTGCTTTTTGCAGAGAGAAGTCAGAGTAACCCTATACCACTTTTTTCTTACCTCTTTGTTCTCCCTCTCTCTCATCTTCTGTCCCCATGTAGCTAAACTCTCATCATTGCCTCCTTAAATACTTCTGTTCTCTCTTTATCCTGTTGTCCCTTCATAGGCTTCTTTTCTTAAATTCTCTTATAACACACGGAATGTCAGAATAGAAAGAAACTGAATAGTTTCTCTCGTTTCCTATATATCACAGATGGGAAGACTGAACTCCAAACTAAGTGAATTGACTTGCCCAAGTTTGAGCAGTGAATTCAGGAAAGTCATTTGTCAATCTAATTCAATCCAACAAGGCATTTATTATGTGCTTACTATGAGAAAGACACCATGCTTGACATAGAGATAAAGAAGCTCACAATCCCAGCCCTCAAGGAACTGATACTTTAATAGAAGAGATGTACTATATGTACAACCTTCTGGGGTGGCATTCAACTATCTGTCACGTCCACCTCTCCATCAGACTGGAGCCTCCCCTACTTCATAATAGCATCTGGACATGACTGGTGGATCCATATGGTACAGTCTTACAACACCAAAAATATTGTATCACCTGAATGTCAGTAGTCAATAAACATTTATTACACATCTATTATATGCCAGCTACCATGCTAAGTACTGGACACATACACACACACACACATAGTATATATCTAGTACATATAGATAGATAGATAGATAGATAGATAGATAGATAGATAGATACATATAGATATAGATATATCCAACTTTCATAGCTATACTGGTATAAAAATTTCATTACCTTTGATTGGTTTCTATTTAAGTGTGCCGTCTTTTAGAGCACTGATGTTGCTTATAGAATCACATAATAATGTAAAGAAAATAATGTCAAAAGATAGCAGGACAGTAATCAATGAAGGAATCAATCCTGACATTGAGTGCTTCTTCAGTGCCAGGCTCTAGAGATACAAAAATAAAAATAAAAGAGTCTTTCAAAAAAATTTACATTTTACTGGGAATATACAGTATATATACCTTTTAGTAAGTACAAATTGTATATGAAATAAATGAAAAAGTGCCAGTGACTACTGGCAATTGAGGATTTAGGAAAAACCTCATGTAGGAGCTGGCTCACTTGAGCTGAGCCTTGAAGAGAGAAAGGGATAAGAGAGGAGAACATCCTGAGCCTGGTGAAGAGAGAGCTTATGAAAAAGCGTAAAGTTAGGAGAGAGAATGCTACCCCAAAAGGTTTATCTAACAGAAAGCTGGTAAATTTGCCTGGAACATAATGTGCATGAGAGAGAATCATATGTAAACACCTGGAAAGAAAAACAGAAGGCAGATTTTTAAGGGTTTTGAACACCAAAGGAATTTGCATTTTATCTTGGAAGCACTAGGGAGCCACTGAAGCTTCTTGAGTCAGGGAGGATGGTCACTCCTTTTTTTTTTTTCTTTTTTAAGCATGGTTATTCCTTGAAAATTATATATGACCTTTCAGGTCCCTTCCAGTTCAACCATTCCTCTATTCTGGGATTGATTAAGAAGGAAGTAAGTGTGTAGGGGATTGGGGAGAAGCAAGGACAAATTTTGCTTACTTTCCACTTTTGCCTATGGCAGTGACACACACACCATATAGCTCCACCCAGATCAGCTCAGAACCATCTAAGTCCCACTCAACAAGCAAATCATTACAAATGACAATCAAACATTCTCGATTTTTCATTCCCCATGATGACATGGAACAGAGAGCAGAGTGGCAAAGCCTAAATCTTCCTGAGAAAGCATCTGCTTACTTAGGTCATTTCCTCCTGTTCTTCCTCCCAAGCATAATTTATTTATCTATTCATTCTTATTACTTGGATTTCCATAAAATCTTTCAACCACACAGTGTATTCAGATGGAAATAAATGAGTTTAATTACTTTAAGTAAATTTGGAATTCAGAAGAAATCTTGTTACATTTTGCATGTTGTCCCAGCTACAGAAGGATTTTTTTAATATTAAAACATGTGAAATATTAGAGCTGTGTGGCTTGGCACAGGCAGAAAACTATAGTCTGTGGTGGTCCCTAAGTTCTAGCCAAAGCATAGGTGAAGGGACAGTGTCCTTCCTTCTTCCCCAGCTTTAACAAGGGAGTCAAGGGAATAGCAGAAGCTGTAGAGCCAGCTGTGTCCCCTGAGTATCATCTCCCTCAGAGGGGACTCCCTTCGGGCATACTGGGTTGTTTTAACTATTAACCTCGCCGGTAGCTGGCCTAGACCAGCTGATGATTTTTATATGCAGCTAATGATGCATGAGAGTGCTCAGAAAATCTTTCACCGGAGGGGGAAAAATGTTGCTAATGTACTGCTAATAGGGCAGTTTAGATGAGACTTTCATGGAACAGGAAATTTAAAATTTAAATAAGAAAAATAATAAACTTTAAATTAACAAAAAAGGGGGGGATGGGATAACTTCAGGGCTAGTCAACTCATCTCTCTCCCCCTCTCCCTTTACCACATCAACTCACCAGGCAGGGTTAGGGGCCTAAAATGAGTCTGAGGAAGTAGGTAATACAACTCTGCCTCCCTCTTCCTACTGGTGGAACCTTGGGTAAATCATTTAAAGTCTTTGTACCTCAGTTTCCTTTTATGCAAAGTGGGAGAATTGAATTAGGTGAGCTTGAAATCGGGGATCCTATTCCTCCTCAAAGTAATCTAGCCTGCATTTCTTCCACTCTGGCTTTAGCTTCTTTTCCCCATGTTTCTCCTCAGGAGAGACAGGCATAGATGATCACTCTTCTCTAGAGCAGGGGTTCTAATCTGATGGCCACGGAGAAATTTCAGGAGGCCCATGAACTTTGATGGGAATTCCTCTTCTTTATCTTCACTAACCTATAACTGAAATTTAGCATTCCCTTCAATTGTGAATTTTAAAAAAATATTCTGGTATAGACCATCATCTAACGCCATACACCAAAGTCAAGTCTAAATGGGTGCATGATCTAGGTATAAAGGCTGATACTGTAAATAATCTGGGGAAGCAAGGAATAGTTTACTTGTCAGATTTATGGAAGAGGAAGGACTTTATGACCAAAGAAGAATTGGAGAGCATTACAAAATGCAAAATAGATAACCTTGAGTACA